>CM072884.1:112719784-112989784 GCA_037013685.1 Acridotheres tristis
CCTGCTGAAATGAATGAGGAATTTTTTTAATGGGACTTTGGGGAAACTTTAGGTCAGGTGCTGCCAGTGAATTTCAGGTACAGACAAAGGTGTGGAAAGTCACCTTCTACAATAAATTCAGGCTCTTTGCCCTTGTGCCTATCCCAAGAAGGCAAAAAAAAAAAATTAGAAATGTCCACCTAAGAGGAAAAAAAAAACCATAAAACCCCCTCATAGTTCTGGTGCAGAACAGTAGTAAACTGAGTTTTATGAGTTCTATCACAACCATATAAAACGCTTTACTGAAAAGACCACTGAGCTGGAAAAACTCAGGAAAAACTACCCTGAATTCCATGTGAACACTCATAAATCTGCCCCCCCTTTTCCCCTTTTTTTTTATTTTTTAAATTTTTTTTTTATTTTTTTCCTCCTCCTCCAGCACATTTACCATAAAACTCCTGTTCCACATCAGATTTCCTCTCCCTTTCATAGGCAGCCTCAATATCTGACACAATCTAAGACTCCCAGACTCGAATTCTGAGCTTTATTTCAGCCCTATTGCCTTACCACGCTTGGCTTTCTGCAATTTGCAATATCATATTATTTATGGCCCTTCTGAAACGTAATGAGGAGCAAAATACAATGAACAAGAACAGATATAAAGACAGGCTGATGTGGTGGCAAGGAAAGGAAATTTGAGTATTTTGCCAAAGCTGTTTTCATGGAGAAAAAAAAAAGCTTCAAACAGCCTTGGAGGGAAAAAAAAAAGAAAAAAAAAAAAAAAAAGACTTAATATAAAGGCAAGGCAGCAGTGTGAGGGTCCAAATTTGTATTTAGCAGTTTTATTTGGTTTATGCTGTACCTGGGACAGGCCGAGGTGCACAGATGCTGTCTCAGAAATGTACATTATTTTGCCATCGGACGCCACGACGAAAACAAAGCCATCCAAAGTCTGAAATAAAGAGAAATGCACAGGGTAAGAAGCAAGAAATCTGTTTAAACCCTTTACAATGGAAAAAAAAAATATAAATAAATATTTAGGGGGATGATTTCTGACTTCAGCAGCAGCAAACAGCAAAATTTAAGGAGTAAAAACTTTTATTTGATTTTGTTCCTTTAAACTCAGGGATGTTGTGAAATCCACCTCATTTGCCTGCAGATGCAGCTTTGCTGCTGCACTTTCAGGGAATATTCTGCTGTTGATTCAGGCTTTTTTTTTTTTTTTTAGTGCTTAGCCCAAATCCTGAGCTCTGTGGTGCTCAGGGGCCCTGGGTGAGCCATTTTTTATGGCATAATTGGCAGACCCAGCTCACTGCTATTTGCAATTTATTTAATGGCACCACCAGCAATGTTTAAATTTGGCTGCATTTTCAAGAATAGATTTTTTTTTTTTTTTTAACAGGGAGCTCTCTGCTCTGGAACAATGTGAACTTCCAAAAAAAGAAAGCAGAAAAAGTCAGCATCCAAAACTTACTAAGCACAAATATCTCTCTTTGAGCGTGATAAAGTTTTATCCTTGCTGTCTGTAAACCTCAACCAATGCAAACCTGAGATCCAATCCTACAAATTCTCCTTGACAGGATATTGGCTGGGAGGCCAATATTGCTTCTGTCAGTAAAAACTGAAGTTTGATTTAGTCAGATATTATTTATACGAGGGGAAAAAAAAAAGAAATACTGTGGTAAAGCTCAGCCCAAACTGGCCATGATTTGGACACAAAACCTCTGGGTTTGGGGGGCCCTCGATTTTTCAGTGCCCAATTTCAGGCATTTTTTCAAAAGTAGCTGATAGCAAAAAGTCTGCATTGTCTCTACCCAGCGTGGAAAGCTTTGATCAACACATGGCATGTGAATATCAGTGAATATTCACACATGTGAATACCGCTGGAAAATGTATTTGGAAGTGAAAAATCACTTTTACAGTACATAGGTGAAGCAACCACCTGGTTTAATCCATTTAAAGTCACTGAACTGGAAGAGAAGCAATAAAATCCTGCCCATTTCATGCACCTCTAGTGCCACCCCAATAAGAAAATATTCCAAATTATTCTCTGGCCTACTAATGACTCTACAGTATATAATTGAAATCAGATCACTCTATGCCTTTTTCTATAAACATAAATTAAATATTGTATAAATATTAGAACAGGAAATAATTTACTGCAGTTTTAGCCACAATTTTGCTTAAAACATTGTTGCCTTGTAATTGCTTTAGCCTGTATCATGAATGTATTAATTATATCATTAATGTATAATTATTAATGTATCATTAATAAACTTGGGTCAATGCTGCTGTTACTGCAGCACATCCCAAATTTTAATGTACAGGAAAGCACGTTGAAGCTGAAATTCACATGGAAAATTTCAGTCTAAAAACCCTTTAAAAAAAAAAAAAAAGGTTTGCAGTAAATGTGGGTTTATTAAAACCTTCAGCATTCGTCATTCAGAAATAACTGAGCTGTAAAATGAGAGTTACAGGTGGTCAGCAATTAATTCGGTGTAAATTCAATTAATTTGGTGTAAATTAAATTCAATTATTTGCCTGGCATTCAATTAATGCCAGACAAAACGGGAAACAGCCAGGAGGAGTGGTCACAACAATGATTTCTACAATTGGGACTGTATCTTAATATATACATTAAACGATCATGCAGATTATTACACAGAACTAGGTCAGCATTTCCAGGTGGACTCGTGACTCTGGAACAGCTGAGAGGACAGCAGCTACTTAAAATAAAATTTCCACGGCTACAAATGCCTCCCCAGGAGATAATTTTGAGCTCTGTCATTGCCTGGATGTTGTCAGTGCCTCCCAAAAATCTCATTTTTTCCCCGCAGGAGAGCGGCTGATGCTTTTTGGTAGCAAATAAATACTTGCGCTCGTCATTGCAAAGGTCGGGGCCGGTGGCACCGTGGCCGCGGGGATTTTCTGATGAAAATTATGATTTTTCTGATCAGGTTTCTATCCCCAGCAGAGCGAAGCAGTGAAAACAACCCCAGCTCTGAGATCAGGAATTCACCACCCGCAATAAACTCGCCTGGTAAAAGATTCCGGTTTAATGGCTCTTTAAAATCGGGGGAGAAAACGTGAAGTTCACATATTAAAAATAAAATTTAAAAAATTGAGTTAAAAGCAATTTTTTCCCCTCCTGCTGGAGGGGGAAAAAAATTTTAGGAAGTAGAAGCCGCTCGCCTCGGCTACTGCTTCTTAAACTCAGAATTCCGAGGAATTGCAGAGCAGATCAGCGGGATTGTGAACAGCGGAATTTCCAGGTGCTAAAGTCCCCGGGAGATCCAATCCAGGTGTCCTCCCCTCCCAGGTGTCCCCTCCCGAGTCCCCGCCGCTTTCCTGGGGACATCCCCGGCACTTCTGGTTCAAGTTTTTAGGGCTGGGACAGAGGGGATGAGCGCCGATCTCTTCTGCCATTATCAAAGGCAGGGGGGAAAAAAATGAAATAATCGCAATATAAGCGGTGGGTGAATCTGATTTTCTGCTCTCCCAGCCCGGCGAGGGAATGAGATGAAGGCTCCTGTCGGGGTGTGGGGGTGAGGAGGAGGAGGAGGAGGAGGAGGAGGAGGAAGAAGAAGAGGAAGAGGAAGAAGAGGAAGAAGAGGAAGAAGAAGAGGGAAGCCTCAGCCCCGTGTTTTCCATGAGCAGCGAGCAGTACCTGGAGCAAGTGGGACCCGAGCTCCATGGCCACGTTATCCAAGGGCCCGACCCTGCTGGGCTGTCCCCAGGCGTCACCCAGACCTGGAAAACAAACAAGGATTTGGTTAGAGCAGAAAGCGGAGCCCGTGCTGCCCTCCCTGCCCTGCCCGTGCTCCCCCTCCTCCTGGAGGTGGGAAAGGCCGAGTCTCTTCTCCACGCAGGCTTTGCCAGGGAATTGTTCGTTTTCTGCACCAGAGAATCCCCGCGGATGCGCTTTCCCCTTCCCCGGAGAGCCCCAGGGACGCGGCCGCAGCCGCCCCCATCGCCCGCAGGGTCGGTGCCGTCCTGGCACCGAACCCCCGTCCCTGTCCCTGTCACCCCGAGGTGGCCAAGGAGGAGGATGAGGAGGTTAAAGAGAGACGGAGCTCGATTGGAGATAAACTGCCCCGATTTCACCTGCGCACGGACGGCACCGACACCGCTTCACCCCATAACCGGACCCCATAGCCCGACCCCATAGCCTGACCCTATAGCCCAACCCTATAACCCGACCCCATAGCCCGACCCTATAGCCCGACCCCATAGCCCGACCCTATAACCCGACCCTATAGCCCAACCCTATAACCCGACCCCATAGCCCGACCCCATAGCCCGACCCCATAGCCCGACCCTATAGCCCGACCCCATAGCCTGACCCTATAACCCGACCCTATAGCCCAACCCTATAACCCGACCCCACAGCCCGACCCCATAGCCCGACCCCATAGCCTGACCCTATAACCCGACTCCACAGCCCGACCCCATAGTCTGACCCTATACCCGACCCTATAGCCCGAGCCCGCCTCGGGAACAGTGGAAAGTTTCTGATGGAGCTGGCTTGGGGCGAGGAGGGGCGGCTGGGCTGGGGTTTGTGCGCTCATTGGTTTATTTATTTGTTTGTTTGTTTTTCTCTTCGTCGGTGAAAAGGAGCCTTTTTCAGCAGCTCCCCGATAGACCCGAGCCCGACCCCGTGCCAGGCCGAGAGCCGGGCACTGCTGGTGGCACCTGGTGGCACCTGGGGGCACTTGGGGGCAGCTGGGGGCACCTGGGGGCACCTGGGGGCAGCTGGGGGCAGAGGGGACGCTGCCCGCAGGGGATGGAGGGGAAGGGAAGGGCGCCACCGCATCCGTGTGGTGCCTCATTTTTGGAGAGAAAAGACAACCCTGGGCTTCGGGGAGGCCTCAGAGCCCGGAGCCAGCCCTGGATGCCAGCCTGGAATTCCACGATCGGCCGGGATCACGGATGCCCCGCTACGAAACCGAGCCCCGCGTTTCCCCCGGTGCCTTCTCGCCGCTCAGGTGCTTCAAAAAAAAAAATCTCCTTTTCTCCCGGCCCCGCTCGGTTCCGGAATGGGAGGGAAAACTGGCAGAAATTCCTGCCCTGAGCTCCAGCTCCGTGATTCCCAGCGCCCCTCCTGACGCCCTCATGGATCCGTTTGTGCTTTGGCCACTTCAACCCGGTCTGGGAATGATGGGGGGATTTCTTTCCACTCTTGGGGCATCCCTTGGGATGGGCAGAATCTCACACTGGAGGGACGGGAGGTGGCGGGGAGGACGCGGGGCTTTCCCCCAGGTTTTAATTCCCTTCCCGGTGCTTGGCTCCATGTCCCGCTCCCTCCGGGAAAGCGCTAAGGAGTTTCCCATGCCAGGCAGGGGACACCGGGGACCTCGGCCGGCCCTGACCCAGCCTTTTTCACAGTCCCCAAAAAGTGGGGTCTGCATCCCCACCCCGTGTCCATCTCTCCGGGTATCTCCAAATTCTGGCAATTCACAGCTGGAAAGGGAAGGACACCTTCCCTGCTCTGAAAGAAGCACTGGGAAATTTGCTCGGAAGAGCCAAACGAAAATTCGCTTTTTTCACTGCCGTTTCCCAATTCTCCGTTTGGAAAAGGCACCTAAACTTCCAGAGACACGGCCAAAAATATCCTTTCTGCTGAGGTGCTTTTTCATTCCTGGGGAGAAAAAGTTTAGGAATCGCGGAGTCATCCTGCAGTTTCTTTCCCGAGACGGCAACAAATGTAAACTCCAGAGTCTGTCCCTGTGCCGAGGGGTTTGTCCTTATTTCGATTCACTAATTACAAATTTCGAAATATGAGACTGCAAACCTACAAAGAGAGTCACACACAGGGGTGTAAAAACTGCCCTGAGCTCTTCCATTCCGAAAGACGAGGCAGATTTATTCCTGGAGCTCTCACGAAACCCTTCAAGAACGAGCCGCGTCCCTGCCCCACCCGTGCGAGACAATTCGCTCCCGCCCTTTCACAACATCCCGAAATCTGCACGAGTTTTGAGGTTCTTTCCTAGCCCGGAATTAAAAAAAAAAAAAAAGTCGCTTGCTCAAATTTTAAATTGGAGTCGCAATGGCGAGCGCGCATCAAACGTAAACACGTTCAGTGGATCAGCCTGGCATTCGTCTGAGCTTATTTTAAAGCCGGTGATTTTATCATTTAATCCGCCAGCAGATCGCTTTAAAGGTGAAAACGAAACGAATAAAACCTTACATTCGAATAAAGGACTAACGCCCATTAACTTCTCCTCCAGAGAGATTTCCAAAGGCGCGTTCCTGTAAATGTATGGATACCATAGGCTCGGCCGGGCTGCTCCTGCCCGGCCAGGAAATAAAGCACAAATTCGCTCCCTGGCCTGGAGCGAGGCCAAAATCACTGATACACGGCGAGCTTTTCCTGCACCGCTCCTTCGGGATGGGGCTTTGCTGGGATGGGAAGCGATCCCTGTCTGGGGACGCTGCCGGGTGTCCCACATGGCTTTGCCACCGGACGGATGGTTTGGAAGGGAACATTTTGAGATGTTCCCTCTCAGCAGGAATTACCTGGCCCCGAGAGCGAATTCCCTGCTGGCGGGGAGCTGCAGCATCCTCCCCGCAAATGCTGGGGGTGGCCTGGCCCTGAGCGAGGCTCTTTTTCCGTGCTGGAGGGTCAGGGATCATCCAGATCCAGTGACCTGGGGGGGGATTTCGGCAGCCGAAAGCCCGGAAAGCCGGGGCCGGGCTCCTGCGGGACGGTGACTCGCCAGTGCCAGGCTCAACCTTCGCTTTTCTGGCACCCTGCCGCCGGCAAACATGGGCGACATGAACCTTTCTCCTGATTTTCCCGGTGTTGGGAGCGGTGTCTGTGCCCCCCGGGCCCGGGCAGGACCGGGATGCCTGGCACGGCAAAACAGCGGCCCCTGTGCCCGCCGGACCCCTCCGGGCACCGGGAGGCAGCTCCGGCTCCGGCCCGGAGTCAGAGGGGTTTTTTACAAACACCCCAAAATTCCTGCTGCTTTTGCTGTTGAAAAACTGGAGGATTTTCGTACAAACGCGACCTGCTCCCTGCGGCAAACACGGACAAAATTCCCCTCCGCCCCCTCCGCCTTTTGACACCTCTGGCTGTTTTTGGAAGTACCTCAGCACTCCACTTTGTACCATTTGTACATTTTCCAGTTTCCAGGGGGGAAGCGGGGTGAGTGAAACTGTAATAAGATCTAGAAATATTTGGGAACAACTCCCACCTTTGCTCTCGGCATGCAGAAGTTCGTCCGCACACACATTTGAAAGCCCGGTAGCTTTTCAGCTTGGGATTCTGCTACAAGAATTACTTAGCCGTGTATTACGTTCAGTATCGGGTTGCCCTGTAACTTGGGAGTGTTTCCTTTGTGTCTGCGGGGCTGTTCCCCCCACCCTTCACAAGGAACATGGGGACAAGGACAAACCCGGGGGGTTCGCCGCCAATCCTGGTTTTTGGGTTTTTCCCCAGCGCGGTTGTGCCTCCCTCGGTCTGGAGAGCCTCGGGGAAATTCCCGAGGGGCGGCCCCGGAGTTCCATCGAGCTTTGTGCCCCTCGTTGAGGCGAGGTCCGAGGCTCCGCTGTCACCCCTGAGGAGGGGGCGAGGGCAGCGCTGGCACCGAGCCCCGAGCCCTGTCTGCAGCGGGGGGCGAGGGATCTCAGCCCCGACGGCACCGCTGGATCCCGGAGCCAGCGGGGAACAGCCGGGACCGGCCAGGGGAACCTCTGAGAAGGGGAAAACCTTCAGGTCAGAGGCGCTTTGGGAAGGAGCAGGGCTGGGCAGGGATGTGCGGGACCGCCCGCTCCCCTCTGCGGGCTCAGCGTCGGGAACGCGGCCGAGGGTTGGGCGGTGGGGAAGGACAGGCGTAAAGATCAAGGTTTTTATTTTATAAAAATAAAATTTTTAAAAAAAGATTAAAAAGTTGAAGTCCCAGGAAAAAAAAAATTAAAAGTGGGGAAAAAATACTCTGACAAATCTGCCCCCCAGGACACCCGCACGAACCCGGCTCTCCCCGCCGAGCCCAACCCACCAGATCGTGTTAAGGGGCCCCAAAGCGGGCGTCCTACAGACAGCGAGGTCACGGGCAGACCCACGGCACTGACCCCCGCCCTTCCTCTCTCCCTCCTTCCCCCGCTCCCTCCCTCCCTCCCTCCCCTCCGGCCGGGACAGACCGGAGCGACCCCGCCGCTCGTCCCCGCCCCGACCCCGCCGCCCATCCCCGCACCGCGGGGCCACCGGGAACAGCCCCAGGAAAACCCTAAAAAAAAGCACTTTTGTTTTAGTAAGACCTTTAATGTCACTATTAGTGGTTAGTACAATAGGGGCTGGCTTTCCAAAAGGGATTACTCACGCCTCGCGCTTTATTTATTTGTTTAGTTCATTAACGAACCTTTTCCGAGCGCGTGTGACAATCAGATGAAATAGCTGCCATTCGCCTTGATTTTCTTAAAATATACATTCGTGGCTATGTTTAAATGGGACCGAAGACTGTGAATATTCCTAGTAATTTCTATTGTCTGCCTCTCGGAATAAGGAAGGTCTGAGATCTACCGCTCCGTCACTTTATTCGGATTTATATTGCGCACATTAGATTTTGGGTCACATATTAATTAGCTCGCTCCCATCCGGTTTAAACAACCATAAACGCTCAATTTTATAATCGGTTTTGGACACTGAGTCGGGGATGGGGGAGGGAGAGGGTGACGATTTCACCAGTCTGCCATAACCGGGGGGCAGAGAATCGCGGTTTTCCAACGCGGTTCATTCTCGCCTCTCTTCCTTTCATTAGCTCCTTTCCAAAATAAAAATTAAAAAAATAAAAAATTCTGACAGCGGAGACAGAAGACGACTCGTGGTATATTTTTGTTCAACAGTAACAAAGCCGTGCCAACAACAACAACAACAACAACAAAAAACCAACCCGAAAACACGAGAGAAGACGGGGTTAGAGAGCGGGGGAGGCTGGAGGCTGCTGTGTCCTGACTTTAACTCCTGAATCTCAAGGTCGCAGCGATACCGCAGGGCACAGTCTGGGATTTCGGAGCACGAACTTGTCCCTTGCAGGGTTTGCGCTGCGAGGGCGAAAGGAGCTGGGATAGAAATCCCCTTTCACTCTCGCTGCTTGGAGTCTGAGCGGGTTCGGTCCATCTTCGGGAAAAGCCTGGCTGGGCTGAGCAGGAGACCTGTCCCAAGCCCTGTCGGGATCAGTCACCTCGCTGAGGGTCCCAAACTTTTCCTAACCTACGTGTCAGCTGGCTGTGGAAATGAGGGGATCAGCCATCCACCGAGGGCTTTAAAAACACAGCCTTCTCTCTGTCTGTCTTTCCCTGCAGTCTAGACAGAGCTGGAAGCCAGGTCTGCAGCTGAGCAGCGTTCCTGGCCGTGCTGGCCGCAGTTAGTCCGGGCCTAGCACGCGTCTGGTGGCGTCTCAGAGCTGTCCCCCCCACCCTGGCACCCCTTTAAGGGTGACAGCTGGGGCAGCCCGGGGTGCTGGACCCCGCTGGGGGGGTCTGGTACGTGCCCACCTTTATTTTATGGAGTTTTCAGGATCTCGGACGGGGGTGCCCCGCACCCATCGGGTCCAACCCTCGCCATGGGGCTCTTTCCCCGGGTCTCGCTGGCCCAGGATTTAAGTTAGGAAATCTTTGCGGGTTGTTTCCCCTCCCAGTAAAGCCAACTGGAAACCAGTAGCCGACTATGAAGAGGGGGGAGGGAGGACGGACAGGAGGACACACGGATGGGGACCCTCCTCCTCTCCTTCCACAAGCAAATCCCGAGGGAGAGGGAAGTTTGGGTGATGCGGAACTGTGTGGAAGAACCCCCCATAAAAAAAAAATCCTTCTGCAGCCGGCTCTGCCCGCAGCCGCCTCTGTCCGGCTCCCCCCTTTCCCCTCCACCCTCCCAGGCACTGAACGCGGGGCTCGGGGACCGGAGGAGGTAATTCCCCCGGCCTGTCATCCCTGGATGCAAAGCTTTGGTTTTAAATGTATTTCCAGCCGTACTTAAGACGATGAAAGATCAGGAATTCGCTGTATGCATTTAAACGTTGCCCTTAATAAGCAGAGTGTGCGGAAGCGCACGCCCGGCCTGTTTAGGGAAGACAGACACATAAAACACACCCGAGCTGTGGGTATAAACCTGCTCTCGGGGTCGTCTTGTTGCTCTTGAGGATCAGCAGGGCTGGAAAAGCCGGGACGCATCCAGCAGCATCTCGAAACGTGCCGCTTTTCCTCCCTCTTAAATCAAAGGCGTTCGGGGGCATATTCGCCAGGCACGGCCGGCGAGTGATTTCCCCCCCGCCTCGCCCCATCCCTCGAAATTACGACGCTCTATTTCTCATCGGGAAATTTCCCGGTGGGGAATAATGGCTGGAAAATGCGGCGGAGCAGCGCCTCGCTCCCCTCGCTCCGCCGGCTCGGGAGCGCACACTAAAGGAGCCCCTGGCTTCCCATAGCACGGCCGCTCCGTGCTCCCGAAATTTCTGAATTTAATGGCCACGACGGTAAGCTTGGCTCGGGTTGGGAGGGGGGGTGTTTTTTTTCCCGCCCTCCCCCTATCTTATTTTTGGTTGTGTTTTTCTTTTTTAGCCTTTTAATAAAGCTCCTTAGAAACCGCGCCGGAGAGCAGACCTTCCCCTGCGGAATTTGCTAATTCCTTCACCCTGCTCCTAAGTCCGGAGAGGCACAAACAAATGACAAAGCAGGGGACTGGGCTTTATTTAGGCACCCGCAGGCACTGCCCAGCGGTTCATCCCGCGGCTCGCAGCAGCTCAGCACGGACAGCCCGGGCGGCCAGCAGCTCCCCACGGCTACCGGCCCGCAGCCTCCCCTCGCCCCGGGCGGCCCCAAAGGCGCTCGGGGGGAAATTGTGAGGCTCCCAGGGGGCTGATTTCCCCGAAACCCTGCGGGAAGGAGATGTTGGTGCCGGGCCTTGCTGCTGGGTGTCCCCGAGAAGAAGCACGGGAGCCACAGCGGGGTCGCGGCCAGGCTGGGCTCGGACCTTCCTTCCCCTCTGTCCGCGGCCCCACGAGAAGCCGCAGGGCCTCGCTGCCTCGCCCTCATTCCCAGCCTGCTTCCCTAGCTGCAGAAAACTCCAACCCAAGCAAAATAATAATAACAACCACACTGTTTTTTCCCCTCCGAGGCCGTGCCGAGGGGCCATCCCCGGGAACCGGGCGGGATCTCCGGGGCTGCAGGCACGAACCGAGCCCGTTCTCTCTTCGGGACGGTCCCCACGAGCCAAGGGAGCTGAAGCTGCAGCCGAGGAGGAGGAGGAGAGGGAGGAAGGGAGGCATGAACACGGCTCTGCCTCCCACCCCGCCGGGTTTGGGGCAGCTCAGCGCTGCCTCCTCTTCCAGGGCAGGCGGGCTCCTTTCCAGCCCGCTTTTCCCTCAATCCCCGCTGGCTCAGACCCGTTCTGAGACCCCTGCAGGCATCCCCTCCCTCCTGCCAGGGCACCGAGGGGGTCGTGCCCAGCCCAGCACCCTCTCCCCGCTCTCCCCCGTCCCTCCCGGGCGGGCTCCCGGAGCCCCGGCGCTGGTTTTACCTTCGGGGAAGACTGCTCGCATTTTCAGGTAGCTGGTGGTGAGGCGGATGATGGACGCCTTGTCCAACTGCGAGGTGATGGCCGAGGGCAGGGGCAGGAGTTTGGCCAGTTCGTAGAATTCTCCATTTTCTTTTTCCCGTCTAGTCTTTGCCGCGTTCTTGGATTTTTCCTTCATCGCGACTGCTGCAAGGCGGGGATGTCACTGGCATATTAGACCCGATTCTTCCGAATGGCAGGGGGCATGGATTTCGACTGCAGAGTTAGTACTTTCGTTTAAGGAAGGGAATTTTCCCAAATCAAATCAAATAATTAATAATAATAATAATAATAAACGAAGGGGGGGGGGGGAAGACAAAAAGGGGAGGGAAAAAATAAAGCTAAACCAACCAAACAAAAACAACACCAATAGAAATGGTGCGAGGAGGGGGGAGGCGATCTCGGAGCTACAGCCAGGACAGGAAAGCCGCTCGGAAAAGGCAGTTCTGCTCTGAGCCTGCAGTAGCGAGGGCTTCGAAACCCAGACTGAAAGACCCACGGAATCCTTCGTCCTCTGCGAGCAGCTGGGAATGGGATCTTGATCTTCTCTTCAACGGGGAGCAAACCGCTGGGTTCCCTTCACTGAACGATTTCTTCTACTCAATCCTTCCCCGTCCAAAAATAATAATTAAAAAAAGAAAAAAAAAGAAAAAAAAAAGAAAGAAAATAGAGCGTCCATGAAAGAAATCATTGGGCTAAGCAAGCTGAACCATGTTTGGACATTTTGTCTCTCAAGAAAAAAAAAAAAAAAAAAAAAAAAAGGAAACCGAACGACCGCGCTGCTCGTTGAACGAAGTGCAAAAATGAGCTGGTCCCGGAGCCCGAGATGCCGAGGACACGACGAGCTCCCCGCTGAACCAAAGTCAAAGCCGGTGACTGCAGCTGAATGGTCGGAGCGCTCGGAAATTCAGCAGCTCTCCTTCCCCTCCGCCTGTCCCCTCCGGGCGGGCTCCTGCGGCCTCGGGGCGCCGCTGCTCCGGCCGTGCCCCAGGGGCTCCGGCAGTGCCGGGGCGCGGGGGCCGCCGAGCCCCGCGGGGGCTGCGGGGGCTGCGGGGCTGCTCCTGCCGCTGCGGCCGCTGCGCCCGGCTCCCAATGTGCTTCTCATGCGGAGTCAAATTAAAGGATCCGTTTTCCTCGGGACCAGTGCCACTTCAGCGTTGTCTCTTTCCAAACAAGTCCGAGCGCTGGCAAAGGCGCGGCATTGATTTTGTTGCTTTTATTTATTGGTTTTGGGGTTTTTGGTTGTTTTTTTTTTCCCCCCCCTCTCCTTTTAAAGAAAAAGAATTTGAAAGATAGGAATCGTTTCTCTCTCTCTCCTATTTTTGTTTTGTTTCTTTTTATTTGTCACGTATTTCAAGAGCGGAGCGGTAGCTCTTTGGCAGAGACATGCCTTTCAAAGGCAAGGGGAGGGTTTGCTACATTCACCTCCCGCAATTCGACAAGGATCGAAGGTAAAATTCTCCTCCTCTCGGAAATCACAGCCGCAACGCTCCTCGTCTGAAAGCACAGATATCTCCGCTTTTTTTTTTCTCCTTTCCTTTTCTTCCCTCGCCTTTTTTATTTTATTATCTTTTTTTCTTTTCTTTTCTTTTTTTTTATTTTTTTTTTTCCAGGGGCAGAAGGAGCTCTGAAGCGGACCTCTCGGTTAATTCTTTAGCAAAGGCTGCCGAAAGCCAGGAGAGCCTCAAGATGGGAGGGGATAAATGTATCCGTGACGTGTCCTCCCGCGCAGCGCCCTCCGAGGGACCCAAATCCAGAGGAGCCAGCGCGGAGCCGCAATTTGCACTTGCGGGGGGACGGGAGGCCGGCCCGGGGGGAGCCGGGGGCGGGGGCCGCTGCTTGGGGCAACCCCGACCCGCTCCCGGCCGAGCCCCTTGCCCCTCGCTGCCCTTCTCGGTGACCCCGAGGGGACCTTGTCCCCCCACCCGGGGCGCAGCTGCCCTCGGGAGGGGCCACGGGGTGGGGGGGACACGCGTGGGGCCCCTTCCCACCGCCGGGGAGTCACCCCGGATTGTCCCTCGTTGTTCTGGAGATGGGTAAAGCCTACCTGGACAGGCACACAGGTAGACACAGCACACATTTATACCGTGTTTATAACACGTTTTTTACATATTATATACAAATATATTCACACATAGCCCCTGGTACACGCGGAGGAGGGGGTTGAGCTCCGGGGGAGCCGCCCCGCCGGGCCAAGGCTGACCGGGGCTTAACCCCGGAGCTGCCGGAGCGGGATGGAGCAAATCCCGGGGCAGGATGGAGCAAATCCCGGAGCACGATGGAGCAAATCCCGGAGTGCCCAGGCTGTGCCGGGACCCATCCCTGGCAGAGCTCGTGGGGCTGTGCCCGCAGAACTCGGGGCCACCTCTGCAGAGCTTGTCACAAAAGCCGTGCCTCCGTCCCTCGTCTTGTCCCTCGGCAGGGAATTAAGCCCAGCCCGGGCAGCACTGAGCCAGGTTTAACCCGACGGGAGCCCAGTGCTGGTTTTGGGGACACAAAGGCGCGGTGTGTCCCTGTCCCACTCGCATGGGGACACAGCCCAGGTCCCACTGAGCCACGACCCGCCCCGGCCACGCGTGGGGATTAAAGGGGCGAGCAAAGGAGAGGAACGAGGGAGCAGCGGCTGCACACCCGAGGGGGATGGGACACACAAAGCCCCGGCCCTTAATATGAATCCCCGCGGGAGGCCTGGCCGGAGGGCGAGTGTGTTTGCTCAACTCGCCCGGCCCTCTGTAATTATCCCATTAGAGCGCGGAGAGCCCGGGCCGGCCATGCCCAGGGAAAGGCCGCGCTCTTTAACCTCCCCACGGCCGGGACCTGCCCGGGCCACCGCAGCCCTCGGGGTGGCGAGTGAGGAACGCTGCGGCACCTCCAGCCGGAGATGCGGGGCGAGCAGCGGGCGAGTGAAGCCCCTGAAGGGTTCCGGGACGTGGCCGCACGGCCTCTGGTCCCAAATCCATCCCCTCCTGCCTCAGGTACCCGGGAGCGCTCCCTGTCCCTTGGCGCCTGGGGACAGCGGCTTCTGCAGGGAAGGCAGAAGGGATTTAAGGCAGGGAATGGGTGGGATTTAGGCTGGAGCCGGCTCGCAGGTCAAGGGAAGCTGAGCGAAAACCTAAATGTGCGATGTGCCCCGTTCCTCCCTCCCGTTTTGCCCTTTTTTACCCCCCAAAATCGGGGTGAAACAGCAGCTCCGTGCCCCTCTCTATGGGGACACCTCTCCTGGGCACATTGGAGACGCCAGATTTAACCCACCGCTGTGTTTTTATTTTTATTTTTACTGAAGCGTGTTCCGGCTGGGACTTTTTTGCCGACGAAAGCAAACGTAAATTAATTTAGGGGAAAAAAATCCAGGCAAACAAAAACAAACACCCCCCCCCCCCCCCCCCCCCCAAAACTTAAAAACCAAAAACAGCCGTCGAAAAGAAACTTCAGATTTTCGGGGAAATTCTCAAAATTCAATGCAACCTCCGCCCGCCGCCGAAACTGGACGTATGAGCAGAGGTAAAAAAAAATATATATATATGTATATCGGGGGAAAATATTTTATTTATATATGGCTATATTTATTTGTGCGGAAAATTAGCTGTATATCAAAGCAGGTCCTACCGGGTCCGATTCAAAAAGCTCCGCGATCATTAACCCCGAGAAGGAGGAATTTATAGGGGACATTTCTGTGTCCTGTAAACAAAATACAGAGACAAACGACGGGGTGGCAAAGGAAAGCGTGAGGGAAGCGTTTTGTGTTTCCAGCAAATTGCGGTGGTTTGGAGAAAGGGCAGGTTTGTCATTGTTTTCAACAGAATCCCGACAGAAAAAGAAAAATCACGGTGCTTGCAAGGGTGGCCCAATTCTGTCGAGGTGGATTCGCGATGTGCAGCTCGCTGAGTCTGAGAGCTTTTCCATAAGAAACTCCTCGTCGGGAAGAAAATAAATTAGGAGAATAAGTAAAACAAATTATTATTTAAACATTCACATCGTGTTTTCACGGATACCTTGTTGTGGAATCCTACACCGGGCACGCACTAACCCCACTATTATTTAACAACATTTTCCCTTTGCTTCGAGGGGAAAACCCTTCCCGGGATGGGAGATAAAGGGAGAGAGTTTCCTCCCCAGGTGAGCTGTGTTGCAGAGGAACATTTTCCAATGTCTTCCTTTTTTTTTTTTTTTTTTTTTTTTTTTTTTTCCTTCCTAGGGTTTTCAACAGGAGACGGGAAAAAGAGGAAAACGAGAGGTGAGAATAACCCCCATCCATGCCCAAATAAACTCTTTTCCAGTTCCCTGGCGCGGGTGTCTGGGTGGCCATGGGGACAAACCCGAGGGTTTGTTGGAGGGGGGGGTCCAACACCTTTTTTTTGGGACAATTCTGCATCTTTCAGGCGTGGGATTGACACACTCGGGACCCCCGGCACCGTTCCCTTCCCGTCCCCTGCCCGGGATCCAAAGGAATTCCCAGGGCCGAGGTTTACAGGAACAGGCAGCAGGACGGGGGTTGCCATCCCCCCGTGTCCTTGAAAGTGCCACTCTTGCCCCCCAAAAAAGAAAAAACTTCTCAGCGCCGCGATTTTGGTGTTGATGGAGTTTTCCTGCTTTTTTTATTTTCCCCCCTCTGTGGAGGTTGGGGAGGAAATCGGGGCTGCGGAGCCGAGCACAGAGCGGGGCTTAACTTTAGTCTGATGTGCTTAGCTGAAGTATTAACTGTGAGAAATACCACCAAGTTCCACAGGAAAGAAAATAGCGTCAGATATTCGAACATTTCCAGTCGGCACCATCAGCCCCGCTCCCAGCTCGAGGACCAGCAGTGCTGATCGTCCCCGGAGGAATCCCCCGGATTTTTTTTTCCCCCCTGTAACTACTGCTCCCAAGCGTGGCTGTACACACACAGCCGCTCACACACGCAGATCCTATAAATGCTAATAAAACAGATTCCTCAGGATTTGTTTAACTTGCCCCGCCACCGCCATCCTATATTGATATTCAATGGGGTTGCTGGTGTGCATGAGGATTATTGGTGAAGTGGAAGATTTTGGGATCAACCTTCTAGGGTGCCACTCGGACGTGGCCCTTCAGACAAGGTGGGAGCCATAAACACTGGCAACGTGATGAATTCGAACCGAGTACTTGAAAGGGAAAAAAAGGAAGTGGAATCTCGGTGCTGGAATTATGGAACTATGCAGAATCGAGGCCTCCGGTTGCAGGGGATCGTTTTCAGCTCCTTTCTGGAAGCTGTATTGCTGCTATTGTCCAACCTTTGCTGGCCACATGGGACACGTTTGGCAATAGGACAGAAAATTATTTCTACTGGGCATGAACTGGAACTATCCAGCTGGGGCATGGATCCCATTTCTAATCAGGGGTGGAGGGAAGGAAATCTCAAGGCTCTTTCTTGTCAGACAGCATTTGGAGGGTTTGTCAAAAGCTCCTACCCAGAAAAAAATACGGCTGTTTCAAAATGAAATAAGGGTCGTGGGGGTTTATTTTACCCTTCAAACTTGTAAATTTGGGGGTTTTATTTTGCTGTCCATGCAGCAGAAGGGGGGGTGCATGCTGTGTGTAGTGTGCAGTGACAATACAGGCGTGCAACTCTGCAGGAGCTGTCAGAGTTGATGGACTGATCCAAATGGATGATATTTGCAAAAAATATGTCCAAGTTAAAAACTCTCAGTGCTCATGTTCGGGTCAGGTTTTCAATTTCAGTTTTCTAAGGAGAATAAAGTTGTTTTGTTAAGGTCAACTTCATTTCCTCCCCCCACACACAACCGGAGCTGGAATTCGATGAATTTTCCAGAAGTATTTTCATACAGCTCCGATAATTGGTATTAATTATGACACCCGAAGTTTCGTGACCAAACATTTGCTGCTGCTAGTATAAGCTGCAAACCATATTTCTTTTAAATAGAGGAGATAGTTTAAAAGGCAAAAGCTGGGAATAGGAGAGGGAGTGTATCAACCAGGGAGAGGAAGCTTCTTGGCTGGAGAAACTGGAAAAAAAACCTAGTGGGAAAAGCACACACTGGATCATTTTTACTCTATCTGTCTGAAATCCTTTGAACATTATAAAAAGTCAATGTGAATATTTTTATTTACGTTTTCAAACTTCTGCTCAGAGATTTGTTTTCTCAGTGGTCCTTGGCTTATATGAACAGTGTGACTAATCTAGTGGAGATGAATAATGGATCTGGGAGGAATAGAGGAATTCTGATTCAAAAACATTTCCCTCTTTTTTTTTTTTTTTGATGGTATTTTATGCTGCTTGGCATTCAATACATTATATAATGACTGTCAGAAGGACTTTGGTAAAACTTGATGGTAAAGTTTATAAATACTTTAGTCATGATTTAGAAATGATGGATGGAAAATGTTATTTATGCATAATGCTATTTATGCCTAATTATGTGATGTTTTACTCTGTTCTGAGCACACTCATAAGCAAATGAATGTGCTGTCATTAACAACTGCACCTTTGATTTCTAAATATGTTTTTTACCATGGACAGGCAGAGAAATTTAAGTAAAGAATGAGCTTTTCACAAGGGACTGGAACACGAGGGGCACAGAGGGGATGGAGAAGGAAAGCAGAAGTTCTGGTCAAGGTCACTTTTGGGAACTCAAGACCTCAGCCCTGCAAATGGACCTGGATCAGCCAAATCTCCAAGGCAGGAGCTTAAAGCAGTGTGGAATTCCCACAGTGCAGCCTCAACAAGGCAGGAGAAACACTGGGAACAGAGGACAGGGGAAGGGAAAGGGGAAGGGGAAGGGAAAGGGAAAAATTTCCTTTCTGGGGCCATCAAACTGATTGGGAAGGTCTAGCATGGGCATGGGAAAAGTGAAAATTCACCCATAGAGGAACTTGCTGATTTTCCTTATTATTGTTTCCAGCTTTTCTTGCCTCCTTTCTTTAGTCAGGGTTCATATCATCAAGGTTTTCGTGTTTTATTGTGGGAGTTTGGGATAGGTTCAATCTCAACTAAACAAAGATGACTCAAGTTCAGTGTCTGTCACCGTTGTGAAGACACCCATAAGATGCTGCCCTCTAAAATGATCTGTTTGACCTTTGGACACTGATCCTGGAATTTGTACCTCAAAACCCACCAACAGCAAGGAATTAGGGAGGAATACACGGTGCAAATGCATGAAAGCTTCTCCCTCTCCACTCGCAGCAGCAGAAAGTGTCCTTGTTTTGTACACGAAATCAGGCAGGTGATGAATATCCAGGCTCAGCTCCCTCCTGTGTCCCAAGGGGTTTGATCACAGCCTCTTGTGAGCCCTGCCTGGGTGCTGGACACCCCCAAAGCCACTCTGTCACCCCCTCCTCAGCTGGACAGGGGAGAGGAAATGTCGTGAAAGGCTCCTGGGTTGAGATAATGACAGGGAAAACGCTCAGGAATTGGTGTCACAGGAAAAGTAGGCTTGACTTGGGGAAAAAATTAATGGACTTCGATTCAAACCAGGGTAGGATAATGAGAAATAAGAAGTAAATCTTAAAAAAGACCTTTCCCCCATCCCTCTCTTCTTCCTGGGCTCAAAATGCTCTTGATTTTTTCCAGTGGCTCAGAGGGAGCTCCGTGAAGAACTGGTCCAGAGTGTGTCCCTTTTCCATGGGGTCAGTCCTGCAGGAATTGATCCCTTTTCCATGGGGTCAGTCCTACAGGAATTGATCCCTTTATCCATGGGGTCAGTCCTGTAGGAATTGATCCCTTTATCCATGGGATAATTCCTGCAGGAATTGATCCCTTTTCCATGGGGTCAGTCCTGCAGGAATTGATCCCTTTTCCATGGGGTCAGTCCTGCAGGAATTGATCCCTTTATCCATGGGATAATTCCTGCAGGAATTGATCCCTTTTCCATGGGGTCAGTCCTGCAGGAATTGATCCCTTTATCCATGGGGTCAGTCCTGTAGGAATTGATCCCTTTATCCATGGGATAATTCCTGCAGGAATTGATCCATTATCAATGGGGTCAGTCCTGCAGGAATTGATCCATTATCCATAGGGTCAGTCCTGTAGGAACTCCTCCAGTGTGGGTCCTTTCCCATGGGGTCAGTCCTCCAGGAACTGCTCTAGTTTGGATCCTTTTATCCATGGATCATTCCTGCTCCCTTTCCCATGGGGTCAGTCCTGTAGAAACTGATCCTTTTATCCATGGGGTCAGTCCTTCAGGAACTGATCTCTTTTCCATGGGGTCAGTTCTGTAGGAACTGCTCCCTTTTCTGGTGAGATAATTCCTGCAGGAATTGATCCATTATCCATAGGGTCAGTCTTGTAGGAACTCCTCCAGTGTGGGTCCTTTCCATGGAGTCAGTCCTCCAGGAACTGATCCCTTTATCCATGGGGTCAGTCCTGCAGGAATTGATCCCTGTCCCATGGGGTCAATCCTGCAGGAATTGATCCTTTTATCCATGGGGTCAGTCCTGCAGGAATTGATCCCTTTATCAATGGGGTCAATCCTGCAGGAATTGATGCTTTTATCCATGGGGTCAGTCCTGCAGGAATTGATCCCTTTCCCATAGGGTCAGTCCTGCAGGAACTCCTGCAGTGTGAGTCCTTTCCATGGGGTCAGTCCTCCAGGAACTGATCCCTTTATCCATGGGATCAATCCTAAAGGAATTGATCCCTTTTCCATGGGGTCAATCCTGCAGGAATTGATCCTTTTATCCATGCGGTCAGTCCTGTAGGAACTCCTTCAGTGTGGGTCCTTCCCACGGGATCAGTCCTCCAGGAACTGATCCCTTTATCCATGGGGTCAGTCCTGCAGGAATTGATCCCTTTTCCATAGTGTCAGTCCTGCAGGAGTTGATCCTTTTATCCATGGGGTCAGTCCTCCAGGAACTGATCCATTATCAGTGGGGTCAGTCCTGTAGGAACTCCTCCAGTGTGGGTCCTTCCCACGGGGTCATTCCTCCAGGAACTGCTCTAGTTTGGATCCTTTTATCCACGGGTCATTCCTGTAGGAACTGCTCCCTTTCCCATGGGGTCAGTCCTGTAGGAACTGATCCTTTTATCCATGGGGTCAGTTCTTCAGGAATTGATCCCTTAATCCATGGGGTCAGTCCTGCAGGAATTGATCCCTTTATCCATGGGGTCAGTCCTGCAGGAATTGATCCCTTTATCCATGGGGTCAGTCCTGCAGGAATTGATCCCTTTTCCATAGGGTCAGTCCTGCAGGATCTGCTCCAGCCTGGGCTCCTGTAGGGTCACAGATCCTACCAGCAAACGTGCTCCAGTGTGGGTACCTCTCTCCACATTTTTTTTTTTTTTTGTGGAAAAGATGGAGATTGAAGTTTGAAATCCCTCAAAGACAACTGAACTTTCCCCTCAGTTCATCAATTCAGGATCACTCACAGGAAAATGAAGGAAAATGTTGTTCTGCTCCAGACTCAGAGCTAGAACTCTGTTTTCTTTTTGCTTTTTCTCTTAAAATCCCAAACCTAAAGAAAAGAGAAAAAACCCCAAAAAACTAAAAACCAAAACCCAACAAAAATGAAAGGAAAATTCCAGCCAGGGAATGTCAGGATGAGGAAGATGTTTATGTCTGAGGTAGGAAAAAGGCTCTGAGAACCTGCCCAGTACCCCTTTAAAATCTCCCTGTGACTTCAACTGCTCAGTTATTTTATACATTCTTCTTGGAAGATCCCAGTCCCAGAGCAATTTATGAATTTGGAAATGCTCTTGTGGTTGGGATTATCTGCAGGGAAATAGAAAATCTGGTTTTATGCCTTCAAAGTAAATTTTTAAAAAAATTTTCCTATCAAAAACCACCTAAACCCAACCAAAAACCCCAAAACAAACAACCAAGCAGGAGAAAATTTCACGTTGCTATAGACAAATATATGGAATTATTCCTCTGTTTTCTTGTACTATTTATTGGGAATTTCCAAAAAAATCCTGGAATCATCTGCTCTCATACTGAGTTCTCCATGAAACCAAGCTCAGCTAAATAAGATCCTTGGCTTGAAGTCTCCCAATACATTCATTTTCTGAGGAAAGAAATCAGTAGATTTTCAACACAAACTGGTCCAAATTGTTGTCTCCAAGCCCTCCTTTTGTCACTTGAGTTGCTTCAGAAATTATTTGATTTCTCCTCCTGCTAAAATTCTGAATGTGCTTTTCTCCTCTTTCCTCCCTTTTGAGCCCAGAACCTTCTATATATTTTTTTTTCCCCCAACTATCTCTGCTGTGGGGTTTTTCCATCACTGGAGAGGTGCCATTAGCATATCCTGGGAAAGCTTCCTGCAGTGGGGATTGGCAGAGAAATGTTTACCCTGAATACATTGGGAGTGTTGGGCAGTGCAAATACAGTGGGATTGATTCCACTGATGCCTCTGACCCTCAAAAAATGCAGAGTGGACTGGAGAGTTCAAAAAAAAAAAAAGCAAACCACCAGAGAGGATCTCAGAATTAGCTAAATTTGTGTAATTAATATGAGAGAAATACTCTCCCAGCTGCTTTCCCAGTGCTTTGCCCACCATCATTGGGGAAATTCGGGCTCTAAACCCCATAAATGTGGGGTTTCAGGTCAGTGGAACAGGCTTGGAACTGAGATTTACAAAAGCAAAGTGAGGGGAAATAGGAGCATGAAAAAACACAGGGAATATTATTTATCATGAATTCCTGAGAGGACCAGCTGGAGAGCTGAACTGAATTTAGGAGGAGATAAAGCTGACAGATAAATCTCAGGCAAATCTGAGATGAGAGCCCAGCGTGGCTGCAGGAATAAAATGGATGTGGTGATGAGAGGTGCTGGAGGAGGAGAGGAGCCCTGCACAAATTCAACCCCATTTTCAATAAAAATTGGGATCTTTGGGGATTACTGAGCCAGAAACTACAACTCCCCTGAGATTTGCCTCGACACCAGTAAAAACTCCCAGGTCTGATGCTGCAAACAGGGGTTCTGTGAAGAGGCCAAACTCCTCATGAATCACCACCGTGGTCTTCAGTGCTTTCACTCCGTGGAGGCTTTTCCAAGTGATGTCATGTTGGAAACTCGATATCCTGCTCCTAATCCCAGCCAGGATGGGGATATTGGGGATTCAGGAGCAATCCTGGAATGCTTTGGGTTGGAGTGGAACCTCAAAGTCCAATTCCACCTTCCACCAGCTTCCTCAGAGCTCCATCAATTTTGATTCCCTATGAATTTCTGGAGAAGTAGTTTAATAATTTCTCAGGTTCAGCACCTGGGACACACAGGTTGTCCCCAGAGCCACAAGTGAGTCAAATCAGACCTGATGCTGAAATAATAAAAAGGGGAATTCCAACCCCTGTGCTGGACCAGTAAATTAATGAAGGGAATTTTCAGGCTCCTTGTGTGTGCACATCCATTTCCTTGACGTAGGACTTTTGATAACTTGATTTTAACAACAAGCCAAGCAAAGGAAAGGCTCTCAACTCTCCACTCTAAATTTCTTGGGTTTTGACAGATTAAATCAAATCCTTAAGGCCATTTTATCACAGGTTTTTTTCTCTCTCTCTGTGCAAGTGTGTGATTTATGCCCCCTTTTTATTGCACGGACCTTTGTCTCGGCGCTGTTTGATTCAGTCCACTAATGGCCCTCAGCTGATTTTATTTTAGGAGCTGCAAATTTCTGCACACCGAGCTGGACACAAATGCAGAGCAGGGGTGAATTAAATGGTGGGATTCAGTAGGAAAAAAAAAAAAAAAAAGAAAAAAAGCAAATTAGTGAGAGAGCAAGATTTTTAAGTGCTGATCCAAAGCAGCGCTGCGTGTAAACAATGGCTCCTTGGTGTTTACTGTACATTATCTGCCTAAATCCAAGGATTACTGCTTCCCCTGGAGCAGCCACTGGCTGGAGGTTCTCAGTAGTAGCTGTTATTAGTAGCAATGACATATTAATTGAACTTCACTGCTTCCAGGTGTGTGGCACACTCCGGGGTCACCCCGAGCACTCCGGTTTCACGTGGATTCAATTACGGCAGCGTTATGAAGGAATGCGACATGTCATGCATTAAAATGTCAATTACCACTTTTTTATGGGATGCAGGGGAGGGGGGGGAACAAAAAAAAAAAAAAAAATCAACCCATCAGACTTTTTCCAGCATCACTTCTGTCTGCTTGGGTGCTGTAAGCAGCCAGAGGAGTTTGTGTTTGTCTCCTACCTCATCAGTGCAAGCAGAAGAGACAGAGAAATGTCTTTGAAAAAATCTTATTAAATTCCTGTGGTGGCTTGGATGGATCATTTGGTGTTATGAGTGATACAGAGCCACGGTTGGGGTTGGAAGGGACATTGAAAGGTCATCAGTCCCCACTGCAGTGAGCAGGGGCTTCTTCAACTCCATCAGTGCTCAGAGCTCCCTTCAACCTGAATAATTCCAGGGATGGGGCATCCCTTTAGGATCTCCTTGGTCTGAGGTACTCAAGGTCATGGGCACAGAACCTCCAAGTGTTTCAGGACACAAACCACCCAACACTGCCCTTTGTCCAAGCCATCATTGCCAGAACAGATCCAGTCGTGTTTCCCAGGCTTTCCCAGCAATTTTTGCAGGGTGATTGTTCATCCCACAGATTCTCTGGGAAATGTTCTTCGCCGAAGAGAAATCCCCTTTTCTGTTTGTTCTCCCCAAGTAGGTTTATTCCTGCTTTAGACCCACTTTATTCTTTTAGACCCACTATTTTTGTCAAGAATCACTTAAAATCCGACCTTTTCGATCAGATAGAAAGTAGAAAACTTCCTAAGCAAATTTTAGCTAAAAGAGATGGAATAAACAACAACAACAAAAATCCCTGCAATGTTTTTATCATGGGGTATTTTCACATCTCTAATTGTGTTCCATGAAATCTCAATCCTCACGCTCTTTGCTGGCAAACTATTTTTAAATTCTCCTGGAAAATTCTGTGTTGGCTGTGAAGCTGGGCTGGGGGAGTGAATGATTGCCAAGGCACATGGGCCATGCCATGGTCAGCTGAATATTTATCAGCAGCATTTCTCTGGTGGGGTTGCTCAAGGTTCTTGTGAGTCAGATTCCTACAGAGATCAAGATAAGTCAATTACTGAATGAAGGCAAAGATTTATTTTGGAATTTATTATTATTATTATTTATTGATTGATTTATTTTCTTAATTTATTCTGTTTCCATGGACATTGGGAGCTGACAAGGGTAGGAATTTGTGCACTGCTGGTGAGGACACTGGACCAAACTCTTACATCAGAAACATCCCAAAGAAACAGTTTAACTGCTTCTATCCAGATATTCCAACCTGAGGATTTTCTATGGAAGCCTGGAAAATAACAGGTCTCAAGTATTCCTGCATTCATTCAAGGTGTGTTTTGTAGCCCATCAAATTCCAGTAAAATATGTTTTCTTCAGCTGCAGATTTTGCCTGTGATTTCTAAAGCTCTTCATGACAGAAAAAGCTGGGATCACAAACCTGCAGCAGATCCAAGGCTGGGAATAATCACTGCATTCCCTGAATCTCTCAGGGAAGAATTCCCAGAATCTCTCTGCTGGAAATGAGCTGGGAGAAGGAATCATCCCAGGCAATCTCCTTGTCTGTCAGACCAGAGGATTCTGTATCCAGCTGTGAGATCAGCCATGGAATAAACCAACTTTTACCATGGAATATGATAAATTTCCAGCAACTTGAGGCATTTAAAGCGGAATTTAATCCCAAATCCCAATCCAAGTTAAACTCAGGGAAGTCACAGGGGTGGCATCCCATGGCCTGGACCCTGCTCGAGATCCAGGGATGTTTCTAAGAAAGAGAAAATTGTGATGATCCTTTCCAATCCTAACATCTACAAAATCGTCCTGGATCCTGCAGGAAGATGTTTATAACATTTTTCAGTCCTCTCTTCTAGCCATAATCACATACAATCTCTACTTTCTGTTAGGAAAAGAAACACAAATATATAAACATTATATATATAAGCTATAAATAAATAAATAAGCTAACTAAATACATCTTGCCAATTTTAAGGGGAAAAAGAAGTTTCCAAGAGCCCCCAAAACGCACAACAGTTCTTAAAGTCCCTGAGTGTCAGAAGCAAATCTTATTTTAATGATTTCTTCAAAAGAGTGCAGATGCCTGAAGGATTGTGTAAATATTTCCTGTTGTGAGCAGCCTTTTAAAGCTTGAAGGATAAACACATATTCACAATATATAAAAATATCCCTACTCGTGCATGAATGGCCGTGCAGAACACTAAGTTGCACATCATTACTTTAGAAGCAGCATAAAATGGCTCTTTCTGATCTTTGTGTTTGGGAAAAATCCCAAAGCCCATCAAATCTGAGATCACACAGCACTTCAAAACTGAAAGTGCAAAATATGGACTGTGAGCGTGTCTTATTTATAAATATGTGCTCCGAAATTCAGAATGGGCACTTTATTTTTAAATCCAAGGCACAAGGGGACATTGTTTTTTTTTTCAGCAGACACTCAGAGCAGCTCTCTGGCAAGATTAATCCTTAAAATGAGCAATAATACAGATAATTTGAATAGCACCATTGAGAGGGAGGCAGCTCTGAGGGAGCCTCTGGCTCTGCCCCGTTTGGGGGGAGTTCTTTGATAAAATTATTTATTGCTGACACAGAGGAGGATCCTTGTGGGTCCCTTTCCAGAATCCCACAGCTAGGATTGTGTGGAAGACAAGACACATCCCCTGGGGGTAGGAGAAGGCAGAGAAACCTCTGGAAAAAAATTCCTTCCCTCTAATTTGAGGTGTTTATCCCAGCTAAGGAAGGAGCGTGGGCTCCCTGTGATTCCTCAGAGCACCTCAGCAAGGATTTCCCTTCAGATTCCCTTTGTCTTGCCAGGGATGAGCCTTCCCCTCCCCATCTCAAGCCACCAGGGAAGTTTTTCTGCTCCATTAAATCTCTGCTCCGTGCCCGTGTTTTGGGAGAAGACCATCCATCCATTAAGAGGGCAGGCAGTTGGGATGAGAAATGCTAATGTATTTTGGATTCTGTTGACTGAGGCCACTGTGCAGGCAGGGGGAAAAAAGAAAAAAAAAAATCCTAATTTTAAGTGGTGTCCCCAGTGCTGGGACTGCTGACATGATTAAAATGAAGAGCTGGTTCCAGGCCCTGCCTGAATCAAAGTTTAAACGAGATTGGAAATGGTTGCTTGACTTTACATCACATTAACATTAGCAATTTCCTGCCTATTGTTTTTCTTTCCCCACAGTGGTGACTTTTCCAAAATAGATCCCTCATCTGACTGTAAAGGTAAATGAAAATCAGGCCCATTAAATTTACTGTCTGTAAAGCACTAATGCCTAACAAACAGTATCTTTACATTTAGATGGTGTTTTTTATCCTGAGGAATCTCAAATCACTCCATAAAAACCCTGACCTTGATCCTAAAGTCATTTCCACATACGAGCAACTTTTATATTGAATATTGAACGGGATTGCACAGTAATGTGTAATTACTCACAGGCATATTGAATTTCTTGCTATAGAAGCGTCACTCTGGGAAATTATTATTAATTATGCACTTTATACATAAAAATGAAGATGTTAAATTTAAGGATTCAACCAGATTTCATGCTCTTTATCACACACTAAGTAATATTTCTGGTCAGAATCCTCACAGCTGTTGCCTCCCTCCTTTTTTAAAGGAATGCAAGTAATTCCAGGATTTATTGGCAAGTGTCACAGGAAAAGTGTTAATGAAAATCAGAGCTGCCAGTCACATAAACGAGGCATCATTTTGGGGATTTTTTTACATGTTTGCAATAGTGGAAATGCCAGGTTAAAATGCACTAAGCACGTGATGACATCTGGCTGCTGGGCCAAATTTCATAGTCCTGTTATGTTGGCTAATCTGATGAAAAGGTAAAGTTGAATAAATCCAGAACAATATCACTCATAGCTATAACTCCTATAAATTCTCCCTGACTGCAGACTCTACTCAAAATATCCAGACAAGGCATTCTCATTTAGGAACCAGCTTCTCTCAGGATGTCCTAAAAATTTATTTTTTTTTAAGTTTTGCAGCATTTTTTGAAGTTCATCGCCCTCTTGGCTATATATAAATCACATCAAGCACAAGAAATCCACTTTTTTTCTTTTTTCCTAATTCTATATTTTTTGTCTAATTCTAATTTCTGTGCTACAGGAGCACAGGATTTAAAGGAATCTCTTGTGTCAGGAGGCTGAGCCTTTTTTCTTGCAGACATTTACATTTTTAGGCTTTTCACTGCAGCACAAATGCAGCCAGGTGAGGATTTTTTAGCCCATTTTCAATACCCCAATCCTACAATCAGTAAGTGCTTCTCACCTTGCAGGTATTCACCAAGGAAACAATCCCTGAATTCCAGGCTCAGAGGGAATTGCCTTGTAGGCAGCTATTTCAATAAATTTTAAAGGGAATAATTGAAGAAAACCTGATTTTTTTTTCTTATATCAAGATCCTTTTGAATTAGCAAATCTCCCATCACGAGCTGAAATCCTGCAACACTCGATGTTCTCACAAGGAAAGTCCCGACTTCATAATTTTTAAAGCAAGACATAAAAGACAGATTCTTCTCTCTTATTTTTTTCATTCATCTTGACCCTTGACAACCCTGCTCTGCTGGGCTCAGCCTGGGATTTGTTCTTTTCCTCTTGCTGGACAATTGCTGGGAAAGATCCTGAGATGAGAAATTTGGGAAAATCCACTTTTCCCTCTCTCTCCTTCAGTCAGGGTTTTATCCAGTGCCACACATTCCCCCCAAAAACGTTGACAACATCAAATGTTTGTCTTCTAGAAATTCGGTGGAATAGAATTTTGATATTTTTTTTATTGCATAACTGAAGATGTACTGGACAACAAGGGCTCTCAGGCTTTTGTTTTACTGAGCTGTGAAAAAAAATCTGGTTTTATTCAAGAGAAACATTTGCTGTTATTGCATTGTCTCTGCTTCAGCAGCAAAATTATTTTGCCAGAATCTTCCAGATAAAATGTCCTCTTCATTTTCCTTCTATTCCCCAGCATTTCACACACCACAGAAAATCCACTCATGTGTCTGGAGGGCTCTGTCTGTATTCAGCCCTGGCACAAAGTGTTGGATAAATGCTGATTATTCTCCTCAAGCCCTTCTCATTATTCTATTTAAGTCCTGATCACTCAGCGTGGTGTGAAGTTAAGATAAAAATCAGCTTTATTTCTTATTCTGGGAAAAGCTGACATCAGGATCAATAAATCCTGACAGAAGCTATTAACATTTTAATGAGTTACTCAATAATATTCTAAAGAAGTGCTGGCAAGTCAAGCCTCCTTTGATTAAGGACAAATTTCTTAGACTACTGTAAATATATATTTCAAGGCCCAGGATGCAAAGCTGTCACTTATCAATCAAGAAAAAAGGGCAAAAGTCAGGGCAAAAGGAACTGGGGAAGGGGCTGATGCTGGTGATTACTGTACACGATGGAACTTTTAAAGATGCCATTCAACTTAACCAAACAGAACAAAATATTAATTGTGGGCTTGATTGGTTGTCAAAGAGCTGAAGGTGCATCCATGGATTCCTTCTGCAAACTCCAGAAACCTCACAACCTTGGGAGAAGTTGGATGTGGTTGAGTGGAAAAAGAAATAAAAAATCAGGTGAGCAGGGAAAAGGGAAAAAAAGGGTCTGTGCAAACCCTGCTGAGCCTCAGGGAGCCACCAGGGTGAAATGTTCTTGTCCAAGGGTGAGTTTTGCCCTTTAATTCCACTAAAATCAGGGTTTGACCTAAAGGAGAGGTGCTGCCTGACAGGGTGTCCAAAGTTGCAATGAATTTGCTGTCGGGATCATGTTATTGAGCACAATGCCAATAACTTCCAGGAAAATCCTGCCTGGGATCCCATGCTTGCAGAATATTGACCTGAGAGCATTTTAATAATCAAATATGAGCCTTTGGACACCAAGGCAGAGGTGACTTTCCTGACAGAGTCAATCCAAGGCAATCCAAAGTGCTGCAGCAAAGCTGGGCACAGGAAAGGGATGGAGGAATTGGGGACAGCTGGGTAGGGCAAAAAAAACCCAAAAAAATCCTATTAGCAACTCTTCCCTGTAGGTTTGAACATATGGAAACGTGAAGCAGCTCCTCCTGGCTCACGAGGAAAGCATTCATTGATTTTTTTTTTGCTCCAAGCTGGAGATGAAATTCTCCTCAAATGTAAAGGAAAAGCCCAGAAGTGGCAGCAAATTTTTGTGTAATGGATGATGAACTCTTTGAAGTTGGCTCATGATGTTCTGACACCTGAGTTTGCTGTTTGTAATGAAAGAAATACGTGCAAGAACTGCAAAAAAAATCCTCTTTTTGCACCAGAAAAACCAAGGAATTGGAGGTCTGGAATTTGGTGACCACAATTCTTGCAGTTCCTAAAATATAAATTTAAATGGAGACTCAGGATGGTTTCACCCAGCACTTTATAATGAAGAAAAATTCCTGTTAAGCAGAGCTAAGAGAAGAAAGAAAAATTTGCAAAGGTAGAAAAATTTTGGATAATTTGAGTAATCCACACAAGTTTCTCTCTCTCATTTTGCAATTGGCCATATTTAAATTACTGCCATGTGAAAATGCTCTCATCAATCACCTCTTGGTAACTTCTCCCAGACATGGTGCTCTGAAATGAGGAGTGAGAGGACTTCACACACCAGGAGGTCAAGTGGCTCTGGGATAAACTGAACTCCATCAGCTGCAGAGGGAAAGATTCCAGATTTCTCCTCTTTGTGCTTTCTAGATATAAATGACATTTATAATGTCTGTGCGTGTGCATAAACAAAACAGAAGAGACCCCAGGATTCCAGGACTAAACGAATAACGTTGGCATTCATAAATAATTCAACAACTGAGGCTTTGTTGCCACCAAGTTGCTGTTGGCACTCACTGAGGGACGGGACATTTATTTACCTCTCCTGACATAAACCAGCATTTATGGGGCTGAGCCTCGACAACAAAACCTCTGGGAGAGCCCTGGAAGCCACTTCAGTACCTTGGGCAGGTGTGGATTCACCCAAACCCACCGAGGCACTCTTATTTTTAATTTCTTTTTTGAAATTTTGGCCAGGCATCGCTCATAAATGTTGTCAGCAATCATTTCATATACAGCAGTGTGGGTTTTTTCAATCAATATTTTGACTGATTGTCAAGATCTCTTCAAGTATTTTGGAAGGATTGTCTTGCAGTTTGAGCTGAGGATTTGCTTGGGGGAGCAGAATGTTTTGTGGAGGTTTACTCCTTTTTACCTGTCGAAGTTCTTGCACTGCACGGATCATCCACATCATCCCCAGGCGAGAAATCAGCTCTTGTAGAGCCTGAAAACAATAAACTTTGTCCCCATATCAGCTGAAGGGTTTTGAGAGCCCTAAAATCCTTTCCTGGGCAGGTGGCCGGGGTGGCTGCCAACCCCTCGGAGCCGCCCGGGTTGGGCTCAGACCCTTCCTGGGAGCTGCAGGATAATTCCCTCCAGTGCAGCCACCATGCATAATGCATGAGTCCTGTGCACCTGATTAGAACATCCCAGTCCTTCTTAAGCCACCCTTGAAGGTTTTTTTTTTTTTCAATTTTTTGTGTGTGTGTGTGACCCAGCAAACAGCGGCTCTGTCACCAGGGGAGTGTCTGGGCAGTGCCTGGCACAACCTGGGGGCTCAGAAGTGCTTCAGCCGCTGGATTTGGGGCACAAAGGGGCTTTGTGGGCACGGCAACCTCGTGCTCTTTTCCAGCCTGGGTGACAAAAGGGGTGGGTGACCTCTGGCTGTGTCACTGAAAGGAACAACAGCCCGGGTTAAGAGCCTAAAGGCCCCTAAAAGGAGGCAAATGTGTGAAATGTGTGCTCTTTAAAGGGTTTTTAATTCCAGCAGCAGCAGAATGGGGAGGCAGGAGAGGCAGGGCTGGACCTGAGCCACGAGGGAAGGCAGAAAAAACATCTAAAGGGACCTCAGGTGCTGCTTGACACCACCTTAGACTCAGCTTTGACACCCAGGTTAGACTCAGCTTTGACACCACCTTAGACTCAGCTTTGACACCACCTTAGACTCAGCTTTGACACCAGATTAGACTCAGCTTTGACACCCAGGTTGGACTCAGCTTTGATGCAAATGGATTGTAGTGACTTCACCCTGGAAGCACAGATGGGAAAAAATGACCTTATTATTGCCTTATTCCTATTTTTCCCTCCAGATATTATTTCCATGGTTTCTTCTCCCATTTCCATTATTTCTTCTCCCATTCATTTAATTTTTTCTTTGCAAACCCTGCTTTCAGTTTTGATGCAAATGGATTGTGGTGACTTCACCCTGGAAGCACAGATGGGAATAAAATCTTGTTTTTATAGATTTATAGGTTCCCATGAAAGTTTTGCAAAAACAACTCGTTCTCTTCTGAGGAACTTCCAAAAGAGACGAATCAAAATCTTCCTCTCAAAATTTTAAAGTTCTCTCAATCACATTGGTCTAATTAGGCTGTTACCAGTTTTTAAAAGAAATTAATTGGAAATAAACCACAAATTCCTGCTAATGTCAACAGGCCTGTGTAAATGAATTAAAAGCTCTAAAAGATTTAACTGATTATTATGCTTATTCCTATTTTTCCCTCTAATTATTATTTCCATGTTTTCTTCTCCCATTCATTCAAATTTTTCTTTGTAAACCCTGCTTTCTTTATCTTTGGTTATTGACTTTTTTTTTCTGAATTCTCTCTTTTTTTTTTTTTTCTGAATTGACTCCTCCTGTGTTGGACAGGGTGGATCACATCCAGGTGAGCAGAGCAGCCTCTGCTCCCATCCAAACCCTGATGATTTTTTTTTTCTTTTTTGCTGTCCCATCCCATCCCAGGCTGGACCTTGGGATTTGGAGCAGCCTGGGACAGTGGAAGGTGTCCCTGCCCACGACAGGAGTGGAACAAAATGATTTTTCAATTCTCTTCCAACCCAAACCATTCTATATTTCATAATTCTGCACCTTTTTGCTTTTCCACTGCTATTGGAACCCTCCAGAACCATCTCCCCTCTGCTCTGAGCACCATGAAGCAGTTTTGGGCCATGTTCTGGGAATGAGGAGATTTTTGTGCTCTGACAAGGTCCTGGCTCTGTGCTCAATCCTCTCCTGCCCTCTTCCTGTGGCACAGAAATAGCTGAGAGCTTTTGGCAAGAGGACACAGATTTTTTTTTACAGAGTTTTAGGTATAATTTGATGTCTTAAGTTTGGTGAAGCAAATCAATTCTCTGTTCAATTCTTTGGACTGGACATTGCCTCAGGACAGGGATCCAAGTGAGTATTCCCTGCCTGTGGTTTTCTGCATCCAATATTTTTGGTTTCCCATGTAAACTTCATTTATTTTGTGTCTGAGCCTCCCTGACTTCATCATTACATGGTCATGTTTAGTTTCTGTGCTCATCTGGAAGTCCCTGATACAGTTTCTAATTTGTGTTTCAGACCTTTTGAAAGAATTTACCCATCTGAGCCTCCTCTGCTCCATTTTCCATTCCTTTGGTTTATAACAAAATTTCCAAAAGGATCCTTCACACTACCTTGAGCCGATTTCCTGGGAGATTGCTCCCACAAAGTTTCTGACTACTGAAATCTTAGAATTATAGAATGGTTTGGATTGGAAGGGACCTTAAAGCCCATCCAGTGCCACCCCTGCCATGGCAGGGACACCTTCCACTGTCCCAATGTCCAACCTGGCACTGAACATTCCAGGGATCCAGGGGCTGCTCTGGGAATTCCATCCCAGCCCCTCCTCATCCTCTCATTGTTTCTATTTTGCTGCTTTTCTTTCCCCTCGATTGTGAGCTCTGTCATTTCAGTTCTCTTTCCTCAAGTTTCTTTCCGTGTTTCTTTCCCAGCTCCTCCCCAGCCCCTGGAACTGCCCCAGGGAAAGTTTCCTCCCCAGCAGCTTTTTTGGATCTTAAAATGAACACATTAAAAAGAAAATGGACAAAACTGTGTCCCTCAAGTTTTCTGGACAGGCTGATTTGCCTCTCTACCCCAGAAGGTGTTTGGGGTTTGTTTCTGTTCTTTTTTCAGAGCAGCAGCTGCTGTCACCCTGTGCTTCTGTTTGAGACTGGCAGTGCTGAGTCCCACAACATTTATGGGTTCAAACTGAAAGATGGGAAATTCAGGTTGGATTTTGGGCAGGAAATGTTCCCTGGGAGGGTGGGGAGGGGCTGGGATGGAATTCCCAGAGCAGCTGTGGCTGCCCCTGGATCGCTGGCAGTGCCCGAGGCCAGGTTGGACATTGGGACAGTGGGAGGTGTCCCTGCCCAGTGAATTATAAAATCCTCAATCCCCCATCTGGGATCTCAGTGCCACAGGAGAACAAGACTTTCAAAACTTCTCTGCTGAGACTGAAGCATTAAAAACATCATTTGTAAACCAGCCAAACCAGATGTGTAATTTCTTAATTACACCATTTACACTTTAAAAGCCTTGTAAAGAAGTACTTGAAGCACTGTAGAACTCAGGGGTTTTGAAACTACAATATAAATTAGAAATAATAAACATCTGAGTCCAAAGAAGAAATGCCATCTTGGACATTTAATCCCAACCCTGGCCATAAAAATAGAACACAATAATCACTGAAACAATGTCTGTTGGACAGCAGCAGGAATTTCCCCATGGAAAGGGAGCTCAGGCCTTGGCAGGGGCTGCCCAGGGAGCTTTGGAGTGCCCATCCCTGCAGGTGGCACCTGGAGGTGGCACTCAGGGTGACAAGGTCGGGCACAGCTGGGACTGCAGGGGCTGGGAGGGCTTTGCCAGCCTCGGGGATTTGGGGATTTTGGGATTTGGGTGCAATGCTGGAAGTTCATGAAAGCCAGCAGCACTTCAGCTGCATTGACTGATGATTCCTCTCTCAGAAACTTCTGCATTTGAGTACAAAGTGAATAAATAAATGTCTCAGCCCCCAGGGAATGGCTTTCACATCCTCAGGGATTAGCAGCAGCTCACAAAATACCTGCAACCTTTGCTGTCTCCACTTTGAGGAAAGGCTCCAGCGCCCTGGAATTGCATTTCCCCTTCTCTGGCTGTTGCTTTCCCTCCTTGCTCCCTTCCAGAAGGGCTTTTTTTTCTGTTTTTTAATGAAATACCTGAACAAACACAAGTTTGCAGTGAGGCAATGGGATGGGGGTTAATAAATATTCTTTGTAAAGAGTGGGCACTGCTCAAACCCCCTCCTCCTTTTAGGGTGCTGTCTCACGTGGAAATTCTGAGCCTAAAACACCAGCAAACTTTAGATTTCTGCACCCCCATCACGCTTTTATCACAGCACTTATTTCATCACAGCACAAAATCACGGTGATGACTCTGAAATGAAAAGACCCCAGTGAGCACTATCCAAAAAATCTAACAAAAACATTAAATACATCCCAGGAAATAAAATTTATAGTGCAGGAAAGGTTTAGTGACTCCATTGCTCAGATTACCAGCTGGATATCAGTTTCATCAGCAGCAACCTCCAATTTCCTGTTGTGCTTATCACAGAATTACTGTTTTCTTTTTTTAATGTTTGCACAGCCCATAAGGCAACAGCTACATTAAGAGTAAATACAGAGGGTTTGGTTGTTTTTTTTTTTTTTATGATGGATTAAATGCCATGGTTGTTCCATGATGTTTTAAGACATAATAATGTAAGAAAAAGCAGGAAGTGAATGTATATAAAACACAAATAGTGCTTGTACGTTTTCTTTTTTACTGTTGGCATAGGGATGATTCATGGCACCGAGTGCTTTAGGATTCCTGATTTAGGTGCTGATTCGTGCCCTGGAAATGGCACCATTTTTGTGCCATTTGGAACAAAAACTTGGAAATTTGTTCCTCCTCACTGACTAATGAGTGCCACCAGACTTCTGGCAGTTCATAATAATGTCATATATTCCTACAGAAACTCGTTTGCCTCTTCTGTCCTTACCTGTACGAATCAGAAACTCTCAACTCTTTGTGCTTAAAAGCTTCCCTGTTCATCTTTTAAAAATCACCCAGTTCCATCCCTTGCCATGGGCAGGGAACTTTCCTTATCCCAGGTTGCTCCAAGCAAAAAATGAATTTTTCATTTGGAAAGAAACGCCACTGTACAGATATGCTGAGATGCAAAGCCAATATTAATGGACAAAATCAATTCAGCTTCATGACTACATTAAGAAGCCATAAAAATGCTGTAGATTTATAAATGGAGGAGCCTACAGCAAATTTCTCCTGTCCTCCTGCAAGCATCAGAATTAGAATTTACTTGAAAAGTAAATATTAGCTGACAGACATTCAAACTAAAACAATAATTACCTGTGCAAGTAATTGTTTCCTATTTGCAAGACCTGACTCGTTGGCTACTGAAGCAGCTAAAATACAGTTGTGAGGTTATTTCTTCCTTTTTTTCCATGGAGAACAATGCAGCAGCACTCAGAAAATTTTCCCCTATGTAGGTGAAATTTAGTTCACAAATCCACTTCACAGAAAGCTTCCACATTCTGCATTTTGGGAAATCAGACTCCTCTTTTTGGCATTTTAACTCAGCCAGCCAGGATTAAGAAATTTTGAGCAGAAGTCAAATTAACATCTTTCCTTTTCCTTTCCTTTCCTTTCCTTTCCTTTCCTTTCCTTTCCTTTCCTTTCCTTTCCTTTCCTTTCCTTTCCTTTCCTTTCCTTTCCTTTCCTTTCCTTTCCTTTCCTTTCCTTTCCTTTCCTTTCCTTTCCTTTCCTTTCCTTTCCTTTCCTTTCCTTTCCTTTCCTTTCCTTTCCCTTTCCCTTTCCCCTTTCCCCTTTCCCCTTTCCTTCCCTTTCCCCTTTCCCTTTCCCTTTCCCTTTCCCTTTCCCTTTCCCTTTCCCTTTCCCTTTCCCTTTCCCTTTCCCACCAACAATTGCTGTACATGTAATATCACTGTGACTCTATAAATATTTTATTTATCTCACTGAAATACCATTTAATTTATAGAATAAAGTCCTCTAAATACATTATAAAATTGAGTATTGTCAATATGGGTCTAAATATGTGGATGTGAACAGGTAATAAATTGTTTGGAGTAATAAAAGCTGACCTTGACTAGGAGTTCTTAAAAGCTTTTCCCATGAAGAAAATTGTAAAAATCTAGGGACAACAAGCTGCTCTCAGCTTGTTTGGGTGGTTCTGTTTTAGCAATTAAGATGATAATAATAATATTAGTAATAATAATAATAATTATAATAAAAATAATAATAATAGTAATTCAGATGGCATGGTAACTCAAAATTTCTGACACTCTCAACAAAAAATATTGCTAAAAATCACAGTTTGTGATGGTTTTGCTTCTTCTCTCTGCCCTGCTGAGCAAGGTCCTGAGGCTGTGTGGGTTTTCAGCCTCATTAAGAGGAGTTTAACACTAAGGAGTAAAAAATTTGCATTCCCAGCTTGGGCCTCACTTCTTTTTTCTTCTGCTTCACTCTTTTGCTAAATGCTCCCTGCTTAATTCCAGATAATGTGTTTATCTGAAATTTTTGGTGAGTTTGGAATATCCAGTGTTAATGCACAGCCAGTGGGGGAGGAAAACCAGAACCCCAAGTGATTCCAGGGCCATGAAACTCATGTTCAGTGCAGGCCACTGATGGGAGAATCTTCTTTTTAAGCCACGCTGTAACACCCTCAGAAATTTACCCTCTACCTATGAGGCAAAGGAGAATAAAATTATTTTCCCCTCTGGTGTTTCAGTGCCCAGGTCTTTCATAAGCTCTGCCAATTTCCCAGCTCTGAGTGGAGGAAGAGATGCCAAAGTGACCAGGAGATGCCAAATTCCTCTCAAGGACTTGCCTGCCTGTTCCAGTAACAGATCCAGGCATCAAAATGCTGCTTGTGGCACACGTTTATTCAGCAGTGCTTGGATAATTCAGATTCCGCCCCAGAACCTCAGGATTAAGGCTGGAAAACACCTCCAAGGTCTGGGAGTCCCAGCTGTGCCCACCTTGTGACCCTGAGTGCCACCTCCAGGTGCCACCTGCAGGGATGGGCACTCCAAAGCTCCCTGGGCAGCCCCTGCCAAGGCCTGAGCTCCCTTTCCATGGGGAAATTCCTGCTGCTGTCCAAGCTGAGCCTGCCCTGGCCCAGATTGAGATTTTTTTTCATCTCCTTTTGAAGATGATCCATGCCTTGCTTTGCTTCCTCTCTTCCTCTTGCTGAGAACCCAACAGCACCTTCAGATGACCTGGGGGGGGAAAAAAAAAACCAACAAAATTCCCAATTATTTCGTGCTGCCCACGCTCCCAGACACCCACGTGCCTCCGAGGATCTCCACACCAGCCCAGCCTGTCCTGCTGCTGGGCTGTATTTTATTTCAACAGGTGCCCCTGGAGCGGAGCAGCCGCTCAGGCAGCACTCAGCTCCCATCAGGGCACACTTCTGCAGCCCTGCAGCCGCTTTTGCCAAGGCACATTTGTCCTGCTCGCCGCATATCCCGACAGATCCCTGCTGCTGCCTGCTGATCCAGCTCGTGTTTCCCCGCAGGACCCGGGAATTTTGGACAAAGGCTTTCTTGAAAGCAGCCCCATCCATCCATTGTGTCCTGGATTTCACTCACACATCCCGAAATGAGGCTGGGATGGGGTGGAAAAAAAATATTCCTGGGTTTGGGAATTCCCCAGGGAGAGGCACGGGTGAGGTGGTGCTGTCGTGAGTGAAACTCTTTGAGTTTCCATCAGCCCATCCAAAAGAATCCCATGGGATTCCCACTGATTTCCAGCCCCTCTCTGCATGAAAAGTGGGATTTTTTTTATATTTAACACACACACACACAGAGCAGGGAGCGCTGCTCCTGGACAGAAAAATTGGCCGTGGTTCAGGGAGTGCTCCATGTTTTGGAGACTGTCATGACAGGCAGGGATTAGATTTTACATGAGTGGTGATGAGGATTCCTCTGCTGACATGTGGGGGCCGTGTGTTTTCTTGCCAAGAGGGCTGAGCCACGTAATCCATCTTTCTCCCTGAGAAAAGAGCCCAGCGGCCACAGAGACTCCCTGTTTTTACACAGGAGCACAAACGGAGCACAGATATATCCTGAGTCCAACCAATTATTGATTCTGGCTTTCTCCCTGTTCATTTTTTAAAAAATTTCTTACCTTGGTAAGATGTATAAATGGACCAGGTTGAGATATTTTAATTTTATATTTAATTTCAAAAGCCGTCGTCGCTTCCTATTTACTCTGGGTTATAAGCAGGGCATGTTTCCTTAGTTCTTCTCTAATCAACCCCAATTAATTAAAAAAATAATTCTATTTCTCATAGCATATTTTCCTACTAAGAGAAGCACTCCATGGAAGTATGGGATGAGCTGCAACATCAAAAATTAGTTTTCAATTCAATAAGTGATTTATTGAATTGATAATCAATTCCACAGTCAATAAGTGCAGGTTTATGGTGAATATCTCCTTTTAGATGTCTCATTTCTGGAGCAGCAGAAATACAAAAGTGAAAATTCTCTCTTCTCTGTGTATCACATTACCATGGATATTTTAAAAGGGTTTATTTCAAGGAAGTTGCTGGCAGCATTTTCTTTTTGTAGAGTGTGGACTGAGTGGACTCGACATCTTTTTATTTTAAATCTCTGCCAATTTTTTTAACTGATCAGCCCTTATTATTTTAGCTAATTACACATGAAGCTGGCAGGCAGCTAAAAACCCCTGGTAAAGTGTGTTTCAACTTCTGTCAGAGTCACAAAAGTGGAATATTTTGGAATATTTTGGAATCTTCCCCCAAGCCATGCAAGCCACGATGGCATTTTCAGTCTGGGCAGCACATAATTATGCTCATTAGCAATTTCTGTGCTCTCCTCTCTTTTTTCCTCTCAAATAAAATAAAAACAAACAGAGAAACTCATGCCAAGCAATAAAAACTTGAGATTAGCAGGCTTTAAAAATGTATCTGTCATTTCAGCACAGCAATTTTTGATTTTTGGCTTTGAGTAAGATCACAAATGATAAAACAAGTACGATAAATGGAATCTTTTCATGGTATTTCCAGTAAATCTCACTGGGCAAAAAGATTTCCAGCATTCCTGTAGTGGCTAGAGGTCTGAATAAACAGAATTAATTTATTAAAATTCACTCTTATCTTGGGCTGAGCATGGCCCAGTGTTTGTGCTGCTTTTGAACAATCTTGTCATCCTCAGTTTTGGGTTTGTTGTTCAAATGAAACCAAAACTCAACCCCTAAAAACTCAGCTCTTTTCTTCTTTTGTGGCATTTCCCACCCTGGGTAATGATTTAACTCAGGCTTAACTTAAACCTTAGGCTGTGCTTGCCTAAAATTTGCTAAGCTGAGCTCAAACGTGGGGTTCAGCAGCTCTGTGGTGTGAGGCACTATAAATGAAATAATTCCTATTTGAGAGACTTGAAAATGAATCCTAAACTTTTGGCATCACAAAGGACAGAGGGGTGAATAACAGGAGGAGGGGGTGAATTCTGCTTGGGAAATGCAGGAAATTTGGAATACACTGGAGAACTTGCCAGGGAGGCTCAGGTTGGACACCAGCAGGAATTTCCCCATGGAAAAGGGAAATTTTGTGAAATTATTGGCAGGGGCTGCCCAGGGAGGTTTGGAGTGCCCATCCCTGGAGGAATTCCTGGAGGTGGCACTCAGTGGGGACAAGGTGGAGGTCACAGCTTGGCCTCGATGACCTTGGAGCTCTTTTCCAAGGCAAATAATTCTGGGATTCTGAGATAATTTCCTATCACGTGGGGAACACTTCCCTCCAGCTCTGGCCACCAGATTTCTGAAGGAGTCAGATTCATTTCAAGTGGAAGCATCAGAAAGGAAAAAAAAAAAATCTGTGACCATGAGGACAGGTCTGCCCTGGGAATGGGGAATTTGGGATATTAAAGGATCCCCAGCAGCTGCTGAGCAGCCCCAGCCACACATTCCCATTCCCAGCCTTATGGGAACAGGGATTCCTGCTGGAATTCCCAGATTCTGCACAGGGAAAAGGGAATTTCTCCACAGTGCAGCAAACTCTGGTTAATCACTGTGGGAAATGGCTCCAGGCAGGATTTTTTTGGAGGATCCCACTCTCCTCAGAGGGATGAGTTGGAACAACTCTGCTTTTTCTTGCTGTGACATCCTCAGGAGTGTTTTATTGGACACTCAGGCAGGAGAAAGGAGGGAAAAGCACCTTGAGGAGCTGCAGATTTCCTCTGGCATGTGTTTGGGAGCCTGAGCTTTGCCTTTGAGCAAGCCAATAAATCTCTGCCTCTTCCAGCAGCTGTTACAAGAGGAGAAAAAATTATTTTGCCACAGGAAGAAGGGACTTTGGGAGGTGAAGTGACAGAAATCAGAGCCCTAAAAACTGCTGGCATTGACTTCAGATATGAGACACTGTAAAGATGTGTCTTGATATGTGTCCAATCCAAAATTAAAGTTTGGGCTGGGAGCTGGATTTTGATGATCCTTCCAGCTCGGGATATTCCATGATTTTGTGGGATTGACAGCCACCAGACCTAGCTGAGACCAAGCATTGCTGGCCAATAGAAGTAGAAATGATTAGTAGATGGTTAAGAGAAGATGATTGATAGAAGATGATTGATAGAAATTGGTCACTTTTTCTTGAGGGGAGCCAAGAAAGGAGATAAAAGACGTTAGAAAAAACCCAAATGTTTCTGTTCAGTTAAAAACTGGGAAACTGAGGCACAGAAAAATCACTTTGATCCACATCCCCTACAGACTCTGCTGCAGGCTTGACAGCCCTGTCTGCTATCCAAAATCTGGGTGCAGTTCCTTTGATATAATCCCACTTCCCTGGCAGAATTCCGAGGTACCACTGCCAAAGCAGCTGCCTTGATGTGTAATTATTTTTTTTTTTTTTTATTCACTCATTCATATTTCACTCCTGATTTTCAGTAGGAACCACAGCTCCTCCAGCCCGGGGCTGTGTCCTTTTGACACTGCAATAACAAACCACATTTTGCTCATCACTTTCTCCCAGTGGGAATATCTGGTGCAGTGCTTGGATAATGCACGTGCTGCTGGAAATATTCTGAAATATTCTGCTGGAGATGCAGCACTCAGCGCCTGACACTCGCCTCTTATCTCTGTCAGCCTGGCCAGACAGGGAAAAAAAGGGGGGAAAAAAAGACAATCTTGATTTTGATTTCATCTCCTCTGCCTCCAGATCTCACTTTTCTGTTCTTCCAGTCAGTGTGACCACAGCAGGAGGAGAGAGAGAGAGAGATTTGGGATGGCTGTTGTGCTAAAAATGAGGTGTCTATAAAAGGAAGCCTTTTTCACCTCCAAATATTTGCTGGTTTTGTCCAGCAAATGTGAGAAAAATGCCAGGATGTACTGGAACAGCCACATGCTGCAAAGCAAGGTAAATGGGATAAGGATCCCATGGAGTTCAACGAGTCTTTTGTGATTTCCAATGCACTATGAAAAAAAAAAGCCTTCAAATTACCCAAGAAGTATGTTAATAGCTGACTAATGCACAAGCTGGCAGGAATCATTGCTGCCTGAGCACGGCTCATTAATCTTACCATTCATTAAGAAAAAAAAACCAAAAAAAACCTCCAAACTTTTTAATAAACAATTTTTATTTCAGAACCAACCAGCAGTGGGGTGTGCTTTTAGCCAGGCAAGAAGGCTGGCTGTGAAAATAAAACACTTATTTACATTTTTGGTTCGTCTTTATTCCATCACCAGCTTTGGAAATGCACCGAGGACTTTCCACTTCTGTAAACTCCCAGGGCTAATTTTTTACTCTTTCTTTCCACCTTCCTGAGCTGAAAACCTCTTGCTGTTGAGAGCCAGAGTGAGGGGGGCAGAGTGGCAGAAAAGAGAGGGAAGAACTTCTTGGTGACAGCTGGACAAGACCCTGAGTGCTGGCCCAAATTCAGCCCCACCTCAGGTGGTGTTTCCACAGCAGAAAGTTTCTCTGCCTCCCAGGAAATTCGGATTTTTTGTGAAACAGAATCCTGGCACTATTTTTCCTGCTGGGGTCATTCCCTTTTGCCTTTTGCTTGTGGTTGTATTTGGAGAAATTTTAATGGAAGGGACATCTCTGTCCAGCTTTATTTTTTTTGAGATCCCTTCATTGGTGAATCCCATCCACTTGTGGGATCCTTTATTCAACGCAACGATGAAAATGAGAGATAAATTCCATTATCACTTGAGAGATAAATCAAATTATCACTGGAGGCTACAGAAACAGGCCTGCCTTTGGTGCTGTTCTGCCAGTAAACAACTCAACATCAGATGTGAAATCCTGCTTGCACAGAAAGAACCGTGGCAAACCCCGTGCTCGGTGTTATCACTGGCATTTCACATCCACACACATCCCAGGGCACACACAGCCTAACTTTTCTGAGTAAACGCTCTTCCAGCTTGCTACAATATTTTTATTTGCCTTTCAAAACAAGCCAGGCCTCAGGATTTATTAATGCAGCAATTAGTATGCTGATCATGCCCAGCATGCTTAAATCTTTATTGGCTGCACGCAGCAGCGAAAGTTTTGGTTTTATTAAAGCTGAGCCTCCTCCGTGCTGCTGTTTAGTGTGTGTTACAAAGCTGAGATCAGCCCTGAGTGTAATGTAACCCACATGTTGGGCTGCTTGCTCCAGTGACTTACAGAAATATTTCAGGTAGCCAGTATTTTCTTAGTGCTCTGTTATAAAAATATGTCAGGCACACAATGTTTGCATTATGCCTCGCTTTTTTTTTTTTTTTTTTTTCTGGTTGCAGAAATTCTGTCTCCCTCCCCAACCCCCTGTGAGCCATCCTGAACTGTCAGGAGCACCAAATAATGCCTCAAACTGCTGGGAATCCTCGTGTTCCTGTGGGTTTGTGGTGAGAAAGACAAAGGGTTAAGTTCACTTCAATCGCCTTCCACATAAATAAGTAAATAAATTGCTCACACACTGCATCCATAAAGCCAGACCTACACTTAGGTTGGAGGTTTTCCTCTCCTGAAGCTCAGCTGGGGTTTTATTTTTCCCCATCAAGTGCCAGGGGCTGTAGGGATATTGATCTTTGTGGGATGTCTTTCTTTCACGGCCTGGAGGCAAAAATGTCCTTGGGGTGGAGAAGCCTCTGAAAAATCCTCGGTGTGAGCCCCTCCAGGCAGCACCATCCTGCCCACAGCATCCAGCTGGTGTTTGCACCATCCATGGCAAAGAGAAAAGCCAGGAAGATGGGGTTCTGCAAAAATAACTGTGACAGGTGATGCAGAGGTGGTTAAAAATGTAAATTCCCAAGCACCACACAAAGAAGAGGCCATTTGCCAGCTTGGTTTCAGGTTCAACCTGCAGCGATTTCTACAATTAATCTGATTTATAGAGCTGCTCTAAAGACACTTCTAGCGACACGATTTTCATTTTGAAACATCCAGTTTCAGTTCCAGCTTCCAGATTTTGGATCCAAGTGACATCTCCACCATCCATTCCCATTTCATCCCAGGTTATCACCTCCTGTACAAGGGGAAAAGGAAATGCCTTTGCTGCACTGCCTGGCACAACATTTGGGCACTTTGATAAATCTCTTCCATTTCTGGGGCAGGATATGCCAAAATCTCCCTGTCCCAGCCCCCTTGGAGTGCAAGATTTGGGATTGAAGGCAGAATTCTGCATTTGCAAAGCAGGGACAGCAGGGACTCATCAAATTCCACCAGCAAAAGGATCCTGAAGCCCAGCAGAGAAACCCCACCAGCTACTCTGGAGCCCAAATTCCCTGTTTAAAGATATTATATTTATTCTATTATTCCAAAATAACTGGCAAAGATGTTCTTGGAGGAGGGGAATAAAAGACAACCCTTGAAGGCAACCAGCAAATTTCTGCTCCATCAGCTGAACCCATTTGAAAGTCAACACACTCGGGCTTTGTTGGAGCTAATTCCAGCACTTAGGATTTAAAGTGTGAATCCCCCTCCCTCGCCCATAAACACACACATTTAAATGTGCTCGTTTGAGTGTTTCAAGTCATCTCAAATTCCATGGCATCCACGGGAAAAAAAAAAAAGGAAAAAAAAAAAAAAAAAAAGCCAGTCTAAAGTCAACAAAGCCCACAATGATGTTGTAAAAAGAGGTGCTACTGGGAATTCATTTCTGTTTTCTGTGTTATATCCAGCAGTGTTTGCACAATTTCCAGCCCTGAAGACACAGTCTTAAAGTGAAAGTGGGTTCATCTTCTTGCTTAATTATCAGAAGGAGAAATGCAGTTTTTCAGTTTGTGGAGCTCTAATGAGGCTATAGAGATCACAAAAACCAAACTCTAAAAGAGCTAAATTTGATGCAAAAGAAGCATTTTGGGGATTTAAGCACACGTTTTACCCAAAATTCACAATGACTGAAATCCAGAGAGTGGCTGCAGACAACACAAACCCAGAGTTTGAACAGCTCTGGTGATTTGGCTGCCAAGTGGAGCAGGATTTTTACCTGGATGCTGGAGCTGCTCCTGCTTCAACAACTTCCCTCCGACCCACCAGGTTTATTTCAGCCTTTATTTCATATCTTTGCTGAATTTGGGCCAGTTACCCACCTTGTTTTTCTCCTAGAAAGCACATGAATAACCTTTGCTACCAAAGAATAAATAATTCATGCATCAGGGCTATTTTCCCACCCCTCTTTCCCACCTTCCCACGGAGCAATAGGGCCCTGAATGGCTCCAAACTTCCCAAAAGCTGCCGAGGGTGACTCGAGATAAACCTGAGATAATCCAAGACATATCCCAGTGCCTGAAAGCCCCCCAGGGGTGGCTGCACAGGGAATAAATGCCTCAAATCCTGCAGGAGGATCCCTGGAGCTGAGGGCTGGGAGGGGCAGCAGCCAGGGATGTGGGAATGCTACTTTTTATTTTATTTATTTTATTTATTTTAATTTTATTTTCTATTTTTTATTTTTTATTTTTATTTTATTTTTTTTTCTTTTTTCTTTTTTGGTTTTTTACTTTTTTTTTTCTTTAGTCAGAACCGGGATTAAAGCATGAGAGATGAATTTTTGTGTTCAGACTCAGTTTTTATTAAGTCTTATTTCTAGTACAGTGAGTGCTACAGCACTTCAAGCTAACAGGTTAAAAATGAAGAAATGGTGATGTATCTTACTTGTTACAAGATTTTTTAAGGCTAAACAGTTCAATTAAAAGTGAACACTTAGATTATTTTTACTTTTGATCCAATGACTAAACACCTGTGACCTGCAGTGTGGCATTTTTTATCCAATTTAAAAATACTACTTAAACTTAAGAAGAAGGAGGAAAAGAAGGAAGAAAAACCTTCGTCTCAAAACCTCCATCTTGTCCCCTACTTATTGCTATATTCTAAAACCCCCAATTCCAAACCCTGCAGCATGTGATATAATTTTATTCAAATTACACATATATATGTGTATATAATGTATATATATAAATAATTGTACTGGTTTGAAAGCCAACCAGTGAGAGATTCCAAGTCAGTGATACAATTTAATGGGGGAAAATAGAGAAAAAATCAAATACATGCAATAGTAGAAAAGAAAAGCAGTGTCAGAGTGAGAATCCAAGGTGCCCCGTCAGTCAGTCAGGGTTGGTGCAGTCCCATTCCATGGTGGCTGATCCTCCTGCAGGGACAGATGTGGTTCTGCTGGAGCAGGGCTCCTGCACAAGGTGCACTTTTCCTCCAAAGCTGCAGGGATGATGTGCAAGGCTCTGGTTTTCCTCTGGGATCCAGTGGGAAAAGGCTGCTCTGCTGTTCCAAATCTCCCCTTTGATCTGGGTAGGAAATGCTCGGCTCCTGCCCTGGCTGGAGCATCTCCCCATGGGATGATGGAATTTGATCAGCCCTGCCCTGGGACTGCATGGCCATGGACAGGAGAGATCTCCTGGAGGGAGGATGGGCTGTGGGGAAGAGAAAGAACACTGCAACAGCTGGGTGAACAGCTGGAACAGGAACAGCAGAGATCCCCACAGAGATCAGGATCACTGCCACAGCTGGGTGAACAGCTGGAACAGGAACAGCAGAGATCCCCACAGGGATCAGGATCACTGCCACAGCTGGGTGAACAGCTGGAACAGGAACAGCAGAGATCCCCACAGGGATCAGGATCACTGCCACAGCTGGGTGAACAGCTGGAACATGAACAGCAGAGATCCCCACAGGGATCAGGATCACTGCCACAGCTGGGTGAACACACGGGTACAGAATCCAGACTTTGGACACATCTTTACAGTGTCACCCAGGACAATAAAAAATATATATTCAAACTACACATGACACTTTTATTCAAACTACACACCAGTGATTCTTGTTCTATCATTCAATTTTGGAAGCTTCTCCATGGCCCCAGGTCAAAAGCAGTGTTCTTTTTTGGGTCAGTGCCTGACAGCAAAGTTCAAAACTCCCAGATTTCAGGGTTCCAACACCTGAGGAGCTGGGCTGAAGGAGTCCAGCAGGGGTGGGCAGGATGTGACTCAGTTCAGATGAAGCTGCACAGTTGTGGAGCTGTTACTTCAAGGATTTGCTGTGCAGGACCAGGAAAGGGACACTGCTCCTGCTGCTGGCCCTGCAATGAAGGTGATGGGATTCTTTCTGGTTTCTGCTTTTTTTCCTGATTTCTTTTCTGACAAGCACAGGCACTGATTTATGTAGAAAACAACCCCCTTGACTTTATTCCCCCCCTCATCACCAACATTCCCTCTCTACCTGGCCTTTCCTTCCTCTTAAATTCAAGGGAGTCCATCCCCTCCTGTGTCCTTGTATCCTTTTTTTCAGGCTAAAATCCCAGAGTTTTCCAGCCCTCCCTGGCATTTCCAGGACTGGCACTGGCAGGGAGAATACTGGCAAGGTTAATGATCATTCCCTTGGGTGTTTTATTAGATTCTTTTAACACTGAGATCCTTCCAATCCTAATGCTCTGCTGCTTCTACTAGCTTATGGTTCAAACAAGTTTAGCATTCAAATAATAATAATAATAATAATAATAATCCCAAAAAGAGGCACGGAATTGTTGCCACAAACCCATCTGTTCAAACACCAGCAAGAGGGGAAATCCTGCATTGAAAATAAAACTTTCTCCAGGCTGGCATTACCTGACAGTCAGGCTTGCCTGCTGCAGCAGGTAGAGCTATTGTTGGAGAGTTTTCTTTAAATAAATACAGATTTCTTGGCAGTTTGTGTGAATGAACTGAGTCATATTTAGAGGCTTATCCAAGTTATGCCTGAGTTCTTTCAGGACTCAGGTAAAGGCCAAAAGAGAAGCAGAGTCATGCCACACTCTTATTTTGTTCAACGTGGCTTTTGTCTTGGGAAGACAATTCTCCACCCTCCTCAGCGAGCACTGAGATTTTAAAATGTTTTCTTTACATCTCTCATCGAACTTTCATCATGTGTTTGTCCAAAATCTGAGCTGACAGAGACCTTCTTCAAAGAGATGCTGCTAAGAGCTGAGGGTTGTCTGAAGCTCGCATTAAAACCAGAGATTTTTGTTTCATTTGCAGAATCTTGCTCTCCTTTTTTACCATCAGAGCTGGAGAAGAAAACAGGAGGTGAAAATGTGTTGGCAGCCGTTGGATACCCCAAATTTTTGCCTTCTCCTGCAGGCAAAAGTCCTTTTAGTCCTAATTTAAGTCCTGCTTAATAATAGTGAGGCAAATTCCTTGCTGGTACCTCCCCACCACAAAGCATTGGCCATATTATAACCATCAACCCTCTTTTATTTATTTTTCATAAAAATTAAAGTGTTTTTATCTAATTTTCTTCCTCCTCCTGAGGAGGACTAGGATTTGAAATCACAAAAATACTTCAACACTCTCCAAGCATTAAATAGCACAGGGATTTTTTTCCACACTCAAACACATGTTAATGGATGAGTTTAAGAACATTGCTCAGCTGGGGCATAAACCATCATATTCTCATTTTATTTTTATGAAATTTCTTAAAATAGCATGCAAATAAATTGGTGAAATCTGAATTCACTGGAAAAAAAAAAACCAAACTTTTACTGGAAATAATTCCTTAATTAAAATTTGAAACCGTAATTTTTTGTCTCCAGATGATGTGCAGGATTTTTCCAGAGGGAATGTGCTGTGGTTTTCAGGTACAGAGAAGAAAAGGGGAAAGGTGGGATGTTATCCAGGAACTGTAGGGGAAAAAAAAAAAGACAGAGACAAAGGAAACCAGCAGGTTTTAATCAACCAATATTATAAAAGATATCTCCAGGTTTGAATCAACTATTTCTGGGGAGACAATTCCTGGGAGAAAGAATTGGTTTTTTTGGTTCTTACAGAAACTTTGGAACACATTCAGGAAGGGAGTTTTTAATATAAACTGTCCGTGGAAATTAAGAGTTTCAAAATGGTGAAGTGGATGTGAAGTCAAATTTGATTGCAAGACTGGAAGAGAGGGATGAGAGGCATGAGGAGGTGCTGGATGTTCAAAAGGACACTCAGAGCAAAGAGTTCCCATCTGTGCTCCAGGGAAACACCAGGCTGGAAACAATGTCCAACCTTGGGCACTGCCAGGGATCCAGGGGCAGCCACAGCTGCTCTGGGAATTCCATCCCAGCCCCTCATTGCCATCCCAGGGAACAATTCCTAATTCCCAAAATCCCATCAAATCCTACTTGGGAGCCATTCCCTGGGTGCTGTCCCTGCATTCCCTGGGTGCTGTCCCTCCATCCCCTGGGTGCTGTCCCTCCATCCCCTGGGTGCTGTCCCTCCATTCCCTGGGTGCTGTCCCTGCATTCCCTGGGTGCTGTCCCTCCATTCCCTGGGTGCTGTCCCTCCATTCCCTGGGTGCTGTCCCTCCATTCCCTGGGTGCTGTCCCTCCATCCCCTGGGTGCTGTCCCTCCATTCCCTGGGTGCTGTCCCTCCATTCCCTGGGTGCTGTCCCTCCATTCCCTGGGTGCTGTCCCTCCATCCCCTGGGTGCTGTCCCTCCATCCCCTGGGTGCTGTCCCTCCATCCCCTGGGTGCTGTCCCTCCATTCCCTGGGTGCTGTCCCTCCATTCCCTGGGTGCTGTCCCTGCATTCCCTGGGTGCTGTCCCTCCATCCCCTGGGTGCTGTCCCTCCATTCCCTGGGTGCTGTCCCTCCATTCCCTGGGTGCTGTCCCTCCATTCCCTGGGTGCTGTCCCTCCATCCCTTGGCAATTGTCTCTCTCCATGGTTCCTGCAGCTCCTTCAGGCCCTGCAAGGCCACCCTGAGCTCAGCCCAAAGCTTCTCCTCTCCAGGCTGAACAATCCCAGCTGTGCCAGCCTTTCCTCCCAGCAGAGCTGCTCCATCCCTCTGCTCATCCTGCTGCCTCCTCTGGGCTCTCTGCAGCAGCTCCAGCTCCTCCCCGGGCTGGGATCCAGGTTTGGGGCAGCTCTGCAGGTGGGGTCACACCTGGGCAGGGCACAGGGACACAATTCCCTCCTCACTTTGGGGTTCTGGGCTGGGGCAGGTCCAGCTCTCACCACCAGCACCCCCAAATCCTTCACCCGGGGCTGCTCCAGCTGCTCATCCCAACCTGGGATTGATCCCAGGGGTTGCCCCATCCCAGGGGCAGCTCCAGCACTTGGCCTTGTGAAACGTCATGAGATTCCGATGGATCCACTTCTGGAGCTTGTCCGGGTCCCCCTGGATGTCATCCTGTCCTCTGGATGCCATCCCACCCTCCAGGGGTGCCACTGTACCCTCACCTTGGTGTCACCTGCAAATGTGCTGAGGGTGCCCTCAACCCCTTGGTCTAATTGATTAATTAAAGGATGAAATAAATCCGGATCCAATTCTGGATAAATAAATAAATCTGGATTCCACTCCTGAGGGAAATTTGGGAGCTGGAATTGTTCATGCCAGGGTCAAACAGGATGGATTCTGCCCCTGGGGAGCAGTGGGAGCTCAGTTTTAGGATCAGCACCTCTGAGCTTGGAGATTCCTTCTCCCTGAAAGGCAGGAGCTGTGCCTACCCTGCAGGAGGATGGGTGAGGATTAACTCCCTGGAAAAACACAATTTTGGACTGTGGATCACAGTTTACATCATGCCCAGACAGGGCAGTGACAGGGCTGGGACAGAGGGCTGCTGTCCCCAAAGTTTTGGGACAGGTGATGGAGAGGCAAAGACGTGATGGGAAAGGGAGAGGAGGAAGGTGATGTCAGGAAACACAAAAATAGCAGAATATCTTTGGGATTAACAGCTGCCAAGGGCTCCACCAGGTATATTTAGCTGGAATAAAAAGCAGGTGAAGTCTGTGAAAATGAAGGCAAAATAGTATAATTCCAACACAACAATCTAGAGAGATGTACTTCTAAAAGAAAATCATATTTAAAGGTATTTGAAGCTGCTTTGAAAAAGCTTTTAAACCTTTTAATTTAAAGACAAACTTCGGGAAAAAAAAAGAATAAAATCCATGTGGATTTGAGTAAATCCTGTAAACTTTCTATTTACTTATAGAATTATGGAAAATCCTGGGTGAGAAGAGGGTCACAAGGATCACCCAGTCCCACCCAGCACTGCCCAGACCCCTCAAAAATCCCAGCCTGGGCATCCCTGGCAGCTCCTGGAGCTCTGTGCCCATTCCCTGGGGAGCCTGGGCAGTGCCCAGCAGCCTCTGGGGGAAGAACCTTGTCCTAAAATCCATCCTAAATCCCTCCTGGCCCAGCTCCAGCCATTCCCTCAGCTCCTGTCCCCGTCACAGGGAGGAGATTTTTCTTTCTCCTGCTGGGAGAGCAGGAATTTTGGGAGGACAAAGATGAAAGTGTCTGTGAGAGGGCAGCAAAGCCCAGGGAGAAAAGCCTTCCTCCTGCCCCGAGGCTGCAGAAATCTCTCCTGCATTTTTCCAGGGTTTGTCCTGGTGCCCAAGTGAGGCCAAAGAAGGAACTGGGCACTCCACACGGCCCAGGAACAGCACAAAATCGGATTTTTCCAGCAGAAAATACCAATAGGATCAGCACAGCTCCCCACAGCCTTGGGGGAAGCCGTGTGTTGCATTTTATCTTTTTTTATTTCTTCTGCCAGACTTGGGATTAAAATTACGAGAGACTTATTTTGTGTTTAGACTCAGATGTTTACTAATTCTTATTTATATTACAATGAGTTCTGCAGCACTTCAAGGTAACAAGCTAAAAATGGCAACTTATCTCTTTTTTTACAAGGCTTTTTATGCCTAAACTCTCCAATTAAGAATGGACACTTAAATTATTTTTACTTTTAACCCAATAACCAAACACCCATGACCCACAATGAGGAATTTTTTATCCAATTACATAAAATCACCCAAAGCTATGAAGAAGAAGGTGAAGAAGAAAGAAACTTTCACTCTAAAACTTCTATTTTGCTTTTTATATATGACTACATTCTAAAACCTGAAATTCTACTTTTTTCACCATGTGATATTACACACTCCTATTCAAACTACACACCAGTGATCCCAGTTTTATTATTCAATTTTGGAAGCTTTCTTCATGGTCTTAATTCCAAAGCTGTGCTTTCCTGGGGGTCAGTGCCTGTCAGCACAGAAAGTCTAAAATTCTCAGTTTCCAGAATTCCAGCAGCCGTGGATATTTTGATTTTCCAAGGGAGTTTGAACAAGGAAAGTTGTGGAAGGGCCTCCTTGCAGAGCACACCTTGGAAGGGATCTCTGGGGGGTTTCTGCTGGAATTCCCTGTGAATTCCTGTGCTCCACGAGAATGGAAGGACAATTCCAAGCCCTGCTCAGGTGTAGAGGGAGCTGAGTGGGACAAAATGTTGGATCCCACAAACCTGGGGATTTTTGAGCTTTTTGTGCTTTTTTGCACTGACCTCCCTGCAGAACACTGAGCCCTTGGAGAAGGATTCCAAATTTGAGTGATAAAGTTAAAATCAGGGGTGTGGAGTTCAATAGAAGTGTGTGATTGCACACGGTGAAGGGTTTGGGATTTGGGGTTTTTATAATACAGTCACAGGGATGGGACAAGCTGGGGGATTTGGGGTGGGGTCTCTTTGGGTGCTCATCTTCCTTCTCCTCCCTGGTTTCAGGTTGTGGTTTCTGGTTGGTCACTCAGTGTCACACTGAGGGCCGTGGGAATTTGGTTCTTGGGTTAAAAGTATCAATAATATCGATATTAATTCTCTATTGGACTGTTTAGCTTTAAGAGACCTTGCAGCTAGCTAAGTTCATCTCCATTTTGCTCACTTTTAGCTGGTAGCTGGAAGTTCTGCTGAATTCTCTCTACTTTAGATAAAATTAAATAAACAACCAACCTGAACACGAGAAAATTCGTCTCTGTGTTTTCTAATCCTGGCTCTGAGTGAAGACAGAAGAAACTTCAGACAAACCACGAATTAAATGGTGCAAAAGTCTCTCTGAAAGGTTCTTGTGAAAAGCAGCACTGAGACCACTGAGGGATGTATTGCAGCCCAAATAATACAATTATTCCTTTTCTTCTTTCATGCTGCCATTTATTCATCTTTCTGCAGTCCCCTGGGCTGCTTCTCCTGTTCTGTAGGAAATGGAAGTTAAGAAGGCAGAATTCAGTAATTTGTCTGGACTCCCTGCACTTGATAATTTCCCATTCAGTGAATTTCTGTGCAGGAAAAAGTATTCATCTCTTTCATCTTTTGAAGCAGAACATGAGTTATTAATTCATTTTCATCTTAATTGGGTTTTTTTTAAATCTTTCCAGAAGAGAGCTTGCTTGCAAAAATATTTCTTTTACTTCTTACCTGTGATCATTCCTTACATCTAAAGCCACAGCTAATCCCCCATGCCTGAAAATTTATATTCAGCCAAGTTGCCTTTAGTCATAAGAAAGATTTCTGTCGAGTCCAGTGAGGAAAATCATCCCCAGCCAAAAATGTTACACCAGAAACAAAGAGAAGATGGCACATTTTAAAATAACAGATACTTAAATAAAAAAAATTTAAAAAAAAAATCACAGCTGTGCATAAAACTGCTGCTCAAAAGCATTTTTGTTCCCTAAGTGAATCCAACTACACAGAGCCATTAAAATATTTTCCTTTTTTTGCCTCGTGCAAAGGAGAATATTGGGTGGGATTGCAGTGGGATTTTTTTTCCACAATTGGGAAATGGGAGGAAGGAAGAAGGGATGCGAGAAAAGGAAAAAAAAAATTTAAAAAGCAGGAATCCTTGACCTTGTACTAAACCACTCAAGGCACATTCTCTCGGAATCATTTTGGGTGGTCTGGCTTCCAAAGGCAGAGATCCCTGCCTGGTGCATTTTGCTGGATTGAGCTTGGGAAAAGGATTTTATGTGGAATTGGGAATTTGCTCTGCTTGCAGCTGAACCCACTGGGCTTTGGGAACACGTGGGACCAGGACTTGGGAGTTCTGAGCTTTAAAATGGACTTGACCCTTCACCAAAGCTGGGGGTCACTGTCACCATTTCCCACATCAGCCCAGCCTCCATAAAAACAAATTCCCTGGGGTGGGGCTGTGGGAGCTCGTGACAAGGATGAGGTTGGGTTGCAAATCTCGCAGATAATTCAAGATAATTCAAGAAGAAACAAAAATGGAACAATTTCTGCTGCCTCAGAGGTGCAAAACTGGGACCTGGAAAGCCCCAGGGAAACTTGTCCCCACTCACATCACACGTGCTGCTGTTTTCCTTCTCACCAGAGACCTGGTTATGAAATGAAAACCAGCATGGAAAAAAAAAAATGTAAATATCACTCTCAGAGGTGCAGAGCTTTGCCTATGGAAACCCCACGGTTTGGGAGCAAACACGAAGTGTTTTGATGGAAAATGAGAATATTTCAGGCACTCTTCATTTCACAGAAATGCAAAGGAGTCACTTTGAAAAGAGCAGGAGCAGCCCCAGCCCTGGTGCAGCAGATTTGTCACGAGGTCATGGGTGCATCACCTCCCCTTTGCTTTACATCTCCAGGTACCAAAAATCCTCAGCTGAGCTCTAAAAACAAGAGGAAGGAAATTCACCTCCCTCACATATATTTGAGCAAAGGTGAGAGTGAAAGCACCAAGACTGGCACAAAGCAAAGGAAGGTTTTTTACTTGCCATGAAAATTCCTTAAAATGGAAGCCAAAAGCTGCTCATCTTCACTAAACATCACCTTTGGGTTCTGTGTTTATAAAAAGATGCTGCCCCTTTTTGCAATACCCTTTTCCTCACCTCTTATTTTGATTTTCCTTGTCCTCCCACCCTTGACCTTCCCATTCCAGGTGTTGCTGTTCCTTATCTGGGATTCCAGGGGGAGATGGATGAGAGGGATGAGGGCTGTGCTTCCCTCTGGAAAACATCCTGAATATCCCAAACAGCATCAAACCCTCTCTCCTGCCCACTCTGGAAAGTGAAATCACACCAACATTGAAAATCCTTGGAAAAGATGTCCCTGTGCCACATTTTCCAGCACTGTGCTTGCCCAGCTGACCAAAAGAATAACAAAAAAGCTGGAATTTATTGAAATATTTCCTAGAGATGTCAGGATACACTTATTTCTGCCACTTGTTTTCTTGAGAGGGCGAAGCAGATGTGGATTGGATGGATTTGGATTTGATGGATTTGATGGGTTTGGACTGGATGGGTTTGATGGGTTTGATAGATTTGATGATTTGATGAATTTGGACAGATTTCATGGATTTGGATTGGATAGATTTGATGGATTTGATGAATTTGATGAATATGATGAATTTGGACTGGATGGGTTTCATTGATTTGATGGATTTGATGAATTTGGATTTGATTAATTTGATGGATTTGGATTGGATAGATTTGATGGATTTGATGAATTTGATGAATATGATGAATTTGGACTGGATGGGTTTGATTGATTTGATGGATTTCATGAATTTGGATTTGATGGATTTGATGGATTTGATGGATTTGATGGATTTGGACTGAATAGATTTGATGGGTTTGATTGATTTGATGATTTGTTGAATTTGGATTTGACAGATTTGATGGATTTGGATTGGATAGATTTGATGGATTTAATGAATTTGATGAATATGATGGATTTGATGGATTTGGATTGGATGGATTTGACGAATTTGATGGATTTGATGAATTTGGACTGGATAGATTTGATGGGTTTGATTTGATGGATTTGATGAATTTGGATTTGATGGATTTGATGGATTTGATGAATTTGGACTGGATAGATTTGATGGGTTTGATTGATTTGATGGATTTGATGAATTTGATGGATTTGATGAATTTGATGAATTTGATGGATTTGATGAATTTGATGGATTTGATGAATTTGGACTGGATAGATTTGATGGGTTTGATTGATTTGATGGATTTGATAAATTTTGATGGATTTGATGAATTTGGATTTGATGAGTTTGATAGATTTGATGAATTTGATGTCACAGCTCCTGCTCAGAAGGAAAAGGTGAAGAAAATGGGAATTTTTTACCAGTGCCAGGCAGGGAGGCTCCACCAACACATGAAAATCCCATTTTTTTTCAGACTTCTGCCATTGCACTGCCTCTCCACGCTGAGAACTCTCCCATTCCAACCTTTTATCCCGAGATCTCATTCCTTTTGTTCCAGGGAGCTTCCCCAGCCCAGCATTTTCTCAGGGATTCCCTCCAAGCTTTCCCTTTGGTCTTTAAGCAGATTTCCCCTCCAAGTGCTTTCCCTTTCTGCTGCCTCCAAACAAGGCTGCCCACTTTCCATGAAGATTAATTGCACGATTCTATTGCTGGAGGCATCCAGGGATTCTCCTGCTTTTCAGGGATAGGGAAAGCCTGGAAAGTGGCAGCTGTGTTTTCAGGCTCTTTGAACAGTGTCTCTTCTAAGAGGAGAATAGATAAGCTGGCAGATAAGCTGTCCTGCAAACACTGTTAGGAGAGCCCAGTAATCAGTGTCCAAAAAAAATCTGTCCTGGGGCTGAATGTATCAATTTGCCTCGGGCTGTGTGCTCCAAAATTGGGATTTTTTTTTTTTTTTTTATTCCCTGTTTTCTGCTCTGTCTGTAACTGAAATCAAATCACTTTGTTGTGATGGGTTTGTTTTGAAATTAGGGATTTTTTTCCCCTTTGTTGGGGAAAGGGGTGATGCTCTAAACCTGCCTCTCTGGGCATGAATAAATGAATAAATATGAATAAATGCAGCGTTAATAAATAGATTATTGCAATATATACACCAAAGCACTCATTGCATGTATATGTGAGCACATGTAAATATTTCCATAATTAAACAACAAAAAATTGCAATTCTGAGCTCCCCTTCTCTCCCTTTTAATGTGTCCTTAAACATCACACACTGGGCAATTCATGCCCCTGACTTGCACATGCAAGGGATACCTGGGAGCTGTAAATCACATTTTATTTGCATTACACTAATATTTCCATCTTTTTTTTAGGGGGTTTGTTCCAGTGTTTTAACCTCAAACCTTGACTCTGCTGGATATAAAGCCATAACAAAAAGGTTGGAAAGTGCCCTGCACTAATTAACCCTGGGCTGAGGTGGGATGAGAACCCTGAGAAAATCAGATGAAAAAATTAAATCCGTGCAATTTCTAGAGTTAAAACCACATAGAGTTAAAATAGAGTTAAAACCAGGAAGAATATCAAGATGTCTGTGGCTGATTCTCAGGGGAAAAAGAAAAAAAAAAATAAAAATAAAGTTTTCACACTTTGTAGGAAGAGAAACAGATGAGTGAGTTCACCGAGATGGGGGAATAATTCCATGTGCTTCTTGTTCCATAAAAAGAGGGAAGAGAAACCCTCAGGAAAAGAATGGAGATCTTGGCTGCTCAAAAGATCAATAATTCAAAGTGACCAAATCAGAGAATTTTAATCATGGAACTTCAGCTGGAGACCTCTGGAACTTCAGGATTGGGGGGCGGGGGTTCAATTTCTGTAAGAAAAAGTTCAAAAGCTTCCTTACCCAAAAAGGGGAATTTTCACCAGGAAAATCTCCAGGCCAAATGGATAAATTAAAAAATTACTTTACAAAATGAGAGCAGATGCAAAGGGCTTCAAGGATGGGGAGTAAAGAGCAAGGAAAAAAAAAGGGTTGGGAAATGTCTTCTAAGCAGGAAATGTAAGTATGAAGTGAGACAAATTTTTTTGGTGAAAAAAAACCTCAAACGAATAGCAAAATATTCATCCAGAATATCCACAGAAGAAAAAAAAAAATATCACATGCAGTGAGAATAAATCAAGCATTAAAGATCATTCATTTGAGATTCAGTTGACCTTTAATATCTGGCCTCATCTTGTGAGAAATTTGCTGTTGTTGATAATGTGAGGCCACATGGGAAGGTGACTTTAAAATAGAAATAATCATGGCCTTGAAACTGCAATTTCAGTGGAAGAAATGTTATCAAATTCATCAAATGAAGGAGTGGGGCCACAAAAAAATGGGGCTGTTCTGGAGCCAGAGCATCTGTATTTTATGAGAGGTGCCAGAGCAGAGCATCTTTAAATGCACTGACCCAATCTAAAAAAAAAAATAAATACAACAGGATATAAAAATATTGTTGTAGAGATCACACCAGACTTTGAAAAAGATCCTGTATTGCAGGAAAGGTGAGTGCTGAAAGTTCTTTTATTGAATACTTTTAAAAGCATTTTGTATTTTTAAGGTTCTTTTTATTGAATCCTGACAGGTGAAGAGAAAATATTGAGCAACAGAGGGAGAAAATATTTGATTATCAGCCGAATGACAGAGTTTTATAAGAAAATTTGGGATATTGGATGTCTAAAGCATTTGAGACCTTCTCCTATTCTGTATGGAATCATGGAATGGTTTGGGTTGGAAGAAACTTAAAAATCATCCAGTGCCAGCCCTGCCATGGCAGGGTCACCTCCCACTGTCCCAATGTCCAACCTGGCCTTGGGCACTGCCAGGAATAATTCCTTCCCTAAATCCCATCCAGATCTCGGCTCTAAACAAACTCTGTTTTTTAGACACAAACGCTTCAGCAGCACAGTCTGGTGTGAAATCCTTCAGAAATCAAAAATACACCCCGCAAAGCTGTTCTTAAAAAGTGTAAAACAGCTCCCACGTGGCAAAAAAAAAAAAAAAAAAATCACAAATTGCAACAAAAGACCAGACCCGTGTGCAAATGTGACAGTGGAATTTGGGAAGCATCATCAAACTGTCTCAGAATTGGTTCCTCGCTGCTTCTGTTCAGTTTAAAATTCAGTTTACCACTGGTGTGAAGAGAATCCAACCTCTCCTCTGTGTGCTGGACCCGACTCTTATTCCAGACTGGGGAAATTTCATGGCAGGGAGCCTGAATTTCCCTCAGCCTTGGACCATGGAGCCCTGGAAATCCATCAGGGAGCTCCAGCCACGCCAATTAGTGCATTAATAGCATCCAGCTTGGCTTAGTGCCAGGGCAATTACCCTCATGAATCAACTTCCCCGTGATTAAAAGATGACACATTTATTTTAAATGATCATTGGAGAGCCCCTCTTTGCAGTGACCACGCTCAGCCCCAGGATCGTTTGGATTTATGCTGCTGAAAATGGTAACTTCACAAAAGGGCCAGCACTTCATTTAAACACCTCGTTACCACAACAGCAAGAATGAAGCCTCCCAACTGCTCCCTGCCCCTCATTTTCATCCCTTCCACCACAAAAAAATCAAAGAGAAATAAACTGACCTGCAACACAAGGTCTGAAAGAAAATATTCTGTAGATGAGGTTGCAGCAATAAAGAGGATGCTGCAGCTTTTTCCAGAAATATCCCCCTCTGCCACATCCACATTAAGCCCTCAGCTTTCCCTGCCCGGTCTGGAAAAGTTCAAAAACACACCAAAAAAAAAAAAAAAAAAAAAAAAAAAAAAAAGCAATTTACTGAAACATAACGGAATTGTAAAAGTGAATGATGCGTAGATTTAGGGCCAGACAAGAAACCCTGCAAACATTTGGCCTGGTTTTCAGTTCAGCTGGAGAGGGAGGTGTTTCTGATAAAGCTGACATCTGCCCCTTTCACTTTGCATCCCTTAAGGCACAAAACTAGCTGAAAACGTAGATATTTTTTTATTTCCAGAAGTCAGGTAACTGAAATAAATGAAAATTCAAGTTACCAGCAACCACAAGTAATTTAAAAGCACTTTGGAATGGTGCTGATAAGAAAGTTCACCAGTAAAATAAAGGAGCAGTTGAATGAGAACAGCACAGACAGAGCTGGTGGAAATATTTGCACCTGAAATTCTGCTGATAGAAGCCTGTGGAGGCAGTGGCCATTTCCATCCCACTGAGGATTTGCTCATTTTTTAATCCATTCCTATTTTTATCTATTCATTCAGCAGGGCAGATTGGGGCCTGGACATGCTCCACATTGGTTTGAGAGCATGAGCTCCCAGCTCAAGTTGAAATATCCTTTTCCCCCTACCTTTGGTGCATTTCTAGGACCAAAACCCACACCAAAAAAATCAGATTTATTTATGGCAAATATTATAAGACCAACCAAAAAGTGCAACTAAAGCGTGTTTCAGATCACTACTCATTGCCACCAGAATTTCATGGATTAAATCCTTTGGCCTTTAATGTTGTTTTTTTTTTTTGTGCCATCTGGAATTGCTAGAGGAGCAGAATGGGATTAAAATCATGGGATGGTTTGGGATAGAAGGGAACTTAAAGATCATCCAATTCCAACACAAACCATGGGCAGGGACACCTCCCACTGTCCCAGGGTTCTCCAATGTCCAACCTGGCCTTGGACAATTCCAGGGATCCAGGGGCAGCCACAGCTGCTCTGGGCTATTTAATCCATTCTGTTGAGAATTTGAGTGATGCCCTGGTTAAAGTTAAAAATTAAAACCTAAATCAGACTTGGGAAGAAGTCACCTTCAGATTAGGAATTTGTAACACCTGAAAACACCTGAATTGCCACTTCTGTATTTTGAAGCAGCTTTTAAAAATAAAATATGCTTTGGGCTGGCCCTGGTGACTGTCCAGGCTGCCATAAGGGATTCTGTGTTCCATAAAAACCGTTTTTGCAGAGGAATTATTGTTACAAAGTGATTTAGGAGGACGAAGGCTCTCCCTTTCCTTCAGAACAGAGATGATAAATCCTGCTGTGGCGTGATTGTGTGTGAAGGCAAATCAAAATATTTGTGTTCCTCACTTAGCACAGAAGCAGAGGAATTCCCTGGGATTCAGTGGAGAACAATTCCTGTGTCCCCCATTCCCCCTGGTGTTTTCCAGGAGATGAGGTATTTTTTGGAGATAAGGTATTTTTTGGAGATGAGATATTTCTTTGGAGATGAGGTATTTCTTTGGAGATAAGGTATTTCTTTGGAGATGAGGTATTTCTTTGGAGATGAGGTATTTCTTTGGAGATGAGGTATTTTTTGGAGATGAGGTATTTTTTGGAGATGAGGTATTTTTTGGAGATAAGGTATTTTTTGGAGATGAGGTATTTTTTGGAGATGAGGTATTTCTTTGGAGATAAGGTATTTTTTGGAGATGAGGTATTTCTTTGGAGATGAGGTATTTTTTGGAGATGAGGTATTTCTTTGGAGATGAGGTATTTTTTGGAGATGAGGTATTTTTTGGAGATAAGGTATTTTTTGGAGATGAGGTATTTCTTTGGAGATGAGATATTTCTTTGGAGATGAGGTATTTTTTGGAGATGAGGTATTTCTTTGGAGATGAGGTATTTTTTGGAGATAAGGTATTTTTTGGAGATGAGGTATTTCTTTGGAGATGAGGTATTTTTTGGAGATGAGGTATTTTTTGGAGATAAGGTATTTTTTGGAGATGAGATATTTCTTTGGAGATGAGGTATTTTTTGGAGATAAGGTATTTTTTGGAGATGAGGTATTTTTTGGAGATGAGGTATTTTTTGGAGATGAGGTATTTTTTGGAGGTGAGATATTTCTTTGGAGATGAGGTATTTTTTGGAGATGAGGTATTTCTTTGGAGATAAGGTATTTTTTGGAGATGAGGTATTTTTTGGAGATAAGGTATTTTTTGGAGATGAGATATTTCTTTGGAGATGAGATATTTCTTTGGAGATGAGATATTTCTTTGGAGATGAGGTATTTCTTTGGAGATGAGGTATTTTTTGGAGGTGAGATATTTCTTTGGAGATGAGGTATTTTTTGGAGATGAGGTATTTTTTGGAGATGAGGCATTGCATTTGACCAACTCCAGGGCTGTACATCAATCCATCCCAGAATCAAGAAATGCTCTGGAAAATGTACTTCCTGCATCCTTCATATTCTCCATTTCCTTTTATCCCTGCCCTTCCCACTCCCAGGAGTTTAAAAGCTCTCAGGCAGCTTGGTGCTTCCAGTGCTCCTCTTCTTCCTTCCAGCTCCAGCTGATTTATAATCCTCAATCTTCTGGAAAAGGCTGCAGAGGCCAGGCCTTTCCAAAGTCATTCTGAAAACAAAACAATCCCTGCAGCAGGGCGGGTAACTCCATCTAGATTTGGGCAGCTTTGGTTACATGAAAGTGAGAATGTAAAAACACTTTTTGCATGTAGCCGAATACTGTTGAACACATTTGGAAAGGATCAAGTCAAGGCTACCTAAATCATTCAATAAAATCTGCTGCATAAAACATCTAATAAATTGTAATGGCAAGGACTTGTGTGCAGAGAGGCTGAAATTCCAGCTATGCACTGAAAATAAAATTTGGTGCCTTTTTTTTTTTTTTTTTTTTTTATCCCCCCCTTTCCCTGAGTTTACTAGCCATTGGGCTGGGAGTGTCCAGTTTCACTGGAACACCACAGAAAATGTTTGGCACTGGTCTCAAAGGAGAAGTGATTTGGTATGCTGTGATTTGCTTTATGATTTGGGGGATCCTTTATTAATCCCTGAAGTCTCAAATCTCTTAAGACCATGATTAAATCAAAAACAAAAGAGTCCCTTCAAACTTCCTTGGTGCAAAGGAGACTCTGATCATTAAGGGAAAAACCATCATAAAACTCCTGGGACAAAGCACTGAGGATTTCATAGTAAATTACAGAGTTAAATAATGGTAGGCTCTCACATGAGAATAAAACTCACTAATTCACTTAAGCACTCTGTAAGGGAATCTGGAATGCTGCTAATACAATAAGATTTTTGTAATCATGTTAGGAAGAATGATAGCCTTGTGCCCCATATCCCCTTCCTCAAATCCACTACCTATGAGATGCAGTGGAAGGGGGGAAAAAAAATCCCCCAGAATCCAGATGAGGAAGCTGGAAGCATCTGTTTCTGTGCCCCTTTGTTCTAGCCAATAGGTCTTCAATTAAATTGCATTTCTCTGCATTTTTGCTGCTGAACGGCCTTAAAGACATAACAACCAAGCCCAGGAAGATTTTCAGCATAGGTGACAGCATGGATGACGTATTGTCTGAAGCAGACTCTCTTAGAAACAGGATATAAAATCCTTGTGATTTGTTTGGAGTTGTCATGACCCAGGAATTAAGCTCAGTTTGGGTGGATTTTAGAAATTGGACGTGTTTTCACTTAGTAATTTTTTTTTATTATTATTTTTTTTTTACGAAAAGCAACATCAGCCAGTAAATTCCCCTCATTTAAAACGTGACTTGTGACGACCTCGAGATTTGAACTTTTGATTTGAACCAGTTTTAATGAGTAGTGCAGAAGCCATGGAGGGACCTGGAGAAGCCTTGGAAATATCAGGGTAACACAAGCAGGAGCAAAGGTTTCCCCAGGAACAGCTTCCTCTTCATTACCCTGCAGACTATTTCCACCTAAAATTTAATGTTAATGTAGCTGATGGCCTTGGGCCTGTTAATTTTTTGCTTGTTAGTGGCTAATGAGGCCACAAGTCCATGTTGGCATGTGAAATGTGGCACAAGCTCCGTGCAGGAGCTGGGCAGGAGAGCTCTGCCTGCATTGGAGATTCCTGGGTCTGCCTGGGGTGCCAAACTCTGCTTCTCTCTGCAGCTCCCCTCCCTCGAGGCCAGGAAAGTGGCTCAGCTGAAAAACAGGGATCAGAGAAGCCCAAAATTAAAGGATCATGGAGGTTGGAAAAGTTCTCCCAGCCCATGGAGTCCTTGTCACCTTGATGGTCACCTTGTCCCCAGCCCAGAGCTCTGAGTGCCACCCCCAGGGATGGGAACTCCAGACCATTCCAAAGCCTTTCCATGAAGAAATTCCTCCTGGAATCCAACCTGGCACAATTTGAAGCCATTTTCTCCTGCTGCTGTTCCTACACCCTCCTTTCACCTGGTTGTAGAGACTGAGAAGGTCCCCCCAGAGCCTCCTTTTCTCCAGGATCAAATCAGAGCTGTCCAGAGAGGAAACTCCACTGGAATGGGGGAAAAGGACACCCCAAATCCCCACCTTACACTGCTCCTCCAAAGAAGATGAGAGTGGTGTGGAGCTTCCACAAACTGGCGAAATTTCATTTAAAAGCAGCTGCCCAAATCGCCCAAAAATGTAAAACCCCCATTGAAAAACCCCAAACCCAAGCAGGTGGCCTGACTGCCTCAGCACAAATTGCTCAGGAGCTCAAAAACTCCAAACCTGTTCTTTTTTTTTTTTTTTTTTTTTGGGGGGTGGGGGGAGATTGTCCTTCCAAGATTTCCACGAGCCAATATTGGACACGGATCTCAGCTCACCAATGTCTGCTCTGCTCTCGACTGGGGCTCAATTCCAGGCACTGTGATATTACTGAAAATACTTCTGTGGGCTGGAATGGGAATTTGATTGGAACCAGAAGTCATGGACAGCAAGAAGAGCCCTGTAATTTAGCAGGAGGACCTGAGCAGAGGGAAGCAAACACACAAAAAAAAAAAAAAAAAAAAAGTGATACTAAATCACCACAGGGTCAGAATACCAATCTAATGACATCTGTTCCAAAAAGGCAGCGAGAGAAAAAGCCTTGCTTTGAGTTTTTTAAAAAAAATGCATCTGATGTAGAGGATTTTCTATTCCAAAATCTGTATCACAGGTAATTAAAACTGAGTCATAATCGCTGGGGAGCAACTGCACAGGCAAGTCCCATGTATTTCCAATATACAGATGATTTTGTGTGTATTTCTTGTGCATATTGCTTGAAATATTCTTTATAACTGCAATCCTGAACGATGTCCCAAGCTCATTCCCACCCTTTTGGGCAAGAAATGGCAGCAAAATCACTTAGGAGCAGCAAAATCACTTAGGAACAGCACAGGGAAGGAAGGGTGAGACCTAAAAACCACCAGAAATTTTCAAATTGCCTTGGTTGAAGCAGAACAGACGGAAAGCAGCAACATCCCAGAGCCCAGTGAGCAAGAAATGAGACAGCCAAGCAGTTCAGCTTTCTCCCTCCATCCCTGGTGGAAAGAACAAAGAATTCACGGCCCAAGGTGTGGGTGGGAGCCTGACATCCTTGAGAGAGGAATAATGAGGGGAAGGAAGGTGTGAGAGAGTGGGGAAGGGATGAGTGATGTCCAACGTGTGGGGTAAGAACGTTTTTTTTTTTTTATAAATCCAGGACGTCCCAGACATGAGTCAGAGAAAGGAAAGAGGAGGAAGGAAAATCTAATTAACTTGAAGACCACCATTAAGTGGAGGCTCTTACAACAAAGCCCAAGTGACAATTCCCTCTCCCAGGACAAATCCTCAGGTTCTGGCACCTCATTCTCATGATAAATATTCCAGCAAGAGCAGGAAGAGCCCCAACCTGAGCATGGCTTAACAGCAGCTCGTAGACAATAAAATAGGAAATGGTGCATGCACGAGACATTTTTATTCTGGTTAATTTTTGTAACTTTACAGCCATTCCCGTGCTTCTGGCCTATTCTAATTATAATTATTACTGCTATTACTACTGCAGCAGCACCAGGAGTCAGGTATTTTTTTTTCTCAGCACATTTTTTTCAGCAGTACCTTCTACTTTTCCTACATTTGGCACAAGTGCAGAAAGTTGCTTACAAGGAACCTCAGGACTCCCAGCCAAGTTTTGAAATCTGTAATGGGTTGCAAATGTTTTGGGGTGGTTGACTGATGAATGCAGTAACTTTACCATTTATCCTATTTTTTACCATTAGCAAATCTTGGATATTTTCTGGGACAGCAGCACTTTCCCCTTTTTTATGATTAAAAAAAAACCAAAAACCAAAAAAACAAACCAAAATTTTTTTTTTTAATTATCAATAATAGCTGTTTAACTCCTTGATTGGCCTGCTGCTCATAAAAATAAACACAGCAGGGTTGTTACAGTGATGAACTTTTTAAAGAAGTAATAGGACAATTTCAACTGTAAGAAAACCCAGTGTCAAAATGCAGTTACCTGCCATCCTTTGCACTTTATAAAAGCCACTTTCTTCCCTGCATTCTCTCCCCTCATAACGATTCACTTCATTTCTTCGGGAAAAAATCAGTGACTCCCACAACAGTCCCTGCACTGCCCTGGTTCATTTATTCATTTCTTTCCAGTTCCAAACTTGTTTAAGAGTTGCTGATTTTGTTGATTTTTTTTTTTTTTTCCACTCAGCACATCAGCTGTGATTTACACAAATAATAAAAACAACCAGAGGTGCTTTGCTGAGGATTTGTGCATTTTGGGAGGTGTAGAATGACTTTTACATCAACATAATAAGGCAAGGCCTAAAGGAATTAGGAGCTGCTTGAGCTGGAATATTTTACAATTATTTAGTTTTGCTGGCCCTGACCACTCTCAGAATGAGCAGGGACAGGAGAACCAAAGTTCTGCTCTTCCATTGGAATTCCAGGAGGGATTACTCAGATGGTTACAATTTATTTAGGGGTTTGTTGAAGAATTCTTCATTTCTCATTTTACCAGTGAGGAGGGAAACCCAAAATGTCTCTGAAGGACAAACACAGGCAGAGTACCTGCAGGAATCATTAATTAAGCACCTACCCGTCAAGTTAATGACTCATTTTTTATTAAAATTAGTTATTTCGAGGACAGGAAGGCAGAGATTTGACTCTTTCATTTGTATTTCAACACCAGGTGCATCTTTCTCCTTTTGCAGCCATTTAAATTGCAGTTCTGCCCTGTCAGGGTCTCCCCACGCTCACAATTTACCTGGATTTTCAGAATAATTCAATATTACAATTCAATAAAGTGAAACAAAACCGTACTTCAAATAAATGGCTTTGATTCTCTATTGGCTGATGGCCCCAGATAATGTCATTTTAATGACATGAAGGATATAAACCACAACTATCTAAACATTTTTTTTTTTCATTTTTATCCCAATGGGCCCAGAGTGTGACCCAAGAATGTCCCAGCAGTTTGAAGAGCAGGTTCCACCTCTGGAGTTGATGCTGATCTGCTGAAAAAAAAAAAAAAAAGAAGGAAATCACTGTGAGTGTGGCTTTCCTGTATTTTGTTGGAGATTTTGACTCCTTGAGGCAAAGGCTGTCTCTGTGAGGAGCTACAGATCCAGGGGAATTTTGGTTTGGTTTTTTTTTTTTTTTTTTTTCCATGAATTTTTCCCACAATTTAAAAATTCAAACCATCTCTTTCTAAGCCTGAATGCATTTTTCCACAAGTTGCTGCAAAGAGATTCCTTCATCTCCTTCACTGCTGCTCTTTGGCATTCCCAAATTTTACACCTCAAAACAGGAACTCGGCTCATGCTGACTGTCAAATCTTGATTTATTTCACTGGCACCACCACAGTTCAAAAGAGCTGAAAATCTGCTTTGCACATTTGAGCTTCCACCCTGCAGATGATATTCCATAATTTGTATAGCCAAGATATTCCTATCACACACTTTTCCCCTGAAATCCCATATTTTGAGGCAACAAATCTTACAGTGACCTCTGTAACTAAATCTCTGAAAGGTGTAGGACAAATTGGGTTTAATTGCTTTTAATCTTTAAATCTAGATCAGCACATGCCTGTCTCAAGGGGATTTTTTTTTTTTTTGCTGCTTACTCTTAAAAAAAAAAAAATAGAAAACAAATTCTTCACTTGGGGAAAACTTTGAGAGGCTTTAAGTTCTTTATTCTCCAACCCAACCTGAAAAAGCTGCACTTGTTTAGTGATGTAACAGAGAATATGCATTTATATTGGTGTTAAATCTCAACTGTTCTAGATTTCAAATTTGGAGTATGAAGAACCAAAAGTTTACATCAAACTCTTCAAAAAACCCATCATGACTGCAAAAAAAAAAAAAAAAAAAAGAAAACATTTTTGGAGCAAATTAGGACAAGTGAGTGTTAAGTAATTGCAAATTGCTAATAGGCATTCAGGAGCCAGGAAAGCCAATAAACTGAATTTTTCCCTCAAGTTTTATTCCGTTTGTTTCTAACAAATAATTTAAAAATCAATCCTCCCATTGAGCAACCATTGCTTGAAAAAGCTTGAAAAACCTTGTAACACCTGTGCTGCAGTGTAAATATTTAAGTCATTAAAAAAAATTTTAAAAAAGGGTTACAGTAGTAAATAAATGCAATTTAAGGGCAGTGGCCATGGAGGAAGAGCTGATGAAAAGCCAGTCCCAGAGAGTTCCCTGCAAGAAAATGGGAAATATTCACATCCCTCTATCCTACACCATGGAAAAGATGATTTTTTCGATGACAAGGCTCTGTGTGTGTTTTAAAGAGTGCAGAGAAAATATTTCCTGGTGTGCTTGGGAGGGTTCGTTCTAACCAAGATCTGTGTCCCTGAAGATGCAAATTTTATGGATTATGTGGGTGCAGTCAGTGATCCAGAAAAGGGCCAGAGATGAGAACAATTTTTGGGGTGAGCACCACAACCCCAGTGGCATCCCGAGAGGATCTGCTGGGCTCTGTGCTCTCCTCTCCTTCACGACGGCTGCAGGAATTCTCAGAAATTCCCTTTTCTTTCCCGTCTCCCTCATCCTCATCCACGGATCCTCCTTCCTCCTGGGCCTCCCCATTTGTGACACGGGAGCTGCTCCTGGAGCCTTCCCTTCCTTCCCTCTTTGGGGAAACGCTCGGATTTCCATGGGGGAAGGAGGAAAAAAAATGTCCATCCAGCCCTGCAGAATCCCTGCTCACCATCTGGGCAATCCCAACTTCCCATCTGCTGCCTCACATGGAGAAGAAGCTTTGTAGTGGAGATGGCTGAATTTTCTCCCACTGACAAAAAAAAAACCAAAAAAACCGAGCCCCCTAAACATTTTTTATTAAAACCAGAGGCACGTTCAGGTCCTGCTATTTCACCGAGGCACAAAACATATTTCGACAGGAAATTAATTTTTTTTCCAAGTTTCCAGCACGCCCCTCCCTTCAATCAACCCTCAACTCCTTTAGCAGCCACATGAACTCCCTGATAACCTCGCAGATGGAAAAAAAAAAAAAAAAAGCCTGACCCACACTAAAAAAAAAAACAAAAAAAGGGGGAAAAGATGCCTCTGGAGCAACAACTGTCTGCTCTGAATTCCCTACTGGAAAGCTCCTCCCTGCTCACACAGAGCTCAGCTCCAGGCACTCTGGGGTCTCCTTTGCAGTTTTCTCCGAGTTGAAATAAATATTTCCCAATATTTACATCTCAGTGGCTGCAATGGGCTCCGTGCTGAAGCTTTCACCAGCGAGGTTTGCACTGAAAAGTCACAGCCAGCAGCGTTTCCAGTGTGCTTTTTCTCCCTCTTTTTATATTGAAAACTCTCTTGAAAGAGAGCTCAGCTCTTTTCCAGTCCCTGGTTTTGGTGTGGGATCACTCCTGGGACCAGCACGGATCCGGGCTCCACCTCTCACCTCTGCTTCATCCTGTCATGTCTGAAACTGCAGTGCCTTTTCCAAAAGCTATTTTTATTTTTTTTTCTGCATGGCTTAGATCATTATAACGAATGTTCCTGACTCGTATTTGGGAAGTTAGGCTCAGCCTTTGATCTTCTTTAAGCATTTAACTTAGACAAAGTTGTTCTATTGAACTGAGAGGGACTTACATTCCTCCAGTCAGGCACATGCACAAGCCCTTGAAGAATTATGGCCCCAGCCTAAGTCAATCCTAAACCTTACATGAATTCTGGATATTAAAAAGAAAAATGTTTTAAAACCCAGGTCTCTGAGGGAAGAAATAAATACTTATATATGTCCACTACATTATGAAAACTACTGTACCCGAATAAGACAGTCATGGATGTTTTTTAGATTTAAGAAAATAATTTTGAAATAAAATATATCCATGCATGCATGATTAATGTGGCTTCTCTGTTCTCTTCTACTTACATTATTTATATTCCTAGGGAGAAGGGAAAAATTCTTTCCAGCTAAAGAAGCAGCCTCTTTTATGAATAAAAATGAGGTTTTCTTCTTCTTCTTTTTTTTTTTTCCAGAAAAGTGGAAAAAAGGCCTTTCCATTTGATTTTTCTGACACTGGAATAATATGGTGCAACTCTGAATATGATCTGTTCCTTTCTTTGATTTCCACCACGTCAAATTTTCACAACAGGCTTCAGCAACACTTCCAGACTGCAGTGAGGTTATTTGGGAAAGCACACACAATTACAGGTAGTCATGGCCCAAAATTGCCTGGAAGGAGAGGACAGGGCTGGAGGTAACACAGACAAAACCAGAAAAATAGCAAAATTCAAGGAATAAGCAGCAGCCTCCCCCCACCCAACTCCTTGCCACCATAAAATAATTTGATTTCCCAGCATTTTATACATTTATCCTGTGCTCAGAAAGATCCCAAAGATTCCAGTCAAGAACATTTTTAGAGGCCAGACACCTCTGGAGAGGAGTCAAAAGAGGATTTTAGCCAGGGAAGGGATGTGGGAGCAAAAGGATTTTGTAAGATCAGGTTACTAAAAGTGGAGAATTTCCAGACACTCCAAGAGTTTGGAGGAGATCTAGAAAAATCCTTTGCCATCCCAATGCGTGTTCCACTTCAAATTATGGAAGATTTTCACACTTTAGGTGTGCCTGGAGCCATTGGTGATCTCCTTGTTCACTTTCTCAAACACTTTGAACATTTTTGGCAAAAGTGCTGCCAGGTGAGTGAGGGCTGAGAGATCTCCCGGAAAGGAACATCTGGAATGAGCAGGGAAAAATACCTGGGGAAGCACAGAGGGGTTTGGGATGGAGGAACCTTAAAAATCATCCAATTCCAACACAAATCATGGGCAGGGACAATTCCATTGTCCCAGGCTGCTCCAACCCCAATGTCCAACCTGGAACTGAACATTCCAGGGATCCAGGGGCAGCCACAGCTGCTCTGGGAATTGCAGCCCAGCCCCTCATTGCCATCACAGGGAACAATTCCTAATTCCCAAAATCCCATCAAATCCTACTCTGAAGCCATTCCCTGGGTGCTGTCCCTGCATTCCCTGGGTGCTGTCCCTGCATTCCCTGGGTGCTGTCCCTGCATTCCCTGGGTGCTATCCCTCCATCCCCTGGGTGCTGTCCCTCCATTCCCTGGGTGCTGTCCCTCCATTCCCTGGGTGCTGTCCCTCCATCCCCTGGGTGCTGTCCCTCCATCCCTTGGCAATTGTCTCTCTCCATGGTTCCTGCAGCTCCTTCAGGCCCTGCAAGGCCACCCTGAGCTCAGCCCAAAGCTTCTCCTCTCCAGGCTGAACAATCCCAGCTGTGCCAGCCTTTCCTCCCAGCAGAGCTGCTCCATCCCTCTGCTCATCCTGCTGCCTCCTCTGGGCTCTCTGCAGCAGCTCCAGCTCCTTCCTAAAAGGAAGAATTAAGAGAAGTGTGGATTCAAAGGAGAATAACAAGGATGGCAGGAACACAAAACTGCTTTGCTTTCATCAGATCCAGCTCCTGGTTTACAACTTCTGGCTGCACCAGCAGGACTGGGTTTGGAAACAGCAGTTTTCTGAATAACTTCTCAAAAATGGCCATTTCCTGCTACCTGATCCATGCTAAAGATCTTTGGTGACAAATGGAATGTTGGTTGTTCATCAGACACAAGGACATTGAATATCTCCAAGGTCCAAGGTAAAAAAATACATAAGGATACCCTCCAGCAAAATGGAATAAAATAAAATAGAGTGGAATGGAATGGAATGGAATGGAATGGAATGGAATGGAATGGAATAGAATAGAATAGAATAGAATAGAATAGAATAGAATAGAATAGAATAGAATAGAATAGAATAGAATAGAATAGAATAGAATAGAATAGAATAGAATAGAATAGAATAGAATAGAATAGAATAGAATAGAATAGGAAAAAAGGAAAGAAAAGAAAAGGAAAAGGAAAGGAAAGAAAAGAAAAGAAAAGAAAAGAAAAGAAAAGAAAAGAAAAGAAAAGAAAAGAAAAGAAAAGAAAAGAAAAGAAAAGAAAAGAAAAGAAAAGAAAAGAAAAGAAAAGAAAAGAAAAGAAAAGAAAAGAAAAGAAAAGAAAAGAAAAGAAAAGAAAGCTGCCTAAACATTTCCCAGTCAGGAAACAAAGGTAGGCTTGGGTTACGTGTTGCCCTCAGCTCCCACTGCCCAAAAACCACCAAAGGCAAGGTGACCTCTGTTCCCAGGAGCAGCTCCAAATGATAATGGATTCTTCATGAATTTTATAAAAACTCCTCTTGGGGTAGACACCCAACTGTTTTATTTGCCAAACCAGCCCAGGAACAGCTTTACAAACCCCACTTCGTTCTTCCATCATAAAGGAGAGGAAGTTGTTCCCTTCAATGCTGTACTGACCCCACTCCAGGTAACAACAAACTCCTTCCCCATCCCACCTCCCTGGGACACCCTGGGCACGATTCCTTAGTGCAGGCACACAACTGAGTCAGTCAAAAGTTACAAATCGAATTGTTCTGTTTTCCATTGGTGAGTAATAGCTGGAAAATGTGAAATGTCATTGCATGGCTGGAGAACCATGTGGTAAAAACTCCTGTAGGAGCAGAGCAGATGAACTCCATGGAAATATTAAGGAAACATCCACTGAAGGCATTCAGCCCCTCCAGAGACCCATAGTTCACGCATGGTGGGCAGGTAATAATATCCAATTATTCTGGAAACAACCAAACAAGTCACTGTAAAATTATCTCATTTGCACCAGATCCAGCATTAAGTGTTTTTTAAAATATTCATCATTCATTCCAGGTAAGGAAACAAACCAACTGATCAATCTCTGAGGAACTGCACATAAATCATGAAGCCATAGTGAGAACCTGGCAATTTTTCATTATTCCAGGAGTAATATTTTAAAGCTGACAGGCTGGCAGGGTGGTCCATGTCTGTGGCATTATCACAGCTGGGAGGAGCAACCAGGCTTCACACAATTCCAGGAGTAATTGTTGGAGTTATTTTAAGGAGAACCTGTGGAAAAACAAAGAGTTTTTTCTTTTTTTTTTTTTTTTTTTTTTTTGTCCAATCTGAACTGAATTTATGGAGCAGACAAGTAGCTGAAAGCAGGTTTTCACCAAATTAAAGGCATCTTTTTATTACTACATAAAGAAATTATTCGGTTTGGCAGCTTTTCTGTGGATCAGCCAAAGACTCGAGCCCTGAAGGCAAACAGACTTTCAGCCTCTGTTTGTCAAAGAATAGAGTATTATATATTCTATATTATCAAACATATAGAATATATTCTTTGTTATCAAAGAATAATCATGGAATATCCTGAATGGGATGGGACCCCCAGGGATCACCCAGTCCCAGCCCTGCCCTGCCCAGACCTCCCCAACAATCCCAGCCTGGGCATCCCTGGCAGCTCCTGGAGCTCTGTGCCCATTCCCTGGGGAGCCTGGGCAGTGCCCAGCACCCTCTGGGGGAAGAACTTTGCCCTAAAATCCATCCTAAATCCCTCCTGGCCCAGCTCCAGATGTTCCCTCAAATCCTGTCCCTGCTCCCAGGATGTTTCTGCCCCACCCCTTTGTGAGGAAGTTCTGATTCTGTAATTCCTTGGCTGTTTTGTCCCGGTTCTTTTCACTTTTCCAAGTTTGCCACGAGTTCTTCCTTCCCTCCTTTTTGTCCCTGCTCCTCTCCCTCGCTGCCTTTTCCCACCCATCCATGCTTTTCCCACCCATTGGGATGTTTTCACGAATTCTCTCTTCCTCTGATAATTTTGATGCCACAAGAACACCAGAAGTTTTAGAACCTCCATTGCTGAATGCTCAGAGGCGACCACTCACCCAACACAACTTCTATTTTTGGATTTTTATCCCTTCTATCCAAACTTTCCAGCTTTTTTCACATCCTCAGGTCCCACTGTGCTGCTCGGGCGCCACGGGCAGAGCAGGAATCCTTGGATGTTCATTTGTTTTCAGCTGTCAAAAGGGACAACTTGCAAATCCCACCCCCCAACTTCAGATGAGCTTCCTGCAACCTCTGGAAAAATCCTGACAGCAGCAGGATCTTTAAAGGCAGCTTTTAAATCCAAAAAGCTCACACGGGGGGATGGACCCACAGCCAACAGCTTCACTGTGCAGCCTGAGCACCTCTCAGAAAAACTCTCCAAGTGATTTTTGTCAAACAAACTGCAAATTTAAGGCTGAGTCTACATCAGCGAGCACGAGGCCTGATAAAAGTGGATTTATGGAGTGAAAAAGCAGTGCTGAGTATCTGATGTGAGCATGATAGATGTTCAAGGGGCTTGACTTCGGGCTGGCTTTAGTCTGGGCCTGTGGGCTGAATGTGTAGAAATAATTGGGGAGAATTAAGAGCAACACTGGGACATTGTCTGGTTTTTATTTAAGCCAAAAAAGAGCCCAGTTTGTGAGCTCAGAGCCTGCTCTGTGCTCTGAGCCAAAGCGTGCTAAGTGGCAATGATCAGGAGATCACTGAAGTAGCTGCACCCTAATTAAGTGTCAGTCTGATCCAGCAGGAAGGTTGGAATTCGTGTTTCCTAATTTATCAGCACGTTTAATTGAAATTCTTACATTTATGAACCTAAAAAAGATCTCGGTGATAACAGAACTTGTCCCTGAACTGCCAAAAAACTTTCCTGTCTTGTTCTGTGGAGACTTTGATCAAAAATAAATTGGAAATTCCAGTGTGTCCCTACAAAATTCCTGTATATAGCAAACCTAATGACTGAGGACTGGGGAGAGAATTTGAGCCAAGTCATGGCTCATAACTTGATTTTGAGCCTGTTCCAGTAACACCACCCTGCCTCACGCCAGTTTGATTTAGAGATAGGCCTCGTGCCCAGCAAAGCCTAATTTTGTCTGTAATTACAGATTTAATGTTTGTGACATGGTCTCTGCAGAGGAGGGACCCTCTGAGGAACCTTGGGCTGAAGAGCTGCTGAGGTGGAGACTTAAATTCTAAAATATGGGGGGGAAAAAAAAGAAAAAAGGAGAATAAAAGTGAAGAAAATAGGTTAAAGCAGCAGCAAACCCAGGCTCTGTACCTGCTGCATCCCTTGGGATGGAGAGGGAATGTCTCCTCCACCCAGACCTGCTGGGATGTGGAAGCAGAGGGCTGAGATTAGGATCCCAATAAACCAGGTTTGATTTCAGCATGTAATGTGAGGATTATTGGCCGTGCCCCTGGGAGAGGTTTGCTTTTTGGGATTTCTCCTCCAGGGATTGCTGAAAAGCAGGAACTGGACCCTGGGTGATGCTGCAGCTCCATCCTCAGCAATCTTGATCCACACTTGTCCTCCAAACTCCAAATTTCTGTGTGAGATCCACGGAAAATGGACAACCTGGTCCTTTGGAAAGTGTTCCTGCCCATGGCAGAGGGATAAATCAAAATAACTTTATTCTCTTCCAGCCCAAAGGATTCTGTGACCCCAGGAATGCAATGATTACCTTCACGTCTGCCTGCATCCCTTTGTGGCAGATTATAAAACTGGGATTCCACTCCCAAATTATTCAATAACCCTTAAAAAAGAACCCAAACAAGACCTGAATTTTTGCCTCAGAAATTATTTGAGCTGAAACTGAGACCAGAACCAACTTTCCTGTCTCACATTTCTGGGTGATAAAGCCTGACTGATTGTGTTTAACAGGCACTGCCAACCTCAACAGGCACACTGACTTCTGGGATTGGTGATAAAATAATCTTTATTTCCTGGGCACCACTCAGAAAATAAACCACAAAGTCTTGGGTTTACTTTTCACATGACCTGCAAGGAGATTCGATTATTTAAATAATGTATAAGATCTTCACCTACAAATTTCTTCACGGTTTTCAAACCCTGAGGCAAATTGTAGTGATACAAAAATTATTTTGCTAATGGTCAGTCTGCCAGTTTTGGGGGGAAATCTGTGTCTTAGTTACAAATGGCTAAATAGGAACCATTTTTTGGACTCAGATTTTTGGATTTAATTTCTGTGCTGCACCCCAAAATACATAATTGTCATTATTACCATCTCTGCTGAGTTTGACTGGGGTGAAGTTCATTTATTTTTTCCCAATGGATGGGATGGAACTGTGCTTTGGATTTGTGCTGCACACAGAGGGATAATACAGAGTTGGGGGTTTTTTTTTGTTTGTTTGGGTTTGGTTTTTTTTTTTTTTAACATTGTTTTTGTTTGTGTTTGTTTGTGGGGTTTTTTTGTTTGTTTGGTTTTGTTTGGTTTTTTTTTTGTGTGTGTGTGGTTTTTTTGGGTTTTTTTGTTGGTTTTTTTGTTATTGCTGAGCAGGGCTTACACAGAGCCAAGACCTTTTCTGGTTTTCCCAATGAACCATGAGGTTGGAAGAAGGCTGTGTGGAGATCTCACAGCATTTCCAGGGGCTGAAGGGGCTACAGGGAACCTGGAGAATTCAGCTGCAAAAATGATGTTACTCCATGTTACTCTTTAAAATGCCATTTTAAAAAAAATTTATTTTCTATAGTAAATCCAGCAGTCAGATATTCCCATCCGAGCCAGACTGGTGCTCTGCTCCCATTAGGAAAAGAAAATGGATTTTTCTTTAAAATAAAAGATCAAAGGCAGGACTTGATGATTTTAGAGGTCTTTTCCAACCAAGCTTTGGGGTTAAGTAGAGCCACAGTCTGACACCATGAGAAAATAAAACATCTCCCCACCTTTGTTACCAATAAATAAATAAATGTCACCGGGAAACCTAGTAAAAACCTAAAAGAGGAAACATTTTTAATTTTCAAATTAAAAACGTGTATCCAAGAAATTCTTGAAGAAAATCCCAAAAGGATTTGGAAGGAGTCAACCACGAGACATCCGTGAGGGCTCTTTTGGCTCTTCTAAAACAAAAAGGACACCTCAGAGTGAATGCAGCTATTTCCACTGCTCCTTCCTGAAATCCAAACCCATGTGCCACAAACCCCATCGGGCTGACCTGCTTTATAACTGGATTTTCAAAATCCAGAATTAAAAATTTCCAAACAAAACACACACACACACACACACCTCTTCTGGTTTTGTCACACAAAGGTGTGAGAATTCCTTGATGAAAAGAAGGATTTTCCAAACGTTTTTGGACTATTTGTAGTGATGGTTGGCTGGAACAGAACGTGGCCCCCTGTAAATCACTCGGTTCACTTTCCTGAGCTTTCATTAAAATTCCAAATTCAGTGTTCCATGGGAAAGTCCTGCCTGCAGGGTCTGAGCTCCTCCAGGAGAAACTTCCTTCAGCAAGTTCTGCACTCAAAGGTGCAGGACATAGAGTTTCAGAGAAAGTTTCTTGGTCCAGAATCCTGATATTTGTGTTTCTCCATCCAGAATCCTGACATTTGTGTTTCTCCATCCAGAATTCAGACACTTGTTTTTCTCCATCCAGAATTCAGGTATTTGTTTTTCTCCATCCAGAATCCAGATATTTGTTTTTCTCCATCCAGAATCCAGATATTTGTTTTTCTCCATCCAGAATCCAGATATTTGTGTTTCTCCATCCAGAATCCAGATATTTGTGTTTCTCCATCCAGAATCCAGATATTTGTGTTTCTCCATCCAGAATCCAGACATTTGTTTTTCTCCATCCAGAATCCTGATATTTGTGTTTCTCCATCCAGAATCCAGATATTTGTGTTTCTCCATCCAGAATCCAGATATTTGTGTTTCTCCATCCAGAATCCAGATATTTGTGTTTCTCCATCCAGAATCCTGACATTTGTTTGTCTCCATCCAGAATTCTGATATTTGTGTTTCTCCATCCAGAATCCTGATATTTATTTTTCTCCATCCAGAATCCAGATATTTGTTTTTCTCCATCCAGAATCCTGACTTTGTCCACTCCTGACTTACCAACAATGATGATTTATTATTCTAATTACTCAGAAATATTTCAGTGTCTGCCGTGGGTTCTTGGCCCTGTTGAGTTTTTAGGATTCTCTCCATGAAAACCCAGCCCCAAAAGGAAAATGATGTCACAGCAACAGTAGAAATGAGAAATATTGTGATTTAGGAATTGTGCAGCACCATGAGGGCACATTTCTGTGGAAAATCCCCCCTGGATGTGTCCAAGGATGGCCTGGATGTGGCACTGAGTGCTCTGGGCTGGGGACAAAGTGGGGATTGGCCACAAACTGGACTGGGATGGCTTTTCCAGCCTCAGTGGCTCTGGGATTCTGTGAAAGGGCTTCAGAATTAAAAAAAAAAATCACCATGTCAGTCTTCTGCTGGACAAAGGAATGTTTCTATGCCTCGTGGGAGGAACAGGTTTTATAGAGATAGATTAAATCATTAATGATTTCTAAATATCCTATACATTTCAGAGCACAGGACATGGAGGGATTCTACAAATAGTTGATCACACATCTCTGCTCTTTGCTGGAACAGAAAAATTTTCTAAATCTTAATTTAGGGATGCTATTTAGGGACCCAGTGCATCATCACCTTGGGGAGACCTTGCACAGTCCAGAAATCCTGGTCAGCTGGGGAATTTTCCCTAATATTTTATGTAGTGATGAGATCCATAGGGTGGATATCTGGCTTCCCCTGTTGCTGCATTTCAATTTGAATTTACATCCCCTAATCTGTTTTACATTGAACAGCACAGCTCTTCCCTAAGAGAGCATCTCAGGCTGGCCCTGTGCATCCATCATGGAATAAATAAAAGAGAAAAAAATACTGAAAACCTGACTCAAATACTTGTTTAGGCTTTGGGAAGGCTCTGCCAAATTTCCAGTTCAGATGTACGTGGAACATCTGAAGGAGGGATCCTCTCTTGCCTCGTCACCTGCAATGGTTTGACCCAGATTTTTTTTTTTGTTAAATACCAAACCTCAGGAATATTAATATTATTTGAGAGACAGTCCCTTGAAACAACATAACAAGTAGATTTTTATAGATCTGCCAGGAGCTGATGATATAGTGGCAGTGGGAATTTTCTGATTTTGTTCAAAAATAAATCAAGAGTGAAATGTCTGTGATTGAGGCAGGCCCAGAAGATGGGCTGGGGAAATCTCCACCACGTGTGAGCACGGCCAGGGAGGGGCTGGGGCTCTGGAGCCACATCTGGATCCAATGCTGGGCCAGCTCCTCCCTTTGGGATGATTTGCACCAAAGGCATCAGGCAGAAACATCCCTGACCTTTCCAGGGAGGCAGGGATGGGGAGCTTAGGCTGGGCTTAGGAAAGCTCTGCCTTTGGAAGGCTTGGCATTTCCCAAAGGATCCAGTGGAAGCATCCAGAGGGAAAATTTACAGTCTCATTCCAGAAGAATATTGGGAGAGTCATTTGATAAACACTTCTCAAGGATGTTTGTTTACCTGGTGGTAAGCAAACACGAGATTTCCAGTTCAGATACTGGGATTTCCAGTTCAGATACCGAGGTTTCCAGTTCAGATATTGGGATTTCCAGTTCAGATATTGGGATTTCCAGTTCAGATACTGAGGTTTCCAGTTCAGATATTGGGATTTCCAGTTCAGATATTGGGATTTCCAGTTCAGATATTGGAATATCCAGTTCAGATATTGGAATATCCAGTTCAGATATTGGGATTTCCAGTTCAGATACTGAGGTTTCCAGTTCAGATATTGGAATATCCAGTTCAGATATTGGGATTTCCAGTTCAGATACTGGGATTTCCAGTTCAGATACTGAGGTTTACAGTTCAGATATTGGAATATCCAGTTCAGATATTGAGGTTTCAAGTTCACATATTGGGATTTCCAGTTCAGATATTGGGATTTCCAGTTCAGACACTGGGATTTCCAGTTCAGATACTGAGGTTTCCAGTTCAGATACTGAGGTTTCCAGTTCAGATATTGGGATTTCCAGTTCAGATACTGAGGTTTCCAGTTCAGATACTGAGGTTTCCAGTTCAGATACTGGGATTTCCAGTTCAGATACTGAGGTTTCCAGTTCAGATACTGGGATTTCCAGTTCAGATACTGAGGTTTCCAGTTCAGATATTGGGATTTCCAGTTCACATACTGAGGTTTCCAGTTCAGATACTGAGGTTTCCAGTTCAGATATTGGGATTTCCAGTTCAGATACGGAGGTTTCCAGTTCAGATACTGAGGTTTCCAGTTCAGATATTGGGATTTCCAGTTCAGATACTGAGGTTTCCAGTTCAGATACTGAGGTTTCCAGTTCAGATATTGGGTTTCCAGTTCAGATACTGAGGTTTCCAGTTCAGATATTGGGATTTCCAGTTCAGATATTGGTGTCTGCCACGTTCCCAAGGCAGTTTAGGGTTTCAAGCCCATTCCTTTGGGAAGGGTTGTCCATCTACAAGACCCAACCACCCCAAAGCATCCCCAAATTTATGCTCACCTCTCTGAGTGCCCATTCCCACTGGGGAGGCCCCACTCATGTCTTGGGCTCAGTTTTGGGCTTTTCATTTCTAAAAGGACATTGAGGGGCTGGATCATGTCCAGGGAAGGGAACAGAGCTGGGAAGGGGCTGGAAAACAAATCCCGGGAGGAGCAGCTGAGCTGGGAAAGGGGCTGAGGCTGGAGAAAAGGAGGCTCAGGGGGGACCTTGTGGCTCTGCACAAGTCCCTGGCAGGAGGGGCAGGCAAAGGAGGAGAGGAAATGGCCTCAAATTGCAGCAGGGCAGGCTCAGGGTGGAGATTGGCAAAGAAAATTTCCCTGGCAGAGTGTTGGAACTCTAGAAAATAAGAGTTTTGAACTTTTCTGTGCTAACAAGCACCGACCCCCAGGAAAACACTGCTTTTAACCTAAAGCCATGGAGAAAGCTTCCAAATTTGAGTAATAGAATTAGGATCACAGGTGTGGAGTTTGAATAGAAGTGTGCAATATCACATGGTGGAAAACTTAGAATTCGAAGTTTTAAAACATAGTAATAGACATATAAAAAGCAAGATAGAAGTTTTAGAACAGAGCTTTCTTTCTTCACCTTCTTCTTCATGGGTCTAGGCAGTACTTTTGTATTTGAATAGAAAAACCCACATTATGGACCACGGGTTGTTAATTACTAAGTTAAAAGTAAAAATAATATAAGTGCCATTTTTTAATTAGACCATTTGGCCTTAAAAGGCCTTGTAGACAGAGAAATATGTAGAGAGAAAAATTCTTCATTTTTAGCTCTTTAGCTTGAAGTGCTATAGCACTCACTGTAATATAGATAAGAATTAATAAAAATCTGAGTCCAAACAAGAAATATCATCTCTTGAGCTTTTAATCCTGACTCTGGCAAAGAAAAAAAAAAAAAAAGCAATAGAAGAGTGGTCAGGCCTTGGGATGAGCTGCCCAGGGAGGTTTGCAGTCACTGTCTGTGGGAGTGTTCAGGAGCAGGCTGGATGTGGCCCTTGGGGACAGGGTTTGGGGGATGCTGGTGGCACTGGGGTGGCACTGGCTCATCCTGAGGGGCTCTTCCCAGCCTGGGCATTCCATGAAATCAAAGCAAAAGGCACCTGCACATCCAGCAAATATTCAGGCTGCTCCAACTCACAATTCATCTGCTCCCAGCCCCAAGCCCTTGGGGGCTGTGAGGAGTCTCCAGGATGGTCCCTCCCAGCCAAAGCTCAGGTTCCTACAAATCAAAGGCATCAGGTGAAGTTCAGGTGAGCTTTAGGGTGACAGTGTGGGTGTGGCCCTTGGGGACAGGGTTTGGGGGATGCTGGTGGCACTGGGGTGGCACTGGCGGATCCTGAGGGGCTCTCCCAGCCTTGACGAGTCTGTGATTCCCAAAGGCACAACAACAGCACAACTTCCCTTGGGAACCGGAGCAGTCTGGGGGCAGGAGAGCTCCGGAGCATCTCCCACAGCCCAGCCCGGACCTGCAGGGCACACTGACATCTAGTGGGGTCTGAGGAAAGAACTGCCTTGTCTCCTGTGCTGCCAAAAAAAACCCCAAAAAACCAAAAAAATAGTTCACAGCAGCGTTCTGCAGCTCGCTGGTTTTCAGCCATCGGGAAGGACCTGAAATGTGGCTGCCCCTGATCCCTGGAAGTGTCCGAGGGCAGGGAGGGTAAAGCTCGGAGCAACTTGGGACAGCGGAAAGTTCCCTGCTCATGTCAGGGGATTGGAATAGGATGATCTTGAAGGTCCCTTCGGGCACAAATCATTCTGTGATTAACACAGAGAAAGCTGAGCCTCTTCTTTCTTCCATCCCTATTTTGGGCACAGTTTCCAGCTATTCTCCAGGTGCAGTTGACAAATGTCCTTTAGGGTTTGAGAGGGATAAGACAACTCAACACACCTTCCTGAAAAGGGAAGTGACTCCTTGGAGGGGAATGTAGCAGGAGAAAAGAACAAGAAAAAGTGGGGGTAAAATATTACCAGGTAATATTTTAAGTTAAAATATTTAAAATTATTTAAGATATTTTTTTAAGAAAATTATTTAAGATAATTTTAAGATATTTTAATTTTAAGATTTCATTTAAGATTCTTTTAATATGACCTGCTTCCTTATTTTAGCTACATCCCTCCAAGTTCATGTTACGAGGGGCTCTGGTGTTGGGTTTGAGGGGTAGGAAAATTAATTACCCATCCTGGTCTGGTCCATTCCCTGCCATAACCCACAGTGCTGTAGGGAAAAAGGGAATTTATCGTGGATATTAGACTGAAGTGACCCCATCTCAGCCAGCCCTGCCCAGCTGCACTGTTGTCTCCATTTCAGTGCCCAATCCTCCAAAACTCCCAGCCCTGGTCTCCAGGACACCGCGAACAATCAGCTGAAGCCGATGCTCCTTTTTCCAGCATTGCGTCCTGTCCAGAGCAGGCACGCTGTGTTTCCTGACACCTCCCGTGCCGTGCCCAGTTTAACCAGTTTGGGTCGTGTCCTCCCAGGTGGGCTGGGTGCTCACACCAGGCTCCTCCTCAGCGAACCTGCCGGCAGCGCTGCCAGCTGGGAAGATGCGGTTGGAATTCCTGCTCTCCAGGTGTCCCTGTACCCCTGTACCCCGCCCTCTGGGAACTGCTGGGACCATCCTCTGTGGCATCTCCCGGTGATCCGTGACGTTTCCAGGGGATCCGTGTCACTTCCAGGGCATCCATGACATCTCCAGGAGATCCATGTCACCTCCTGGGGATCCATGACATTTCCAGGGCATCCATGACATCTCCTGGTGGTCCATGTCACTTCCAGGGCATCCATGTCATCTCCAGGGGATCCGTGTCACCTCCAGGGCATGCATATCACCTCCAGGGGATCCTTGTCATTTCCTGGTGATCTGTGTCACCTCCGGGGCATCCATGTCACCTCCAGGGGATCCTTGTCACCTCCAGGGGATCCATGACATTTTCAGGGGATCCTTGTCACCTCCCAGTGATCCATGACACCTCCAAGGGATCTGTGTCACCTCCAGGGCATCCATGTCACCTCCAGGGGATCCGTGACACCTCCTGGTGATCCATGCCACTTCCAGGGCATCCATGACATCTCCAAGGGATCCTTGTCACCTTCAGGGGATCCATGACATTTCCAGGGCATCCATGTCACCTCCCAGTGATCCATGTCACCTCCAGGGGATCCGTGACATCTGCTGGTGATCTGTGTCACCTCCAGGGCATCCATGTCACCTCCCAGTGATCCATGTCACCTCCAGGGAATCCGTGTCACCTCCAAGGGATCCGTGACACCTCCTGGGGATCCATGTCACCTCCAGGGGATCCATGACATTTTCAGGGGATCCTTGTTACCTCCCAGTGATCCATGACACCTCCAAGGGATCTGTGTCACCTCCAGGGCATCCATGTCACCTCCCAGTGATCCATGTCACCTCCAGGGGATCCATGACACCTCATGGGGATCAATGACATCTCCAAGGGATCCTTGTCACCTTCAGGGGATCCATGACATTTCCAGGGGATCCTTGTCACCTCCCAGTGATCCATGTCACCTCCCAGTGATCCGTGACATCTCCAAGGGATTCGTGACACCTCCAAGGGATTCATGACACCTCCAGGGGATCCGTGTCACCTCCAGGGGATCCATGTCACCTCCAAGGGATCCGTGTCACCTCCAGGGGATCCATGTCACCTCCAGGGGATCCATGTCACCTCCAGGGGATCCGTGTCACCTCCAGGGGATCCGTGTCACCTCCAGGGGATCCATGTCACCTCCTGGTCATCCATGCCAGACCTGTGAGTCTGCAGACAAGCAGCTGATGCACGGGCAGGATCAGCTCTTCACTTTCCACACAGCCCCAGGACGGGATGAGCATTTCCCTGCCCGCCACGGATTTTGCACTTGCCAAAGACCATGGAACAGCTCCTGCCTGTGCAAGGGGGTGAGGGGGTCACTCCTCAGCTCCTGTAACCCCGCCGGGATCATCTCCACAAAATGTTCCTGAAGCACAGCCAGGGAAGAGCTGGGATGCCAGAGAGCTGCACGTAAGTCAGGGCTGGAGAACAGACCCTTCCTGTCTTCCTGTTAAATGCATGGATGAGAGAGAACAGATAAGAAAACCAATTTTTCTGAGCAACATAAAGCTGATTATTTGCAGGATGAAATACATAAGCTTATGTTTTAACTAGAGTTTTAAAGGATTCCAGGTTGAGTTTATAAAAGTGGGATGTTTGCTTAGTGCTGTTCCAAATGATTCCTCTTCTCCTGACTGGAAAAAAAAAAAAGGGGGCAACGCCATGTGTTAAGAAGGGTATGAAATTTCAGGGAAAGAGGGGTGGGAGTGATTTTAGTTTTCTTTTATTTTCACCTAAGGAAATAGAGAGTTTATTCCAGCCTGCTGTGAGCACAGAGGGCTGGTTTAGCTGCTTGGCATTGCTCCTGTTGTTTGTAACTAAACAGCACCAGCCAAAGGAATTTTTTGGTACCTCACTGATTGCTTCTAAACAGCCATGGCAGCACAAGTCAACATCAGAAGATTGCACTGAATTTTAGGTCCAGCTGTGAAAGGCTCAGACTTTTAAATAATAATATTATTATTAATAATAAAATAACAGCACATCAACCTCTACATCTAAATGAAAGTCAGACCAAAGATGCCCAGCTGTGCAAAGTTTCATTTCACAGCAGTTGCCACCTTGTTTCTGTACAAACTTCAGGTTTTGGAGAGCATTATCTCGTGTTCTGTTCACATCACAGGTTGCCAAAGTTTCTTGGAGCCTTCTTAGCTTTTGGACAAGTGCAGACAGTTCTGAACGAGCAGAAACTGTTTGAAAGGATCCAGAAAACTGGTTCACACACTCCCGAGTACAAAACCGAGCACAGCTCTGCCAAGCACTAACCCAAACAGAGCCAGCCTGTAATAAAGCCCCAGAACTTATTAATTCCCAGAGTGCAGGTGCTGAGTCTGCTGCTCCTGCAGGTTTGCTCTGTGCTGCTCTTGTGATGGTTTTTCCCACTCTGCTTTAAGTGTTTGGGCAAAACTTGACAATACAGGGATGAAGGGAGCTGTAATTAGAAGGGGAACTCAAGAATCGAGGATATTAACTCCCACTCTGCAGCCACAAAAAGCTGCTCACCTTTTCCCAGCAATTTCAGAAGCCAGGGAAGGGGAATAGGGAACATCCACCTAGTTAAGATCCAGTGGCTTACATTTCAAGTGCTGCTGCAGTAACCTGAGCCCCCCTGGCATTATTTTCCAAGCTCTGTGCCAGTGCAGAGTGTTCAATTTAACATCCTGGTGGTGCTCAGCTCACTCCTTGCCACCCCTCAGAATGGCAGGGCCAGCACAAATCCTTCTCCATCAGGGCAAAGTTTCCATTTTTCCTGCCCAGATGAAATTCCACTCGCAGGTGCAGGGTGTTTTATTTGTTGGACATGGGTAATGAATGCTGTAGAAAAGCTCAGGCCTGGAAGAAGGCAGCAGGATGAGGGAGGATTTAGACACAGGATGAAAATTGTAAAACTGGCTTTAATATTGCCATTACTCTTCCAGGGGAGGGAGAGAGTATGTTAACAATTTTATAATAGAGGCAAACACAATACAAAATTAAACCTCTGAGAGATCTCCCTGCCTTTCTTCTCTGCTCAGGCTATATTTCTCTCTTTTTTTTTTTTAAAGTAATAACCAAACTTCCTTCACAAGCCCTCAGTACTTACAGAAAATCAGGACACAAGGGCATCTCAGTTCCTGAGTCATATCCATCATTACATGATTGAAATAGCAAATGGCATCAATAAGGCTGTTTGTCCCTCACAAGCATTCCGTGTTAGGTCACAGTTTGGGATAAACTTGTGACCTGGATGTCACTGTTCCCACAGATTAGACTGTGCTTGAAACACACATTTAATGTTAATTTTGGACTCATAAACCAGCCTTGAGAGAGCAGGAGCATCTGAGACACCAGGTTCCTGAGCATTTTAAGAAAATAAGCAGCAAGGCAGAGAAATCTGTCCTTGGAATTCTTCCAGGGCAGGAAAGGCAGCAGCAGAGCTGTGTTTACAGCACAGGGATGCTCAGTGCTCTGCAGGAAACACAAATTTTCAGCCCATTTCTTCATAAATTCATGTACTTAGAACTTCAGATTCTTTGAGGTTGGGCGAAGAGCTCCAAGATCACCAACTCCCAGCTGTGCCCCCATGGCCACCTTGTCACCCTGAGTGCCACCTCCAGGTGCCACCTGCAGGGATGGGCACTCCAAAGCTCCCTGGGCAGCCCCTGCCAAGGCCTGAGCTCCCTTTCCATGGGGAAATTCCTGCTGCTGTCCAAGCTGAGCCTGCCCTGGCCCAGCCTGAGGCAGTTCTTGCCCTGTCAAACCTTCACCCTGTTACAGACCAAGTAAAGGAAGGGTTGGGATCATCCTGGGGGACAGAGGGTTGGGAGAGCCTCAAAAATCCAACCCAGGGTACAGGACAGTCAGAGGGAGGTGGGTGCTGAATGTAGGTCCCAATTTTCACACCATTTATTCAAACCCTCCCCATCTCCCTAAGAAATAAAAGTACCACAGGTTAATTAGAACTCCCCAGCCCCAGATTTCCTCAGCCTGAGCTCATTTCATTGTCCCAGCAGAGATGAGCAGAGGAAAATCTTTTCTCTTTCAGGCTCTGGGAAGAACAAGCAGCAAACATTAACCAGCAAAAAGGGAACTGGGAGCCAAAGCCACCCTCACATGAGCTCTCACTCCAGCTACAAAGAAATTTGGCTCAGTGAAGGAATCCACAGCTGGGAAATTGGGGAATTTTAAAACTCCTGTGTAAATCAGAGCCCTAACCAGGAGAAGTGAGTAAATTATATAATTTTTTTAAAGAGCTACACTCTTCTAACCCTCCCTCCCCCAAAACCAGAAGGATTAAGTCTGGACCTGCTTTTCCCCAATCTCTTCTGCATTTTAATTCCCAGCCAAGCAGAGCTGAGGATTATTCTGTCCTCAGCAACCCAAACCCCTCTCTTTTCCTGCTTTATAGCCCTGACCCTCAGCCTTTAAGGATAAAAGGCCTGTAACAAAATTAATAACACCTGAACTTAATTTCTGCTGCCTCCCATGCTGCACTGAATCTTCCAGCAGTATGCAATTATTGAATTTTTGGGTGGGCTAAAAGCACCTGCCACAAAACTCAATGGTTCCTCTTTCATATCCAGGTTTTAAGATTGGGCTAAGTTTTGGAGAAGTGGGACATTTTTTATTTAATATAGTTATGCACACACACAAAATCAATGTGTGTGATGCTTGTGGTTATTGTTATCACAAAGATAATGATGATGGGGGAATTTAAGTGGCTGTAAAAATACCTGGATAAAAGGGGCAAGAGGACAAAGACTTGAACCAGTTGCAACCTGCACAGATAAATTTAATTCCTTCCCTCTTAGTCTCAGAAGAAGGAAGGGGAAATGAAACTAAACCCCCAAAATATAACATATTACGAGTCTGAGTGAGAGCTTTTGTTCCTCACCCCTCCTTTTCCAGGCCATAAATCCGTGGGTCTGCCTGATGGAGATTTTTCTCCTTCATCCCATCTTGCCTGACTTTTACAGCTTTAATAATCATGTCAATATTGCCTTTGCAGTACAATATTTCTGTCCTTCTCCTCGGGTCTATCCTAAGTTTGCTTAAAGATAAAAGAGGTGATAATTAATTTGTGTGAGAGGAGAGGCAGAGCCTTAAATCCTATTCCTGCTGGAAAGCAAACTGAAGTGTGTGCTTAGCAGTGGTGGTGGCTGAGGGTTTCCTCATATTCCTCCTTTTCCCAGGAGGAAGAAGATGATTTGGAAAAGCCTTTATTATACAGAAGGATCCATTTAGAGTGTTTGAGGACATGGATTCAACCCCAGGCTGAGTTTTCACGTTGCTGCAGAGATTCCTTTCTCAGAGCTGTTTGTAAACACTGCTCAAAGCCTGCACTTCCAACACTCAGCAACCAAAAAAAATGTTGCTGTCACTCACCCAAAATTCAGATTATTGTTCAATATTCCCCAGCTGGATCATTATCCTTCCATTCTCCATTAAGCCCTCCCAGCCCATGGAGTCCCATCTGTGCCTCATGTCCACCTTGTCACCCTGAGTGCCACATCCAGGTGACACCTCCAGGGATGGGCACTCCAAAGCTCCCTGGACACCCTTTTAATGAAAAAATTCTTCCTGGTCTCCCCTCTCTTAGCCTCTTGTGTTAAATGTTGACCCCATCCACACAGACCTTGGCATTTGGGCTGAATTTCCTATAAGAGAATTGCCCACAATCTCTTTGGAGCCATTTCTAGCCACGAAAAGAAGTTTGCAGTTTATGTAAAAGAAGCTGCAAAAAGAAAATATTCAGGTTCTGTGTGGCTGCTTCCTTGTTTTTTGCCCCTCACATCATCCCCACAGCTTAAAAACTAAGCTGGTCATGGAATAACTGCAAGAAAGACTCCATGAATTTCCTCCTTGGGAACTTGAATGTGATGGGAAACCAACCCAGATTTTACTCTGTTACCACACTGGTTAAACTTTGCTTTTTATGCAAAGGCAGTCAGTAATGATAAATAGGTTAGAAGAAATTTTATCTGTTCCTTGTTGAATTAAAAAGAATTTTTAGAGTGGGTTGTAAAAGATGGGTTTAGGATAAGTGTGGACCATGGTATTCAGTGTATGAAGTGCAGGGCCAATTCAATCAGTCGCAGGGTTTGCATTAAAGAGTAAAACTCCACTTTCTTGGACTGCAGGGTGAGTACTTGGACTATTCTTGGTGAGTAAGACAAGAAGACTTGGCTCTCAAAACAAAAGAATTTATTAGAGCCAAGCCACTTAGAAGGTTCTTGGAAGGTTTTAACGTGTTAAGGAAGGTGGAGTGTAAAATCAGAAAACAACAGTTGTACAGCAGACAAACACAAAGGCTTTCATCCTTTCTACCCACCAGCCTTACTAGAGGAAATCAGTAGTTATTATTTTTTTCTTGCCATTTTTCAGGATGGGAAAATCTTGATTTTCAGGTTCATGCAAGTGTTTGATCAAAAGACCTTCCTGCCAGAGACCCCAGGGATTCTCCTGTCGGGTTTTCAGTCTGTCCTTTACATTGATCTCCCCTCGCTTTGAGCCACAGCAGCCATCACACGTTTGGCTCCATTTGTCCTCAAGATGTTTTAAAATTCAGCCTTTTTAACGAGGAAAGAGCCCTGAGAGAGAAACAAAACGAGACACGTGAGTCACGGGGAACTGCAACAAAGAGGAGCAGGAGGAAAGGGAGAGCATCAGTGCAGTCCAAATGTGTTTGACACATCCCCTGCCCTGCCCCAGCTCTCCTTTCCCTGCCTTTCTGCTCCAGGAATTTTCTCCTCTTCCCTCTGTGGCAAGGGCTGTGGATCTCCTGTCACATTCCCTTTTCACTCCCATTTTGTGGTTTTTATTATTCCTTATCCCTGCTTCGTGTCTGAGTTCTACCATCCTCATCTAAAACGAGATTTATTTTCTTTCCCTCGCGTCTTCTCGAGACGAGGAGTTGTGGGTCACTGTGCCCAGAGCTTCTGTTGTCAAATCCCCGGATCACAGAAAAGGAAAGGCTTCAATTTAAGGAAAATAATAGAATTTTCTGTGAGTTTTTATGGAGTAATTCTTGTTTAAATATACAGTCAGAGGCACTCTGTGAATATTTCAGCTGAATCCTGTGGTAGGAACTATTATGGAAATGATGTAGCTCCTCCAGTACTTAACTGGTTTGGAAAATGTTATCTCCTGTCCTTTGGGATCCTTCCACACACAAAGAACTTTTTGTGGGATTTTTAACTCGGCATGAAGCAGAGAAGCCAAATAAACCCCTGAACCTTCCACAGTGGGGCCGTGAGGCAGCTCCAGGGAGAATCTAATCACCAACCTGTCACCTTCCCTGAGCTCTAGGACAGGGCAGATTATTTTATCTGTTCTCAGGAAATGTGCCTATCACCTGCTTCCTGATGCCAAGAACATCATGGGGAGGTGGGATCCTAAATCCCTGCTTTTCATTCAGACACTTTCCTTTCTGAAGTTGGGGCTGAGCCCCTCTTCCCTGCACACGAAATCTTCAAAATTCCAGATTCTCCACATGGATAAAGTTTTCACAAATATCCAAGAGTGGTAGAAGATGAAGCCACTGCAAAGTACAAAGATAAAGTAAGAATAATAATAATGGAAATTATTAGAACTCCTAAATAATGGAATCTCAGAATGGTCTGGGGAACCTTAAAACCCTTCCAGTGCCACCCCTGCCATGGGCAGGGACACCTCCCACTGTCCCAGGCTGCTCCAAGCCCCTTCCAGCCTGGCCCTGGACACTCCCAGGGATCCAGAGGCAGCCACAGCTGCTCTGGGCAACCTCAAGGCCTCTCCACCCTCACAGGGAACAATTTTTTCCTTATAATCTCTGTTGATGTTTTGGAAAATGGTGACTGATCCCTTACTGATCCCTGTTCCTTACAGAGAAGATACACTCTGCGAGCCACATTGGGGCCATTTCAACATTTTACAGATGAAAGACAAGATTGCTGAACCTTTAACTGGACCAGGAGTTCAGGGCACTGGTGTGAAATGTTTTTGGGGTTTTTTTGGCATGTCTGACCCAGGAGACAAATCTGATGCAGCCATGGGCTCTGAGTGCCTTTCTGTGGCTGCCTCCAGCTTGAGGAGATATTCCTTGCTAGATTTGAAATGGAAGGTGATGAAAGCCTAATTTGCTCAACCAAGTTCCACATGCAAATGGGAGTGGCACAATTTCCTGGCTAGTCTGAGGTGAAATGAAGTTTTTCTGTCGTTATTTTGGTTTCCTGAAGCAGAGAGAGCAGTGGGAACCTTAGGGGTCCACGTCCACCTGAGCTGCAGGAGGGCAAATCCTGACAGCAGAGATGAAACCACAGCTCCTACAGACCTGGTGGCTTCTCCCTTTTTTTTTTTTTTTGCTACACCCCCTGAGCCTCCTTTTCTCCAGCCTGAGCCCCTTTCCAGCTCCCTCAGCCCCTCCTGGGGCTCCAGCCCCTTCCCAGCTCCGTTCCCTGCCCTGGACACCTCCAGCCCCTCCAGGGCTCTCCTGCAGGAGCCACAACTGGACACAGCCCTCGAGGGTCTCAGTGCCAGCACAGAGGGACAATCCCTGCCCTGCTCCTGCTGGACACACAATTCCTCATCCAGCCCAGCTGCCAGTGGCCCCTTGGCCACCTGGGCACCCCTGGGCTCGTGTCCAGCCCCTGGCACCAGCACCCCCAGGGCTTTTCCAGCTTTTCCAGCCCCTCTGCCCAGCCTGGAGCTCCATGGGGTTGGTGTGGTCAGACCATGGATCCAGCCTGTCCAGATCCCTCTGCAGAACCTTCCTGCCCACTGCCACCAGCTGCTTTCTTCTTGTGGCAGTTCATGTCATGGGTCCCTGAGCAGGCAGCAAATTTCAGCAGCTTTTCACGTTGTTTATCACAGATTGTCCTCATGGATTTCCTCTGAAATGAGCCTCACACCATTTTTGAGAGTCACTTCAAGGCAGGACTGCTGGGTTGGAAATCTGGCATTCCAGAGAAATTTGTGAGGCCTTTCACTCAGGCTGTGCTGAATATGGAATATCTTATCAGCACATTGATATCCTGCAGCCCAGCTCTTGTGCTGGAGACTGAAATGAAACTCTTTTCTGGGCTCAGTAGTCTTGAAAAGCCAGGTAATGCAGAGCAAATGCAAATGTGTAGGGGATTAATGCATGTTGGTTTTGTGTGTATCAGAAGGGAATGCAAATAGAAGTGTTTTAATAAAATTATCTTGGCTCTTTTGGATTCTGAGCTCTTGCTGGAAAGACTTGTGGGTCACAAGAGTGGTTTCGTTTTCCTTTTTTTTTAAATGCCTGTAAAATTTGCAAATGTCGTGTGCACCCTTATTTACTTTACAATTACCCTCCAAGAGCAGTGCTCGCTCTCCTGGCCTCATTTTTGAATTACTGTAATTCTCTTTTGGGAGGCTTCCCAGCCAGAGGAAGATGCAGCCCTTGGGAAGCCACTGCCACAGCACAAAGCTTTGCTTGCCTCCTGTTTCCTCACTTGAGGCCACATCGTGGAGCCTGTCCTCAGGAATTGCTGCTGGGCTGGGGCCAGGAAGATTTGGGTTTAAATTCCTGCCCTCAGAAGGGATCTCAGCTCTGCCTGGAGAAGTTTCCTCCTCGGGAAATGGGAAATGTGGGAATGTCCCAAGTGCTCCACCCAGGCTTGTGTGACAGCAGATATAAGGAAGATATAAAATTATTTGGGAGCATCCAAAGGATGGGGAAGGGTCTGGAAAGGGAAGAGGAGAGGATGAGGGACCTTGGAATGTCCAGCTGGAGGAGACTGAGGGGAAATTCCTCAGGAGCTGCAGCTCCACAACAGATCCAGCTCCAACCTCTGCTCTGGCACAGGGACAGCAGCCAGGTGTGAGGTTTTGCAAACTCCTGGGTGCTTTTAGGCACCTACACTGTTGGGTGATGTTTTTTAAAAAGCGAAGCAGTTAATAGTTATTACAAAGTAATTTATTGTAGAAGCACATTAGTTTTAAAGGCAAAACCAAAGCAAAGCAATGGCAAAAGCAATGGCATAAAGCAATGGTAAAATGCAATGGTAAAATGCACATGGCATGGGGCACCAGCTCTCTTTAATGCATGTTTTTAATAGAAACTTTTTAATTAGCTAAGATGCAAACTTGGATTACTATTTTTGAACTTATTAGAATTTTAGGTTTTTAGCATGCCAGGCTACGTATAGACTATGTTTATGGCCTATTTTGTCTTAACTGAAAAATGTAAGCACTATTTTAAACTCTGTTATATCTGAAGCCAGGTTCTTGGAGCTTTTAAGGAAACACTCTTATGTTTTTCAACCTTCACTAGAACATGTACTACTTTTCAGCTATCTAAGGCTTTTTATTCACTAAAAGCACTTAAAACTTATTTTATTTACTTACTTACTTACTTACTCACTTCATTTACTCACTCACTCATTCCATCCAAAGCCTTTCATTCAATCCCTGCATTTTGATCTCTCTCTGAAGGATTCAGAGAGATTCCTAATTTACTGACTCCAACACCCAGGGAACAGCTGGAACTGGCCCAGGGCAGGGTTAGGCTGGATTTTAGGGAAAGGTTCCTAAAGGTTCTTTAGGAAAGGGAAAAAGAGGGTGCTGGGCACTGCCCAGGCTCCCCAGGGAATGGGCACAGAGCTCCAGGAGCTGCCAGGGATGCCCAGGCTGGGATTGTTGGGGGGGTCTGGGCAGGGCAGGGCTGGGACTGGATGGGATCCTTCCCAAATCAGGATATTTATTCCATGATTTTTTCATCTCTGTGCCCCATTTCTCCTCACCAGCAGCAAGTGCAACACCTTCTGTGGGTGATTCTCTTTGGGCTGAGCTCCATGGTCACACAAATCCACTCAAGCACCATCCTTGCTCAGACTTTGCTTTTAGAATCCTCTTAGTCTACTTTTTTAAGTCTATTTTTTTAGTCTAATTTTTTTTAGTCTTTTTTTTTTTTTTTTTTTTAGTCCATTTTTTTTCAGTCTAGTTTTCCCCTCAAAAAGTGATTTCAGCATCTGGCACTCCCAGGCCCTAAGTGGATTTCTGTACAGCTCAGTTGGAGCAGTGCAATAACAGAGGTTTGAAGTTCAGATTGCTTTCATGGTGTGCCCAGGAGCAAGCCTTGCAACTGCAATTATTGTCAGATAATTTTTCATTTTATTGATTTCACTTTTTCCTCGTGATTGTCAATAAGGGCTGCTTTTTTTTCTTTTTTTTTTTTTTTCTTTTTCCCCTGGACCATTGGGTGTAAGGTAAAATAACCTGCAGTCTAGTAAAAGGGTAATAATTGAGCAGTGATATACACAGATGTGGCTGGTGAGGTTTCAGGGTTATTTTCTCAGTGGAACTTACACAATTGCAGAAGTCTGAATTTGTCATTTACTTTTTGTTTCGGGGGTTGCACTATTCAGCCTAACAATATGTAATTTTTACAAACAGAATCTAATAGAAATAACATACTTTTCTTTAAAAAAAAAAAAAACAAAAAACCCAACCTCCAAAGTTTTGTAATAACCCCAGACCTCCAGTATTTAAAGATGAATGTAAAGCCTTGGTGCCAGCTACTCAAAAACCATTTAGAGACCAGAAACATGAGATCAGATTCTGCTGCTGTTCCTCAGCACAAGTGGTTTTTCTGCTTCAGCTCGAGTCTTTGGAGGCTAATTTTCAATCAGATAAAACTCTGTGAGAAAGAGCAGCAGAGCTGGGCCCTGAGTCACCTGGCACACAGCAAAAATTGAAAAATACCAGAGCCACCTGAAATTTTCACTGAAGACTGGTGGTCACCAGCAAATAATGATTAAAATAGTGGTAACAGTGAGTTTTGGCTTCACTGGCATTTTACTGCTTGGAGTAAGCAGTCACTTGCCAGATTATTATTATCTTGGCACTTGATGCAAAAAAACCCTGTAGTTTTCCATGTTCCTTAAAGCTGAGTACACATTTATTGAAAGAAAGCATTTATTAAACATGTGGGGACAGATTCTCCACAGGCATTAAATAACTTCCCTCCATCTGCCAAGAACTTGTGCTTGTTACCTTTTATTATGCTGAGAACTGCAGGTTGAAAAGGGTGGAAAAAGGGGGGGGGAAAAAGAGGTGGAAATGGAGCTTCAATATGAAAAGCCAAACTGGTTTATATCTCCTGATATCAAATAAATTCGGAATTCCATGGGTCTGGATTGTCCTCCCAGTGGCACCTGTGCTCCAAATTCAGCACGGATTTGTTAAATTGGGAATGACAACCTGGACTGGTGGAAGATGTCCCTGCCCATGGCAGGGGGTGGGAATGAGATGATCTTTGAGGTCTCTTCCAACCCAAACCATTCTCTGGTTCTAATACAGAAAGAAAGGAGTGCACAATGAAACTGGGATGTAAAGGGTTCAGAATATTAAGAAAACAAAGAGTTTTGTCCCTTTTGTCATGGGACAATGGACATCGAACACCTTAATGGGTTCCAAAAATAACTGCACAGAAGAATGAAAGAAAAAATCTTTAAGGTGAATCTTTAGGGTGAAGAAATCTGTGATGATCAGCTTGTAGGGACAGTATTCTGGAAAATGCTACATCTTCTTCCTATTTTTATTTATTTCCTAAACCTCAGCTACTGGCAGTGCTGAGACATTGTGTTGATCTAACCCAACACAATTTTTACATTTGTAGGTAAAACAGATTTTTTGAGGCAGAGAATGAGGAAAAAGTCACACCAAAAGACTTTTGTACATGGAGATAAACTTCAACTGTACACTCAGTCTAAACCATAACACAGATCTCCCAAATTAGATGCTCAGGGTTGGTGTGACCTCATGGTACACAGAATATCTGGATGTAGGACATCTGGCTTCAGAATTCAGGCTGATTAAAAGTAAATTGTTTGTGTTATCAGGTAAAAATTTGCCCACTCCACAGATGCCTTTTAAGCTTCAGAAGAACAGGGCAGAGCCTGAACCTTCCTCAGCTTTGCACATCCTGGCTCTGCTGCCAGCAGAACAAGCAGGATTTCTGCCCTCAGGGAAGCATTTTTGAGTTTTTCCAGCAATGATGAATATCAGTGGACAGAGCCATCCTCCTGACTGAATACAGGCTGTAATAAGGGTCAAAAATCAAGATGTGTGAGAAGATCAGGGACATAAAGGAACCTGCCCCACTGGATGCTGTCACACATTCCTCAGCTCAGGCAGACACCACCAAGCAAAAAAAATTTTATTTTGCTTAATGCAACCTGGCATTAAAAGCATCTGCTGGCCCAAATTCTGTCTGTAATTTGTCCCTGTCTGAGTTTTGGATCAGCATTCACCCTTGTGAAGTTGATTGTTGTCAACAGTGAATGGAGAATGATGTGACATCACCCAGAATGGAAATCCTGGCCCAGGGTGAAGGGTAACATCAGTGGCTGCTGAATTCAGAGCTGAGAGTTTTCAATCCTTGTTGATTCATCCCTTTTGTGCAGTTAGAAGAAACCCCAGGTAGGCAGCTCTGAAAACATCCAGGGACAGGCCCTGAAGTCACAGCAAGGTCACAGAGATGTCACAGGAGGCCTTTAGGCTTTCATTACCTCCTTTCTCTCTGGCAAGAGCTGCTTTGTTAAGCGATGCAGCAGCCAGGACTGCTTTGTCTATCAGCGTCCAGATGGACTCGCTGCTACTGGGCAAAGCCACGGGATGATTATTTCCATAGCAGGTATTAATCCACAGGAAGGGGAAGGTAACTCGGTGTGTGTGGAAACAGGCTTCTGTCCATGTCCTTAATGAGGCTTTAAAGCACTTGTGAAGAGGCAGAAGGTTCAGGGAGAATCCCAGACGGAATTCAAGGAAAACTCGACCTTCCCACAGCACCTCCATCCCGGGGCTGAGCAGCTGCTGGGAACTCCAGGATGCATCACAGCCCAGTGAAACGTGGTAGAATGGAGGACAAATAAACCAGCAAAGGGCAGGGATCAGAGAGTTTAGATCCAAAAAAGCACTAAATGGCCCTTGATAACTCCTGGGAACCATTTATTGATTCCTTCTCTGCGCCGTGCATTCCCATTAAATGATTTCATTTCCTTATTTCTCCTAATCACATCACTTGCTTTAGAAGTCTTTTGCTCCCTGAGACCTGGGGGCTACACAGATAACTTCAATTTCTCTTTTTATGACATGTGAAAAGTTGATACAGTAAAAAGTAACTCCTTGGAGCCAACAGGTCTGGAGATTTCATCACTGGGAATTGCAGCTCCACGGAAGCACTGGAGGGGTAATTCCTGTGCTAGGCTCATTCAGAACAACAAACACCTTTTCCCAGCTCTGGATGGGCACTAATAAACTCCTTGGAAGATGTGACTGCCTCTGAAAAGTGTGTTGACACCGTGGAAATAGGAGTGAGAGATCAGGAATAATAAGATTAATAAGGCAGAGATGCTGTAATGGTCAAATCCTTGAGTCCCTGTAAAAGCTGACACTGCAGTTTTTTTTTTTTCTCTGCCGTAGGAAAACTTGCTCCATGCTGAGAAAAAAGGCACTGGAAGCAACATCTTCATTTTGTGGACAACAAAGGGAAATTCTGTTTGGTGTTCTCTGAAAATAAAGGAAGAAAGGCAAGGCATTAAGGGGCATTCAAAGGAAAAGAACCTGCATCTCCCAATACTTCCCAAATTCAATCCCCTCTCATTGTGCAGATTTTTACAAACCACGCTGCCAGCCCTGTGAATCATTTCCTCCCGTGTGACACTGAGCCCTCTGGAAGAACTTTGCTTCCACCGGGATTTGTGGTTTTTGGAGCACGAGTGATTTGTTGTTTAAGAAGATTTTGGTTCTCCACTGCCACCCTTGGTCCTACACGTAGGGGTGAGTTCCTGTGGTGAACACGTCTGCCCTGAGTCTTATTTAAGGTCAGTAATAAAAACAGATCAGCCCAGACAGGTGTAGAGTGGGATTTATGGGATTTATGGGATTCTTGCTGCCAGAGGAAGAGGACTGAGTGAGATGCAGGTGCCTGGCACTGCTCCCTGTTGGGCTGATGGATGTTGTCCTTCCTTTGCTGTCAAAATTCACATTTTCCAAAAGCCACCTCATTGTGGAGAGCCAGCATTAACCTCCAGACACTGAATAATCCTCTCTGAGGGGCTTTCAATATTGTGTGGCTCTGCTAAGGCCCCTCACAAGGGCAGAATTTGCACCTAAAAATTCCATTTAATGGAAGAGCTCCCACTCTCTGCTCTCCCCCAGCAGTGATGGGCACAGAACCCAATTCTTACCTTGCCATGCTGAGAACAAGCTGTGATTATTTCAGATGAACACAGTTTGTCCTTCTTAGGGTGTTTTCTAATTCCATATAGACAGAAAGGATTAATTTCCCACTCCTGCTCAGAGAACATGCACACAGCAGCCATTACCTGGAATTTGTCATCTGTTTAAACCCCACAGGCATCAATAGGAAAATTCGACTCAATTTCCTTTCAGTTTTAAATATCTCTGAAGATATTCCCCCATCCAGGACAGCCTTTAAGCCAGAGCTTCACCCACGAGTGGTTCTGGGGATGTCAAATGCTTTCCTGGACAGGGCTGTGATCCATAGCAGATGTACACCTGCACTGCAGAAGGAAAACCCAACAAATACACTAAATTAAGGCACCAGGGTACCAGAAAAAAAAAAAAAAAAAAAAAAAAAAAAGCTTGATTATTTTTGAGGTCCTGCAATTTTGCTCCTGTCTGCAAGGTTGGGGAAAAAATAAAAAAAATAACCCTCCAACAAAATGAGGGAAATTAGCTACAGCCAGGGCACGTTTCAAAAGCACAGAGTTCTCTGAGTCCCCTGAGGAAAATTTTACACAATCCTACTTTCAAAATAATGTTCAGGTTGCAAAATTGAGCAATCATAAAAGTCAGGAAATTTAAAAAGTTAGTATGTGTCTTTCAATGTTAGCTCAGCAACAGCAAATATATGTAGTGAGAGGAGTTTGTGCTTGCAATTTCTGTGTGAAATTCAAACTTTAAAAGTCTTCTTGTTGACCATTAAATATGCAGCATAAACTAGATGGGTTATTTAATGTCTTGAAGAAGCATCTTAATCATGAGAATTTCCTGGCTGTGGAATTCAGAGGGCTTGGTTCTGAAAATAAAATTGCTGCATAGCTGAGTTATTTTGGGGTTTTTGAAAGAAACCCAAAGAAAGAGAATTTCACCTGTGTTATAATCACCTCAGAATAACTTTGTGATGCTTATAAAAAGCTGTGATTTATACAGTTAGCCAACTGAACTAATCTTTTGGGGTTTTGGGGTTGTTTTTTTGAGAACTTGTGTGGTGGAGAGAGCACAGTGCTTCCCCCTCTTTGCTGCCCAGACAAATGCGCTCTACCCCAATTCATGCCGAGCTGTGGCACAAAATGTTTAAAATACAGGATGATATTTCCAGGCCAGATGCAGGAGTTTCCCTGAGCTCTGTGTGGTGGTTTCACTTACCCTGAAAGCCTAAATGCAGTGTGATGGCAGTGTTTAGATAAGGCAGATGGAGGGTACTGCACAAATGCTGAGCCTTATAAATGAGCTGTACTGCGCTCTGGGATTTTCCTGGCTCAGCCTTTCAAACCCCAGGCCAGATTAAATCATCACAGCTGGGGAGAAAATATCAAGAGCTGAATAACTACTTTATGAGAGCTGTAAGAGTGTGAAGGTTTTAAGAAGCTAAATAATTATGGCACTCTCTGAGAGCAGCAGGAAAGATGAATGAGTTTGTGGCCGACAGTGCTGGTTCTGCTGATGTCACTCTGAAAGAGAAATGAAAATATCAAAAATTTCAGAAGAATTTCACACATGGCCAAAGGGAGCAAACACAGGTTAAAGTGTGGCACTGAGGAGTCCAACAATGGCTCAGCTCCAAGGAGAAATGATATGTTGGTGCTTCCAGGGATTTTTATGTGAGGTTTAGTGCCCCAGGTGTGGTGCAGGAAACCACAGAAGCATCCTGAGCTCTGTGTCACTCAGCTGCGGGCTGGTTTAGTCATGGGACTCACTCAGCCTGGGAATAAAATGTCTCCCATGAAGGTATGAAAGTGGGAGGGCCTAAAACTTCGTGTAAAATCAAAAATTCCAGAATGGTTTGGGTTGGAAGGGACCTTAAAGATCATCTCACTTCAACCCCCTGCCACGGGCAGAGATGTCACTCACTGGATCAGGCTGCTCCAGGCTCTGTCCAGCCTGGCCTTAGACACTTCCAGAAATCCAGGGGTACTCGTGAATGTCACCAGTGCAAAATTAAGGCAAACACCTGAGGCAGAAAAAGATCTTTGGATCGTGTTTGATCCCATCCCTTCCATCAGACGGGCTCTGGGGGAGCTGCTCTCTGCTCACACCAACACCAGCGAGTCCAAACCTCCTCTCAGAGGCGTCTGAGGACAAGGAATGGGAATGTTTGGCCAGTCTAGGATTGCCAAACCCCTTCCAGAAATGCATTAGGAGCACTGATGCCAGCTCAGCTCCTGGGGTTTGCCAAACCTGGGTGCCACAGGTGCCACCAGTGCCATCTCTTCAGCTGTGGTGTAGTTTGTGCAGTATAAATTCTGTGTATAAATTCAGCAGGAGTTTCCCCATGGAAAGGGAGCTCAGGCCTTGGGAAAAGCTGCCCAGGGAGCTTTGGAGTGCCCATCCCTGGAGGTGGCACCTGGAGGTGGCACTCAGTGCTCTGGGCTGGGGACAAGGTGGGAGTCACAGCTTGGACTCCTTAATCCTGTTTTTTTCCAACCTTAATAATTCTGGGATCCTGTCAACTAGACTCAGCCTTTGTGGGGAAATAAAACAGCATCTGGGATAAAAACCAATTAAAAAAAAAAAAAGAGACACAATGTCCCTGTTTAGCCTTCATGACCTTCAAGGCCCATCTAAGCACCGAGTGACTGTGAAATGATGTGACAATTTATGAAACTCTTGAATTCCCTCGCCCTGCCAGCTCATGCCAGCTTTATTTTTATGAGCACAAGGGCTGGAAAGACAATTTTTCCATCCAAAACTTTAGTTCTGCCTGCTGCCTGTGCTGCACAGGAACAGCCATGCCTGGGATAATCCCTGGGCTGGATCCATGGGCTCTATCCCAGCTGCAGCTTTGGGAGCCACGGCTCCAGAGTAAACTCCAAACAAACAGCAGAATCTGATGTCACTAATCTGGGTATTTACCCAGGATTAAATAACAGATGCATGTTTTACTGCTGTCTCTTTCATTGGTTCTCATTTTACTCCTTCTCTGCCTGTCTCAGCCTTATCCTTTTGTTCCTGCTCTTTCTCCAGAGCTCTGAGTTGTTTCTCTCGTGCAGACCATGGCTGCTGTGCCCCTTCCCTGGCCTGCAGGTGCTTCTGCCAAGGAATTCTGACCCAATAATTCTGGTGTTTCTCTGTTCACCTTTCCCAAAATCAATTTTACCTTCAGCACCCTCAAATTCTGCACCATTTCCCTCCAAAATGCCAGAAATCCCTTTCAAGCCTCCACACTGGGGATGTAAAATGATGTGATGTCCTTCTTACCATCTGCTAAGCCAAGCCCTTAAGTATGTACTCATTGTACTTTTAAAATTAATTTTATGTGATTAATCTCTCACAGCTTGATTAATTAATGTTTGAGGATCAGAGCTTTGGGGCATGCTCAGGTTCACCACACAGGTGAGTGAGGTTCCACATCCTGGCATTGGAAATTCTGCTGTTTCAACTTCCCAGGCCCTCTCACTGCTCACTCCTGCTCAAATATTTTCAGGGAAAAATAAAAAAAAAATTGGCTGGTAAGAAGAGCTCCCTGCTTGGATGTGGGCAGATCTGAGGGGAAGCAAAGCTTGCCTGGCCCACAGCAAAATTCTTCTCTTCACTCCCACCCCTCTTTACTTTTTGAAAGGGGAGATTAGGAAATCAATAAAAGTTTGAAAGGCACATTGTAACCCAGCCTGATCCTACACCTTCTCCCACCCCCTCTCTGCCACGGATCTGCAGCTGCTGCTCTCTCTGCCAGATGTGCAGCAGGAGCCTCAACCCCTCCTCACATCCCTGAAACCTCCAGCACCTTCCATGGGTGGCTCCATGCATTTAGAACTGGCCTTGCATCATTTCATTATTCTCCCAAATTTCCCCATGGGTGCCAGGGAAGGTTTTTGGGGTTGTCTTGGCTGTGGGTGCTGCCCTTCATTCCATGGCTTGTTCCTGCTTGGGACCACTCACACACCATCTCTGCTGGATTTTAAATTCTCTCTCTTTGAAATACTCCTCAAAAGACACCAAATGTTTTGTGTCCATCATGGGATTATGCAGCTTTTTGTGGTGTGTTATTTGGGGCTTTTCTTAGAGGAGGAAACTGGAAGTTTCATCTTCACCCTGAATTTTTGTAAAAGTCAATAGACCTGGAAAAACTGGAAAGGCAGCAGAGAAAACAGGATCAGGTCCACATTTTGCTTCCATTGAATTTTACCCCCCAAATTTTAGAGTTGTCCTCTCAGTCCCACAGTGGCTGAGGAAGGTCCATTTAGGGGGAGTTTTATGTCACATATGGCATTAATTGGCAGTCCCCTCAAGGGCTGCCACCTGCTTTTTGGAGTGGCTGGGTGGCTCATTTGTCACATCTCTAACTCAGCCCCTCAGTGTCTTCCCATAAAATCTGTGGTGTGGAAAAAAAAAAAAAAAAAAAAAGAAGGGTGAAAGAGCAAAATTATCTGATTGTGGTTATAAAATGATTGATGTGGTCAGAGGAAGGGATAGTCACATTTAGCTCTTTGGTTGGCATGTGAACAAAAGCTCTTGCAGCTCAAAGGAGTTCATATTTTTGCTGAAGGAAGCCAAAGTTATTCGTTTTGAATGATAATAAACATCCACCACGGGATAACACAGAGGAGAATATTATAACTTATTACATCCACATTTATAAAATATATTCTGCATGCAATGGGACTATTTAGTTCTGCCCTTTATTTATAGTATTAAAATACACACCAAACCCCTTCATTTCTTTTCAGAAAGTGACTGGAATTGGTTTACTGAGTCCTGGAGGTGTTTATTTGCCTGTGGGACTCTGCTAGAGGAGTCAACACCCCCCAAAAAACGGCTCTTTTCTTGCACTGACTGTGGCTTTGGAAGAGTTATCAGTTCCTGTCTGGATAATCTTAATTTGGATCTGTCTGCAAACACACAAACACAACGAAATCCTGTGTAGGAACATGATAAATCAGCATTTATTTCCTTCACAGCCCATCCCTCATTTGGTCTGGAGTAATGGGTGGTAATCAGGGAATCATTCCCACAGCTCCTGGGCAGGGTTGGGCAGATCAGAGATGCCAGATTTCATTGCCAGGGGGTACCAAACACGACAAAAAATTCAGTGGCTGATGAGCCAAGGTGATGAAATGCTCAGGGCTATTAAAATCAGGTGATTGGTTCCATTGGCCAAACACTAGGTGACATTTTTTGGATCATTCTGACTTTTTTTCTCCATGAAAATAACTCCAGCTGAGGGGAAATTCATGGGTGCTTGAATCACGGATGTTTTACAGCGAGATCACAAAGCCATTGCTCTAAACTTCACAAAGTATTTTTTTATAAACCCATTGCTCTGAACTTCATGCAGCATTTCTTTATAAACTGGGAAGAGGCGAGGCAAGAATTGATCTCAATATTCACACACGGGATCGGAGTGAAAACAAAACTTTACCAAAAAGAAGTCGACGCGAGAAACAAAACACAATTTTTTTTTTTTTTTTTTTTTTTTTTTTTTTTTGTGTGTGTGGCGGGACAGTTTTCCTTCTCAAATAAGAGCGGCCAAAGCAAGATCAGCAATTCTGCGTGCTGGAAACAAGCATATCCAGCGGTGGAACATGATCTGTGGAGCCAGGGGCAGGCTGTGCGTAGGCTGGGCTTTTATCAGCCCCTCAGATTAGAGGGGAATTGGGGCACCAACATCTGCACAAAAGGGCTGGGGCTGCAATGACGCAGATTTGCTGAGAGCCTCGGGGATAAATCAGGGTATTTGTTACCCTGGATGCCAGGGGATGGTGGAGCTGGTGGAGCTTCTGGGTTCAAATAAATCATCCACACACCTCAGTGGAGGGAAGGGAGGTTCACCAATTTACACCAGCCTGGCTGCTGGGAGCTTGGGGGGCAGAGTTTGGAGTTCTGTCCCCTCCATTTCCATGTGTGCACTTTGCTGGTTACCAATTGTATCTGAGTTATTATAATTAATACCCAGACACCTCTGTGTCAGTTCCACGAGCGTTTCCCTCCAAATTATTCGGGGTGATTTTCCCCACTCAGTTTTGAACTGACTCAAGCCCTGGAGTAGCTAACATGTCCTGTGGCAGACTTCTGCAAACTTTGCTACACTCCACAGAAATACACCCCCAGAGCCAAACCAAACCCTCCTGCTCCTTCTCCCACCTGGATTTCCTTGCATCAGCCCAAACAAATGACCTCGTTCATGTGCACGCTCTGCCAATATCTACTGAGAGCAATCATGCTTTGTTTATTCTCTGTGTCTCACCTGGGCTCACTCCTCCTCCTCCTCCTCCCCACTCTCATGTTATTTATGTTATTTAATAGTGCTTAAAATGCTTTCCAGCCCAATTTAACTTCCCCTTTGTTGTGAGGTTTTGTGAGTTTTGGGTTTTAAGGTGCCTTTGCCCCTTCAGTCTGTGGGTGTGGGTGCTGCCCTTCCTTTCATGGCTTGTTCCTGCTTGGGACCACTCACACACCATCTCTGCTGGATTTCAAATCCTCTCTCTTTGAAATGCTCCTCAAAAGACACCAAATGTTTTGTTTCCATCATGGGATTATATCCATGGGGCAGAAAGGGATTGTGATCCCCAAACTGGCTCGTTGCAAAATCTTGGTCAGTGCTATCCCACGGTGCAGGTGCTTCCAGAAACTTCTTCCCAACATTTCAACCACTGCTTTGTTAAAGGCAAAAAGGAAATTTCATGTGTGTGTGCTGGGGGGGGGGGGGTCTGCATCCTCAGCTCTCCTCTCATTCCCAGGATTGCTGGTGGATTTCCAGAGGCAGCACAGCCCCTGTTCTGACCCTCCTTCCCCAGGCTCAGCCCTGGGGCTGTTCCTGTCCCACATGGAGGGGCCAGAGCTCTCCCAAAGATCTAAGGGAGGAAAAAATGCGCCAGCACAAACCCTGAAACAGGATCTGGGCTGCCCTGCTGCACACGAGGAGGGGCCAGGGGAAGGGCAAGGCCATGTGCTGGATCCAGGCTGAGCTGCCCAGAGTCAGCAGGATGTCTCCCTGTGATTTCCATGCTCATGGACTCAGGGCACCTTTCCCCTCTCACTCCTGCCCCTGATAAATTTTCACCCCACAGCTGCCTGGGCATTCACAGCCCTCTCACATCTTTTATTTGATTTCTTTGCCTTTTTTTGGTTCCCGTGTTTCTCTCAGACTGAATTGCAGGCAATGTTTGAGCAGCTCATCCTAAACACAGAATTCCTGAAGGCTGGCAAAGCCCTCCCAGCCCATGGAATCCCAGCTGTGCCCCATGGCCACCTTGTCACCTCCAGGTGACATCTCCAGGGATGGGCACTCCAAAGCTCCCTGCCAAGCTCTGAGCTCCCTTTCCATGAGGAAATTTTTCCTAATATCCAGCCTGAGCCTGCCCTGGCACAGCTTGAGGCCTTTCCTTCTCATCCTGTCCCTTGTTCCCTGCTAGAAAAGGGTGACTCCCAAGTGAGAAAGCAAAATTTGCTCACTTTCTAAAGAAACACCAACAAACACAATCCACGCAGGAAAAAGGAAAAAAAAAAGCTGATATTTGATTTAATATTTGACTGGCTCAGCCCACAAGGAACATCCAAGCCACCCTTCACCTGATCCCACTGAATGTTCCTGAGCTGAGCTGTAAAGTGAGACATTTCCAGCAGGCTGCTGATGTTCCTGCAGATAAACGTGTAGAGTTGCTGCTGCTTTCACCACTTGGCAGCGAGGAGGGCAGGGCTGGTGCCCAGCAGTGAAAGTGTTACTGAGCACCAGGGGCAGCTGGAACTGCTGAGGGAGGCACATGGAAAACATGACGAGGAGCAAGCGGGGCTAATTAACGCTGCCTGCTTAAATTAGAAAGCTTTTAATGGCTAATGTTTAAAAATAACACCTTAATGACGTCTAAAAATAGCTGCTGCTGAGCCCCAGAGTGTTTTGACCTGCATTAAATCGGGGGTCCGTTTCCCAGGGCTGGTGGTGTAAATCACATTTTCCTTTGAGGTCCTGCTCTCCCCGGGATCAGCTGCAAAACCTCGTGCCTGACCTCGGGAGCCTCTTTGCAAATCCAGCAGCGTGGGCTGGAGCACTCCTCAGGATGGTGGGCAATGGGAGTGGGAGGAGGAATTGGAGAGGATCATCTCAGATCATGCTCATTGTGAGGCAGTGGGAGAGTCCCAGACCAGGCAAAATCAGGGATGAGGAAGGTGGTGCTGGGATTAAGGACACAGGAGACACAAGATCCATTTCCAGCTCGGTTGCTCATGTCTTGTGAGGTGTCTTGAGGTCTCTCATGGTGCTGCTGTGACCCAAAACCATGTAGAGATCTCCCTGATCCTGGAGGAATATTCCCAGGATAATTTCCCTGAGATGTGTGGCGTGCTTAGATCCAGGTGCACCTCACAGAAAACAAGTAATTATATAAAAAGAGAAAATACTGCTTAATTGTTCTTAATATAGGAATCAAACCCAAATAACCTGCAAGGCAAACATACATGAGGACTTCTGGTGGTTGGGACAGAAATCAAATATCTCCAGTAGTGCTGGAGGTAACACTTTGCTTCTTTGTGCTGTGCTTGGCCCTAACTCATGGCCTGTCATATCTGTGATAGCTGAGAGAAATCTGCAGCCTGACCTCCCCTGGAATAATGATTTCTGATATAAAACCTTCTGTGTTTGTCTCAGGGTATGCAAATGAGGTAAATTCCTTCAGCAGCCACATAAACTCAGGTGTTTTCATTTATGTGTTACACAAAGAGTACCTGAAAGGCCAGGAATTGGCAAGAGGAGGAAAACCAACTTTCCTAAAACCAGGCACACTAAAGGAAAGCTGCTCTGTGGTTTTCTTTTCCCTCCCAGGCAGCAAATCCAACATTCCATTCCTCCCCATCCCATGGCACACTCCAAATAAAAGGAACATGTCAAAGCACAGAATCTTCAGCCTGTGGTGTTGTCTTGCTCAGGCCACAAAATCCTTGTGCTTTTCCGTTTTTCCCTTTCTTTTCACAATGTCCAAGGGATTGTTTGGGGAAGAGATGACCCATGCTACAAGAAAGATGGAGAGAGACAATTCCCAAGGGATGGAGGGACAGCACCCAGGGAATGGCTTCAAAGTAGGATTTGATGGGATTTTGGGAATTAGGAATTGTTGCCTGGGAGGGGCTGGGCTGGAATTCCCAGAGCAGCTGTGGCTGCCCCTGGATCCCTGGCAGTGCCCAAGGCCAGGTTGGACATTGGGGCTGGAGCAGCCTGGGACAGTGGGAGGTGTCCCAGCCCATGGAACTGGCTGATCTTTAAGGCTCCTTCCAACCCAAACCATTCCATGATTCCATGATTTTGCTGCCAGGCAGAGATCAGTGAATGCTACAACAGAGATCAACCCTGGCACTGATGTCACCCAAATCATCCAGACTCGTCACACACAAGTCTGAGACAATGGGAATGTGGAGCAGCTTTCACTTTGCTCCCTCTGCATCTTTCTGCTGCCATGGATTACTTGATCCAGATGCTTTTCCTCCCTTTTCCTGCTCAGGCCAGCTCTTGCAAACATTTCCACTTTCTCCTCTGAGCAGGAGCTCAGCACGTGCACAGGGCTTGGCAGAGCTGGAACCTAAACTTGTTCCTGTTCCTGAATTCCAAGCTGGATTGTGATGCAAGGGTTATTTTATATATTAAAATATCGGGTTTCTGGCCACACACATCATACCTGATGGATAACAGAGCTGGCAAGGCAGCCATTGGAAAAGGCCACTTAGTCTGGGATTTACACAGAAGGAAGAGTTGCCATTCCTTGTTTTTCAGCTTGGATTTATACACGACCAAACTCTGAAAGTGTTGCCCCACGGAAGCTCCAGGATGTTCACCTGATTCCACATCTCACCCACAACCTGAAATCGTGACCTGAAACTCCACAGATCCTAATTTAAATTATTCCACTTTGAATTATTTTATTGAAATGCAACCTCAAGAAATACTGGCCAGTCAGGAAAGCCACTTTAATCCAATATTTGTTATCCTCTTCCACAGGTTTTAAATCACTCTTTTTGCTCCCCACTACACCCTTATTGTTTTCCTAGTCCTGCTATGACCTTCTGGGAATGTTTTCATCGTGTAAAGCAACCTGCAGTTCTCTACTTTATAAATCTCCTTCATTCCAAGTGTTAACACTACCTAATTCTCTGCTTTAGAGAGGAAATCATGTTTGTTTTTTTGAAGAGCCTGCTGGGAAGAGGAATATTTGCATTTCAAATATTTTTTTTCCATTTCATAAATTGTCTTGAGTTCTCTTCCCAGCGGGCAGCGCAAGGCTGTTTATATAAGGGAAGAGGGAAGCTTGCTTTCCCACTACTTCCACAAAAATACGATTAACAGCGATAACTATGCTAATTATTGCCCTCGCTGCACTTGAAATGCACCTCACTGGCTGGAGAGGCAATGCTTTGGGGTAATAATTAACTCCTTTTTCCCTCAATTACCTTTTATTAGGGGAGCAGGAGGTGTCGGAGTAAAAGAGCCGCGTATCTCCCAAGGAAAGCTCGCGTTTTCCAAGGGAACCCCAGCGGAGGCGCCTCATTAAGAGAACGGTGCGGGACAAACACTCCCCATGGCCAGCTGGGCCTTGGAGCTGCTCGGCTTCTCCCTGAGCGTGCTGGGTTTAATTGGGACGTTAATTACCACCATCCTGCCTCACTGGTGGCGCTCGGCGCACGTGGGCCCCAACATCCTGACGGCCGTGGCCTACGTGAAGGGGCTGTGGATGGAGTGCGTGTGGCACAGCACCGGCGTCTACCAGTGCCAGCCTCACCGTTCGCAGCTGGCGCTGCCCCCTGAGCTGCGCGCCGCCCGGGCCATGATGGTGATCTCCTGCCTGCTGGGCGTGCTGGCAGCCGGCGTGGCCGTGGTCGGCATGAGGTGCACGCGTTGCGCCGAGGGCAGCCCCGCCAAGGCCGCCATGGCGGGCGCCGGCGGCCTGGGCATGGCGGCGGCCGGGCTGCTCTGCCTGGCGCCGGTGGCGTGGAGCACCAGCGAGGTGGTGATGGATTTCTACAACCCCGCGGTGCCCGCTGGGGTGAAGTATGAGATAGGGCAGGCTCTGTATCTGGGGTTTGTCTCCTCGGCCTTCACCATCTTGGGCGGGGCCTTGCTGTGCACGTCGTGCCTCGGGAACCGGGCGCCGTTCCAGGCACATTCCGGGCCTGGAGCGACTCCATCCTCCGGGCCACCGAGTGGCTCCAAGGGCAACCACGCTCCTTCCCTGACATCCGCGTGCCACGGCGGCTACAGGCTGAGCGACTACGTGTGAGTGCCCCCGGCTCTGCCTCGGAACTGATGGTGAAGTTTTTACGTGGATTCCTTCTTTTCCTTCCCGGATGCAGAACTGCTGCCTGAAGAACCTGGAAAATAAAGGCTGAGATATTCCCAAGGCAGCACATCCCTTTGCAGGCAGGTAATTCAAGGGGAATTTTGTTAAAAGGAACGGTTTGGTTTGGAGTCGGTGCCCTATGAAGCAGAACCGGCTACATCTCTTTGTTTCTTCCCAAAAAAAGACAGACTTTTCCCCAAAACCTGGAGTTTCTTGGGGATACACAGTGATTTCCAGCACTGACTGCCTGCTCGGTTGCTCATTTCCATAATTCATGAATGTTTTGTCATGACAAGGTATTAGTTTTGCTTTGACTTCACTTTTTGTTTGTTTTTTTACTGTCCTGCGAAATACGAATTTCAATGGCACTGTGGCAGATGTATTTGACAGCCTGTTACAGCCAATGTTTGAAGTTCTATTACAATGTTTTGACCTGATCAAAATAAAATTTCAGCGCATTTTTGAAATGCATCGTGACGGAAACAAACCCTCTCAGTGGCTCAGAACTGGGGTTTTTTACAAATGTCAGGAATAGAATGGAACTGGATGTTTGATATTAGAATGGAACTGGACGTTTGATATTAAATATACTTCATAAATTAAAATCAAAAAGTCTCAGAATTTGTCACATTTAGTTTTTGAGCAGATTTTGCATTCTGCACAATCTATTCATTATAGGGAGTGGAAAAACAGTTTCTAGAATCCTATTCCCAAATCCCCTGTAATGAAATGTGCTCATTTCTTAGCATGAATGCTGGTATTTTGTCCCTGAAGGTGCATTAGGGTTAGCAAGGATATTTCCATCCCCTCCAGCGATTTTTGGGGAACTTCCATTGGGGCCCAAGGCACCCTCTGTGCCAACACTCATGGATTGTGACCACTGCTTGTCAGGAACACCAAATCCAGACATTTCCTTCTAAAATCATCACGAAATTCCATTGTTCCACAGTGCATTCAAACAATGAAAAACCAAAATAACGAGCAAAGAAGCCCAACCCTCTCCATTTCGCATAACAGCGAAGTTCCAGGCACACATATTGTGATATAAAATTATGGCAAAAAAAGAAAAATCAATGGATCTCTCTTAAACCAGAAATTTATAGGTCTCCCACTTTCAACAGATGGACCAACACACTGAAAAAAAAATTCCAAGACATATGAGGTGACAATTCTTCATTTGGAAAAAAAAAATCTGTTTGCAATTATTTTGTCACCTTTTGTCACCTCCAGAGCTGGGACATTTCCCTTGGTTCCACTCTGAACTTTCCTTTTTGTGGTTGATCACCACTGCCTTTGGCTTCCTGTTGATTTGAATTGGGACAGAGGGTTTTCAGCATTGATTCATGTTACCATCACCACTGTTTTTAAAAATAAACGGAATTTCTAAGCAATTTGCTGAGACCAACAATAATAAAAATGTGGTGACAGGACAATGGGAATGGCTTTAAACTGAAGGAGGGCAGGGCTGGATGGGATATTGGGCAGGAATTGTTCCCTGGAAGGGTGGGCAGGGCTGGCACAGGGTGCCCAGAGCAGCTGTGGCTGCCCCTGGATCCCTGGCAGTGCCCAAGGCCAGGTTGGACACTGGGGCTGGGAGCAGCCTGGTCTGTCTATTCATAAAATCCCAGAATGGTTTGGGTTGGAGGGACCTTAAAACCCATCCAGTGCCATCCCTGCCATGGGCTGGGACACCTCCCACTGTCCCAGGCTGCTCCAGACAATATTCCATCTGGATCAAGTAATCCATGGCAGCAGAAAGATGCAGAGGGAGCAAAGTGAAAGCTGCTCCACATTCCCATTGTCTCAGACCTGTGTCTGACAAGTCTGGAGTGCTTGGGGTGACATCAGTGCAAGGGTTGGTCTCTGTTGTTGTGGCATTCACTGATCTCTGCCTGGCAGCAAAATCATGGAATGGTTGGGGTTGGAAGGAGCATTAAAGTTCCATGGGCTGGGACACCTCCCACTGTCCCAGGCTGCTCCAGCCCCAATGTCCAACCTGGCCTTGGGCACTGCCAGGGATCCAGGGGCAGCCACAGCTGCTCTGGGAATTCCAGCCCAGCCCCTCTTTGCCATCCCAGGGATGAATTTCTTCCCAATATCCCATCAAATCCTACTCTGAAGCCATTCCCTGGGTGCTGTCCCTCCATTCCCTGGGTGCTGTCCCTGCATTCCCTGGGTGCTGTCCCTCCATTCCCTGGGTGCTGTCCCTCCATTCCCTGGGTGCTGTCCCTCCATCCCTTGGCAATTGTCTCTCTCCATGGTTCCTGCAGCTCCTTCAGGCCCTGCAAGGCCACCCTGAGCTCAGCCCAAAGCTTCTCCTCTCCAGGCTGAACAATCCCAGCTGTGCCAGCCTTTCCTCCCAGCAGAGCTGCTCCATCCCTCTGCTCATCCTGCTGCCTCCTCTGGGCTCTCTGCAGCAGCTCCAGCTCCTCCCCAAGCTGGGACAGGGCTGGATACCAGTGGAAGGTGTCCCTGCCCATGGCAGGGGGCTGTAACTGGATGATTTTTAAGTTCCTCTTCAGCCTAAAGTCTGTGATCAGTGACCCTGCAAACGTCTCAGTGACAGACCCTGAGATGGACACAGGGCATGGACACAAACTGCACAACAGCTTCTTAGAGAAGATGAACACAAACTGTTCATGGTCCAGTATAGATTTCTGGGAGGGTTTTTCCAGCCCAGTGGAGGTGGTCAATTCCTGGGACTTTTCCTGTATTTCCATTCTAACAGGTCCAAGTGATTGGATATCAGCCTGAGGCAGGGCTTTGGACAGCCATGAATGCTGGAGCACAGTTCCAGGGGAGGAAATGGGCTGTGGGTCATTAGGGGGTGTTTGCCATATATTGATAAATTCACTCACTTGCCAGGTTTTGGTGTGCTGGGAATACTCCTGTGTAGGGCTGCTCTTACTGCAGCAATCCCCAGCCAGGCAGAGTATGTGACAGGAGTAGGAACAGTTTGCAAAATCCTGGCAAAAATACCTGGAAGTGCTTGGATGTCAATAGAGGGAAATGTTCTTTTTCACAGAGCTGTGAACCAGTGAATCTTACTCCATGCTAAAACTGACACCAGTTTCTTTCTTTCTTTTCTTTTCCTTCCTTCCTTCCTTCCTTCCTTCCTTCCTTCCTTCCTTCCTTCCTTCCTTCCTTCCTTCCTTCCTTCCTTCCTTCCTTCCTTCCTTCCTTCCTTCCTTCCTTCCTTCCTTCCTTCCTTCCTTCCTTCCTTCCTTCCTTCCTTCCTTCCTTCCTTCCTTCCTTCCTTCCTTCCTTCCCTTCTTTTTTCTTTCCTTCTTTGATCTACTAAAAGACATTATCCCTTCCTTGCATGCCTTGCTTTGCTGTGCAACATGAGAAAGATGTCCTTTTTCTCTTGTTTTCTTTAAAATTACAAACAGAGCTTAGTCCCCACATTTCTACTATCCACATTTTCTATTTTTATCACTAAAGGGGCACCTGGTCATGTTAATTCCCAACTTAATTCAGATCATCCTTTCCAGTTCTTCAGCCCATGGCATCAGAAGTCACGTTTAAACCCTTCACTGAGAATCCTGACAATTCTTCAGACAGTTTCCCATAAACTCAAACATCTGAATGGGTTTAAAATGATCTATGGACAAGAAAGGCAGAACAGACCCAACTTCCCTCCCTCCCTCCCTCCCTCCCTTTTCCTGGGGGAAAAGGTGGTTAATTTTATTTTCTGCTTTAAGCAGGAGGAAAATACATTCATTTCATTAGCTCACACTTCAAAGATGTTTGGTAAGCAAACTGTTGGGAAGTGGGGTGAATCAATGCAGAGATTTGACCTGTTGAGAGCACAGGTACAGACTTCATAGGGATGTGTGGATATTTAAAATGCTGAAATTCCAGCTCCATTGACTTCCCTGAGGTCACAATTTCACCCATAAGCTCATTATTATTGTCAATACTCCCAAATCTATTAGAGAGCTTTTAACTAAAAGGCCTCCAGAGCAAAGAGAATCAAAGTCAGGGGGATTTTGTCCCCTCAGAGGGATGGGATGGCAAGGAAAGGCTTTTGTTGGCCATTTCACAAAGTGTTTGCTATTGAGCAGAGCAGCTGCAACCCGTGGGATGTGTGAGGGAATTCTCCCTTCCACCGGAGTCAAGGACAAGCAATTTTATTTTTAAAATGTCATAATCACTGGTATTGATCGCTGGGGGTGCTCCCAAATCCATCCAGGCTCGGGCTATCACCACTATTGCTGTTTGAATTGCCAATTAGGCTGCTTTGCTAATGAACCTCAGCTGCTTTTCATGGCTCTCTGCGGGAGAAAAGAGCTCATGGACAAATCCCAGCCTTCCACCCTGCCCTAAACTTCGTTTTAATTGGTCACATTTTATCATTGCACGGGAAACACAGCGAGCAAAAGCTCAGAAGCATCGATAAGCCTTGAAAATCAGAATTAGGACTAAAGTGTTTGGGAGAGGCTGTGGCTGCCCCTGGATCCCTGGAGTGTCCAGGGCCAGGTTGGACACTGGGGCTTGGAGCAGCCTGGCACAGTGGGAGGTGTCCCTGCCATGGATGGGGTGGATGATCTTGAAGGTCTCTTCCAACCTGGAAATACGTGGTAAAGATCAGATAAAATGACACCAGATTTGGGTTACACCACGTTTGCAAAGTTAGATCATTTTAAGTCCACTCATTCTCAAAAGGAAGTTGAGGATGAATAATCTGGAAATTGGGACAGTTCAGTAAAATATTTTCCTTTCACTGAACAGTAAGAGCTCAGGGAATCAGCTTTGCACTTGTTGATGTTCTCTGAAGTTTTGTGGAATTGGTATTTGCTTCCTCTACAAGGGAAAACCATCAAGGAAGTTACCAGCAGGAGAAAAGCAGGAGCAAAGACAAGGAATTCCCATCCCCAGTAATATCCAAGGGTTCCTTTGCTGACCTGAACACAGAACAAACGAGGCTGTGCTGGATCCTGATCCCCACAGAACCATGAGCTGGCAGATGTCCCCCGAAGTGCCACTCCCTCACCCTCTTTGGAATTCTCAACTCATCCAGGCTTTGGGATCTGGATCCAGGCTTTGGGATCTGGCTTTGTGGGATCTATGGGATCTATGGGATCTATGGGCAGCTGATCCCATGCCCAGCAGCACATCCTGAGCACTGGGATCTGCAGAGCAATGAGCAGAACCCCGGTGATGGCACCTCAGGGTCCTCCCACAGCCTCAACTCCTCCTCTCCCAGAATCCCAAAGCAATCTGGGCTCTTCCAGCTCTGCTTTGGTACCTGCTGGCAGGAGTTATGTGGCAGGCATGAGCAAACTGATCCTTAAAACCAGAAATGGGCTGTGAACAGAACTTCTGGAATGTCTCGTTGCTTCCAAGGTCCAAACAGGAGATTATTGGTCTTTAGAGGACACAACACCCTCCCTTCCCCTGGAGGTTTGATGGTCTCTGGGCATCAGCTCCAGCTTTCCCTCAGTGTGACCAGACCTGCAGCAATTTCTGTCAACCCAATCTGCTGCAAGATTTCCTTCTCTTTTCCCAGCCAAAGTTTCCTCTATTCCTCCTGCAACACATTTTGGAGGTGTGTTTTGGCCAGCTTTGTTTGTATTCTTTGTTTTCTGCTTAATGAGTTCCATCACCTCCTGAGAGGTGTCCCTGCCATGGAATGAGATGACCTTTAAGGTCCCTTCCAACCCAAATAATTTTGTGATTCCATGATTTAACCTCAGAGCACACTCAGGAGGGATGCAAGGATTGTTATCCCCCCTTTTTTATGATGAGTACCAGGCAAAAATAAGAGTTCAGTGAATGCTGCCAAGTTCACTAGGGGGGGTTTTAACCCAACTACTAAACCAACTGTGACCCCCAGCCCCTTGTGGGGTGGGATATATGGCTGAACCCTCTCATCCCCCAAACCAGCCTGAGATGCCAGAGCTGACTGGGAACAGCAGGGGACAGGAGCCTCTGGAGCTGATCCCAAAGTTCTGCCTGGCATGGGACACTCAGGGACAATCACCCTCAAAGTTCCCACCAAGGACTCCTGGGCAGCTCAGCTGGGGCACAGCAGCCTGAGCCTCCCTCCTGAGTACAGGAGTCACAGAATCCCCAAATCCCCGGGGCTGGCAAAGCCCTCCCAGCCCCTGCAGCCCCAGCTGTGCCCCATGGCCACCTTGTCACCCTGAGTGCCACCTCCAGGTGCCAACTCCAGGGATGGGCACTCCAAAGCTCCCTGGGCAGCTTTTTCCAAGGCTTAACAACCTTTTCCACGCAGAAATTCCTCCTCATGTCCAACCTGAGCCTCCCCTGGCACAGCTTGAGGCCTTTCCCTCTTTTCCCATCCCTTGTTCCCTGGAAGAAGAATCCAATTCCCCACCTCACTGCAACCTCCTGTCAGGCAGAGTGAAAAGCCCTTGAGCCTCCTTTGCTCCAGGCTGAGCCTCCCCAGCTCCTTCAGCTGCTCCTCACAGGATTGACTCTCCAGAACCTTCCCCACCCTCACCAGGAAAGATCCATGTCAGGAACAGAGGCACAGACTGAATCTCCATCCCAGCTCCAGGTTATCTCCAGCAGCTCCATCTCCCCTGTCCAAAGGAAAAGCTCATTTCAGTAGAGAAATCATTTCAGGATGAGCTGAATTATCTGCTACATCTGCTTCCAACTTCACTCCACTCCAAGGAAGCCAAGTCCCACTCATGTTTCACCTGAAAGGCTCTGGAAAAAGTCACCTCCAGCTCCCTGTGGGTTAATCACAGAATCCCAAAGGATGCAGCCAATAGCTCCTTCCCTATTTAAACACAGTCTGAATTGGGTATTAACTACCTGCTGTGTTTGGCAGCTCTCTTATTCCTAAAATAAATAACTGTATGAAAAGTCATAAACTCTATATTGGACTTTTTCATTAAAAAAAGAAAAAAAAATCAAAGTACTGTCAGGATTTTAGCAGCCTCACTTCTTGCAGTAAATCTGCTTCCACAGCTGTTCCTGCTGTACTGTGTCCTTCAGCCAAGACTAGCTGCAGTCCAACATTTCCTTCTTAAGTTATTCCTTACCCAGAGCAAAGCCAAGGGAATTTTGGACAGGGCTCGCCTGCTCAAAATTATGAATGTGCTCTTATTAGAGCAGGTTGCATGTTTTATATTAAATATTCATTCAAATAACAATCCAGCAAAATGTTTGTCGGGATGAGAGTTACTCTGGCTGAAAGGACACATTTTTCTTCCAGTCTCCACCAAAACTTGCCCATATTTATCATGTTCAGGATCTAAGGGCATTAATGAAGATCTTGCTTGAACTTGGTTGAGCTCAGTGCCAGCTCCTGTTCTCCTGTTTCAGAGTTGCACCAGTTCAGGAATTGCTTGGTTGTCACTGGGGAAAAGCCTTTTACAAGTTTTGCTGCAGTTCATAAAAGGGGGGGGAAAAGAAAAAAAAGGAGGGGGGGAAAAAAAGAAGAAAGTGGCATTTTCTCCTCCTGCCTCTTAAAAACCTGCCTGAGTTGGGCTGAGAGCTACAGAGTGTCTTGTAAGGTGGTTGGATTTCATGGAATCATGGAATGGTTGGGGTGGGAAGGGACCTCAAAACCCACCCAGTGCCACCCCTGCCATGGCAGGGACACCTCCCACTGTCCCAATGTCCAACCTGGCCTTGGGCACTGCCAGGGATGGGAATTCCACAACCTCATGGGACACCTGTGCCTCAGCACCCTCAGAATAAAGGATTTCCTCCCCAAATCCCATCTGTCCCTGCCCTCCCTCAGCCTGAGGCCATTCCCCCTTCTCCCATCACTCCATCCCTTGTGAATTGTCCCTCTCCAAGTCAAACCATGAGAGAAAAGTTTCCTCTAAACCCCAGACAATTCCCTTGTGAATTGTCCCTCTCCAAGTCAAACCATGAAAGGAAAGTTTCCTCTAAACCCCCAAGAAGTTCAGAACTCCACACCTTGCTCTGAGCCAAAGCCCAGCTCCAGGAGCTGCTTCCATGAACAAAGTTAAAGATTAGCAATGTTGCCATCATGTGGCTGCTCCCAGCAAAGGCTCAGGCATGAGCCTGAATTTATGAATCACAAAGCAAGATTGTACCTGGATGCAGCTGTTGAAGCTCAGAGACAAAGTTTGAAGTTGTCACTGGTACAGGATATAATGAGAGTGATTGTTTTTATAGCAAGAACAAGTGTGTGCAATGGATAAGGTGATACCACACCTCTGACTGTGCTCCTTATCCTCAGGGATTTATAGATCATGTTGAAAACCTCACTCCAAAATTCATCTTGAGTTATCCAAGCAGAAATTCTAGAAGTGAAAATCCCCTCTTCCTGCAGAAAGCAGAAGGAAGAAAAAATGACAAGGAATCAGTTTCAATGCTTTTCATATTTGACATGGCTTGAAAGTGAAATTTTAATGTTCTAGCTCTTGAGTTACTTTATCCTGACTGCTGGAATAATTTGTGATTTTCAATGGTTTTATTATATTTTTATTATAATATATCACACCAATATCACACCAAGTTCTTCTACACTGACAAAAAATCCAAGGAAAGGAACTCCCAGAGTCACATCAGAGCAGCTGGGAATCCCCTGGATCCCTGGAAGTGTCCAAGGCCAGGTTGGACATTGGGGCTTGGAGCAACCCGGGACAGGGAGGTGTCCCTGCTCACTGGATGAGTTTTAAGGTCCCTTCCATCCCAAACCATTCCATGATCCTGTGATTTATTTGGAAAATTTCTTCCCTCCTTCTGGGAAGCTGAGAGTGAACAGAAACAATGGTGAATTTACCACCCCACCTGCTCCAGGAACCAGCACATCCCAGCTCCTGGCAAAGTTCTCCAATTTTTTGGGTGGAAAACCCTGCCTGGGTATAAAGTGCAGTTGTTTTATTCCCATCCTTTCCCACTACCCAGGATTTCCCATTCCAAGGAATTATTTCCATGGACAAGAAATCGTATTTTCCCTGCACTGTCTGCTCAGAATGACATTATTTTATCCAGTAAAATATTGGAGCAGAAAAGTGTTTTGTGCTATTCCTGCTGATCTAAGCAAAGAACTCTCATTTGGCTGTTCCTGGCTGACAATTTTTTCTTCTTGTAATAATCCCTTCCAGAGGAGAGATGCAGGTTTTTTAGGGATTTCAAATTTCCAATATTGGAGCACTCTGCTAACACCTCCTGTCCTTGCAGAGTAAATCCACACCTTCTTCCCTGCCCTGCTATTTATTTGTAAGCACATCCAGCTGGAAAAGGGAAAATAAAAATATCCAGAGGCTCCTGCAGCTCCTGGTTTGCAGGAGGAGCACTCAGTGAGCTCAAAGTCTCATTTTGAACGAGATCAATTGATCAGGCTGAGATCCCACAGCCATTCCCATTCCAACCTGGCCTGTTTCCATTTCCCCCAGCAAATAACACTTCAAAATTCCTTATTTCAGCTTGGCAGAAATCAACCCAAAAATTCCTGCCCAGCTTATTTATTTACTTTTAGTAGCCGAAGGGGAGAAATTTGTAAAGAAGTTTCTGCTTCAATCTTGAGGAAGAAAAACGCAGAGAGAAATAATTCCCTTGAAAATGAAGCTTTCCTGCAAAGAAAACATTTGAAGTGGAAAACACAAATAATTGGAGCACGAACAAGAAGATTCGGGGAAGTTCAGCCCTCCCAGAAAAGATTGCAACAACTTAAAAAGACACAAACAGGTTCCTCTCCTTTCAGGGGCACCAGGATCAGGTTTTCCCAGGCATTGGAAGAGCCCAAATTTATGCCCAGTTTCCAGACAGAAAGAAATCGGTGAACCTTTTTAATTATTCATGCTCTGAGAGGCAAATCCTCTCGGGTTGCAGGCACAGAGGCCTCAGGGCTGTGGCTTTTCCTGGGATTTTTCAGCTGAAGGAATAAGCAGCAGGATCCTCAACAATATCAATATCCCTGGGCTGGAAGTTTGGCAGCCACAGGAGGGAAAAGTGCTCCCAGTTTGCCCATTCCAGCTTTTCTGCTGGTGTTGGAGACTCCAAGATGATGAGCATGGAAAAACTTCTCCTACAGGGATGGGGAAGGAGGAGCAGCCTGGACACCCCCCGTTCTGTCTCTCTGCAGCTCTGTCAGATCCCCTTGGAAGGGGAATGGCAGAATCCCAAAATCCCACACCTGAGAAAGAACAGAGGTGCTGTGTGGGGTTGGGGCTGCTCAGGGAAAGGGATAATTGGGACCAAATGTTGGGATTTGACTTTGGAGATTATTGGTAAAAGCCCTGCTGAGTGAGGGCTGAGAGATCTCCCAAGCAGGAACGTCTGGAACGAGCAGGGAAAAAATCCCTGGGAAGGACGGAGGGGTTTGGGACAGGAGGGACCTTAAAAATCATCCAATTCCAACACAAATCATGGCAGGGACACCTCCCACTGTCCCAGGCTGCTCCAACCCCAATGTCCAACCTGGCCTTGGGCACTGCCAGGGATCCAGGGCAGCCACAGCTGCTCTGGGCACGCTGTGCCAGCCCTGCCCACCCTGCCAGGGAGGAATTTTATCCCTTTATCCAACCTAACCTCACTCTTTGTCATTTCAAAGCCACTCCCCCTTATCCTGTCACTCCTCCTTTCCTGTCACCTCCTCCAGGCACGGAATGCTCTTCCCTTGGTGGATTTTTCTCCAAAAGCCCAAATCCGAACCATAAAGGCTGCCAGGACCTGTGTGGGTTGTTCCCACAGCCAGAGGCTCTGCTGGATGTGCAGTCCGGGGAATGTGTGTCACCTCAGCCCATGGCTAACCCCGTGCTTGGACACTGCAGTGCAGCCCTGCAAAGGGGTTTTAACCCTTGAAATAAGATGCACAGCTACATGGTTGTCTTTGATGACAGGAAGAAAGAGCCAAGTTTATTCAGAAACACACTTGGTTTTATAGCAGGACTCGCAATTCCAAGAGTAGAGAAAAGGTGATTGGTTCAGAGAGAAGACACCCCATTTCCAGGGCCTGGGCACACACCACAACTGGTGTTTTATTTTGTTACTAATTCCTTTTTATTTTGACCAAATTATCACTCTGGGAGAAATTCTCCCTAACCTTGAGCTGGATCAGCTCATGGGCTGGGAACAGAGCTGAGAAGCTCCAGCCTGGAATATTTTTCAGGCTGTAATTTTCTTACTTTCTCAAGATGTGTCCCACACTGCAGTGCCAATTCCTCCTGGAAAAGCCTCTGGATTCACTGAGCAGGAATGCTCTGTTCACCTCTTGATTGAAGTCACCCTGCTGTCTTTTCCTCCTGGAAGAATTCTTCCCTGTAAAACCCTATTTGTTTCTTCACCACGTGGAAACAAGCCTGAAATGATCAGTTTGTAAAAGTAAAGAGGATGAAAAACGTCTGGAAAGATGGAAGTCTAGAGTAGAGAGGTTTCTGCTCACTTTGCTTTGCTTTAGGGAATGCTGTCACCTGCTGGCAGGACAGTATGAAATTGGAGTTTTGCGGCCAAAAAAAAAGAGCCTCTCATTCCAGAGGGAAAAAAAACCCCACAAAAAAACCTCTCAAATAAAACCCAGCCTGGAAAATGAGGTGTTCTTGGGTGAGAAGGATCCTCATTGAGCTGAGGGTCCTGCACAGGAATCCCCAAAGATTCCAAACTCCCTCCCATCCACTTCTGTTCCTCAAACATCATTTTTGTCTCCTTCTCCAGCCTCTCTTCACATCCCAGCTCCAATTAATCCATTCCTGTCCCTTTTCCTCTCCCAGCCACCTCCATTTCCATGGAAATCGCTCTTCTTTTCCAACAATTTCCCACCTTCCATGTGGCCAGAGAAAATCAGGAGCTCCCACAGGGCAGGAACATCTCACACCTGCCTGATTTCCATTTTTCACAGGGAGCACTGAGAGATTTGGGAGTGCCAAAAATTGTCCCTGTGCTGGGCACTCCAGGGCTGTGGCCAGTTGAGATTGGATATCAGGAAAAATTTCTTCCTAGAAAAAGAAGGATGTCTAGGGAAGTGGTGGAATCACATCCCTGATGAAATTGAATTCCTGACATTTTGTTAGAACATAATTCATCTGCTTCTTCTGCTGGATCCTGCAGCTGCCAGAGTAAAAAACACCCAGAGTTGCCCAAAAAGTCTGTTTTTTCTTGATTAATTTGATGGTCTTTATGTTATTTATTTGATAACAAAGTTCATATAAACACAGGGAATGTGCAGACAAAATACAGAGATTCTGTCTGGAATCCATGGGCAAGGATCAAGCAGATTTTGACCAGAAGGTGGTGGTTAATGAATGACAAGATAAATTAATATTGACAGCTGGATAGCTAAAAATTAAAACTTTAACAGCACAGGAGCACAGGGTCTGGCTGTCTAAAAATTAACCATTACTACACAGCAAAAAGTCTTTTCTGGAACAAGACAATCATGAATGAAGAAGTTACAAAATCTGCTTGAAACCCATCTGAAAATTTGCAAATTCTATTTGAAACCCATGTGATAAATTGCAAATTCTATTTGAAATCCATGTAAAAAATTGCAACTTCTATTTGAAACCCATCTGAAAAATTGAAAAATCCACTTGAAACTCATGTAAAAAACTGCAAATTCTATTTGAAACCCCTGGTGCAGTTACCTCTAAATTCCTGTGGAACAAGATGTAAAAAAAAAAAAAAAGCAGAAATAATCTTTAAAAAAATCTACAAGCAAACCAGAGAAATAAATGTCAGAATTAACTCTTAACTCTTTAGAAACCAAGTTTAATTAAGTCTAATGAAGATCCATCCTCATCACAGTGAGAAAACAGATCCCATCAAGTTTCCTACAACTTTTTGCTTTATTAATTGTTGAAATTTAATTGGAGGCAAAAGTTCAGTTGTCTGAAGGAGTGACAGAGATGTCTGTTAATATTTCCTTCCTGTGAGACTTTTGTGAGTCACTTCTGGAACATTTGTATTTCTGCTTTTATGAAGTATTAAATGCCAAAAAGAAATTTTAAGTGTGGAAGTTTCCCATCCACTGGATTGTGTTTTATTGGCTAAGGGAGGAAAGGGGAAATTTCAATGTACACACTCCAATCCTGCTGCCTCAGGAAAATCTCACACCTGCATTTCTTTTTTAAGTCCAGAAATTGAACAATAAGAACTTTCTGCTGTTTCATTTTTACAGCAGCTCTTCAGAGAATTTCTTCTTTTTGCTTTCTTGTTTCCTGCAGTTCAATTTTCCCATTTCTGCTTCCACATGCCAGTCCTGAGCTTTGCTGCTGCCTTCTGAGTGAATCAGCTCCACCCCACAGCTACTGGGGAGCATTATTCTACCCAAGAAATAAACCAAAATGCTGGAATGACACAATTTCCTCTTTTTTTAGGTCTTGAACCACATCAAATCTTATGAATGCATTCGATTCTTTTTACCAGACAGTTACTGGAAGACATAAACACGGATTTAAGGACTCTGCTGGAGACTCACATCTTACTGGATGGATTTTTAATCCTCAGATTTCCCTGATTTCCTTGAAGTCACTTCCCAACTATTTCTCCTGCTGCAGAACCAAGTTCCTGAAACCTGGCTCTTCTACTGGCAGTTTCTTCACAGCTCTACATCAAACATGCACAGGGAACTTGAACTGGGAATTGAGGATGGAATTTTTGCAACAAGAAATGCACTCAGACATGGCTGCTTTCACTTCAGGCTGTGAGGAGTCTGCTCAGCCTTTATTTGTTGGACTCACAGCTGGTTTGGTCTCCAGCAGCTGCAGGAAGGGACAATTCCTCAATCCTGGCACGTTTGGGTGCTGGGGGAGCTTGGAGGCTCTCATCAGATGGCAGTGGCATCTCTGGAAGAAACAGACAGAAAAATTATTTCAAATTAATAAATTCAGATTAAAAAAAATCCCAACCTTGGTCTGAGAAAGTCCAGCACCTGTAACAACACTAAGCTGGAAGTACAAAAGCCTTTAAAAGAACATCACACCCATGAATTTATCTTTGGTTTCACTGCTATAAAACTGTAGGGACAGTCACCATCAGCTGCCCCAGAGCAGGGAGAACACATTTCATATTGCCCAAAGCACCTTTCACACACATCAAAACAATGAAGAAGCTTTAGCATATGCAATTAGAGTGAAGATTTTTTTTTACAACAGAAATCTATAAAGGACAAATCTGACTGGGAAGAGACTTGGCTGGTATTAAGAGGCAAAAAAACTCACCATGTTCCTGTTCTGAGGAAGGAGGGATGGGAGCTGGGTCTGGAAATGCAGAGGCTGGGGTGTCTGGCTTCAAGGAAATCAAATTTATTCTCCTTTAAAAGAGCAGAAACAGTTATTTTGCTTATTAATTACTTTATAGACATCATTTTCACGACTATTTCACGTCAAGATTTAATTCATACAGAATAAGTTAAGTGCACAGGTAGTTCAGATGTATTTTACTGCACATTTTCCCTTCTTTTTACAAGCTGAATGGAGCATTATCCACTTCCAACCCCCTGCCGTGGGTTCCACTGGAGCAGGGTGCTCAGAGCTCCAGTATAATCAATACCTGGATTATTGGCAATTTCTAAAAAATTTCATCTTTTAGGAAGTCACCTAATCAATGTTTTAAGTCCCACACTGAGGGCCTGTCTAGACATGAACTCTTCTTTGGCAGGAGGGTGTTTAAACAGTTCTTGGCAGCTGAAGGCTTCAGGTACCATTTTTGTCCAGAAAACTGCACCTGAAGACAGAACCACAGAATATTCTGAGCTGGAAGGATCAAAGTCCAACTCCTGGCCAAGACAGAAACCTTAACTGTGAAGGGTCAGGTGAATTTGCTGCTTCATATTTCAGGCAGCAAAACCTAAAAGCTCCACACTTAGGAAACGTTTTGACCTCTCACATTCAGCACAACAAAAATCTCCACATCAAGAGAGGCTCCATTCAGAGCCAGGGCTGGGAATTTGTGTGCAAAGCTCAGCCTTTAACTGCAGCACCAGCACAGCTTGTCCTGGCCCCTGTATTTATGACTGGAAAGGGACATCATAAATCTTAAATCTCACCTGGGTGTTTTAAAACAGGACTGCAGAGTGGTGAGGGTGACCCTCCTGGGCTGGGGGGCTCTGCTGCTCTGGGGGGCTGCCTGGCTGCTCCTCCTCTCCTCTGACAATGGCACTGGGGTGGCTTTGATGCCAGCAGGGGTGGAAGGAGATGGCACTGGAGGTGTTTTGATGCCAACAGGGGTGGAAGGGGATGGCACTGGAGGTGTTTTGATGCCAACAGGGGTGGAAGGAGATGGCACTGGGGTGGATTTGATGCCAACAGGGGTGGAAGGGGAGGGCACTGGAGGTGTTTTGATGCCAACAGGGGTGGAAGGCAGCTCCTTCCCAGCACTGCTGGGGGTTCGGGGTTGGAGAGGGGGATCCTTGCTGGGAGGGGTCCCCTCTGCCAGCCTGGAACCTGGAGAAATCACTTTGTGGGACTGGCTCTTCTTGGCTTTCTTGTCTGCTGCTGCACCAGGAGTCCTGACGTGGATCTGGGGCTTTTCCTTCAGGGGCACTCCCAGCTCATCCTCCTCGAAGGTGACAAAGGAGCAGTACCCATCCGTGGAGGAAATGGCCAGGAAGGATCCATCACTGGACCTGTTTGGGATTTAATTTATTTCCATTAAAGGCCAAGGTTTTATTTCAACCCTCACCCAATTGATTAAGAGCCATAATTCTCTAATTTACAGAGCAAAAAAGGGATGGGGTTGCTGCTCAGACACCGAGTGACCACGTGTGTGTCATAAATGAAATATAAACTCAAGGCAAGACTCAAAAGTGCTGTGCAGAACTGGACATGGAAAAAGGACATTTCCCTCATCACAAAAAACCTTAGGAACACAATTCCTTACCATGAAATGTCACTCAGGGTGTGGTAATGGATGTTGGAGACATAACCAAAGGGGAAGGACTGCTCAGTGTCATAGAAAAGCACAGAATCTTCAGAAGCAACAGCAAACACCAATCGATAGGGGAGGTTAAACAGGGCAGGGGGGGATTTGGGACTGATTTCATCTGCAAAGAAATGAACAGTGAGAATTCTCTTGTATTTATTGCAAGGAGGTGACTGCATTAGCCATTAATTTAAATAAAATTACATCATCAAACAGTATAAACACTGAGCAAAGAGCTCTTGCATAAAATGTAAAATTTAACATTTCTGTTGTCTGAAATTTACTCTTTGTTTTCTTAGCTGAAAAAAAAATTGGCAGCTTTCTCCCTCTGGATTGCTACAGTTTTGTTTAATAAATTTTTCCCTCTGTTTTCCAGCTGGAATTTTTCAGCATATTTGTATGAACTTTTAATATGAAAGTCTCCCTTTAGAGGAGCTACAGAGACCAACTGCAGACCCTCATCTCCTTCCTTTGCAACACCACAGATTTAAAATGATGATGGAAATAGAACAGGTAAATCCTGTAAGGAACACTACAAATTTAACCTTTAAAGAAAGGAGCCAAGCTCTGCCTTTCCACCTGAGTAATGTCAGTCTTGTTAAAATAGAAACACTCCTGGAGCCACAATAAAGCTGGATTCAATAAGTAAAAAATAAATTCTTGTGCAACTTCACACAATCCTGTCCCCAGGTCAGAATTCCTGTTCTGTCCAGTAACACCAGCACTGTTTCCTTGAATAAACACCAGTGGTTGTAGCAAACTATTCCAACTCCCTGTGATGTGGGCAGTTGAGACTAACAGGAATTATTTCACTGCATTGCTCCTCTGGTGCTAAACCAGGTTATTTATTTTGAACACAAAATGGTTTAACAGTTGAAGGAAAATATTTCACAGTGTTTCTGCAGCCTGAGAGGCCAAGGAACAACATTTATCCACTCTACCAAAAGCCACTCATGAGGGACTTGAGGCGAACTCAGGGCCTCAAAATCAGGAAAGAGCTTCTCAGATGTGGTACAGCACTGTCCTAGAGGAATGCTGAAAGGCTGGGGCATAAAACAGTGCCCAGCCACATCTTTTCCCAGATTTGCTGCGAGTTCCCACTCCCTGAATCTTGCCATACCTTTAGCAGAGGCTCCTCTCAGCTCAAAGTACACAGGGCAGCAGCGAACTGCCAGAGTTCCCTTGCCAGGACAGGGCAGGTGACCCACGGGCCTTCAGAGAGAACAGCAGCTCAGAAAACAGATTTGCACTATTGGAATTGTATGTTTTTAAATAAAATCAGATTTTTATCTCATTGAAGCCTTACCTTTTGAGATTGTTTCTGGAGAAAACGTAGGTGGTGTTGGTAACGTTCTCTCCTGATTCCACACAGCCAGCTGCAAAAACAGAGGTTCCAAAATCACTCATCACCTCAGAGAGCTCCTGAGCACACACCTTGTGTCCACAAACATTCCAATTCCTGGGAATTTGGCTTCTCCAGAAACATTCTCATTCCCAGGAATTAAGCTTGTCAGTTGGGCAAAAGCTGAACACAACTTTAAAAGGCATCCCAAATATTTATTTAGTGCTGGTTTTCTTTCCCTTATACACTTCTCTCTTCAAAGCTGCTTTTTGATGTTGCCAGACATCAATAAAGGCAGGGTTTGGACAGGCACACAGGGATCCCCCCTTGCAGGGCTGTTTTTACTCTGAATGCAGAATGTTCTGAGGGAAGGACCAAACAGAAATCAGTCAAAAAACCCCATTCATTAGCCTTCATTTCTATCTTAAGACTTCTGGTGTTGCAATTTAGTCAGCAAAATGCCATAAATATAATTTCTATCACAGGAGAAAGTCGATGTTGCGGATTGTTAATGGAGAGTATTGTGTGGAGTTTTTATTTTCTTGGGTTAATTAGGATAAATCAGCATCCCTGAGATGTAGGAAATATTAAAGAACATTCAAATTAGAATATAATAGATTGAAGGAGCTGGGAAAGGGGCTGAGGCTGGAGAAAAGGAGGCTCAGGGGGGACCTTGTGGCTCTGCACAAGTCCCTGGCAGGAGGGGCAGGGAGGGGGGGTCGGGCTCTGCTCCAGGGAGCAGGGACAGGAGGAGAGGGAACGGCCTCAGGCTGGGCCAGGGCAGGCTCAGCTTGGACAGCAGCAGGAATTTCCCCATGGAAAGGGAGCTCAGGCCTTGGCAGGGGCTGCCCAGGGAGCTTTGGAGTGCCCATCCCTGGAGTTGGCACCTGGAGGTGGCACTCAGGGTGACAAGGGGCACAGCTGGGATTCCATAACCTTGGGAATCTTTCCCACCCTCAGTGACACAAGGCAAGTGGCAGGAGATGTCCCCACACCTGGAGTGAGCAGATAGGAGCCATCAGGAGTGAAGCTGAGCCTGCGGAAAAACGACTTCATGCTGTCATCGTGGAACATCCGAAAACTCCTCGCCTGCAACGGGAACACAGCACTGGAGAAAAGGCCGGGAATGTGGCAGCTGCGAGCCCAGAGACACAAAACATCCACCTGGACACTCCAGCCTGATGGAATTGTTCAAATGAAACCTTTTTAAAGCCACGGCTCCTTCACAGCTAAGAAAAAGAATTCCTTGATCCCTCTTGAGCTGCGAAACAAAACACTCCCAGAGCTGTCACCTTCAACCAGCCATCAAAAAATAAGTCATAACCTGGAGAACAACGTTATTTAACACCCAGTGGTGCTCAAGCAGCTCCTTCTAAGCCCAGGATTAGAGGTTGAAAGAGAACAACTCTCATGGCAAAGTGCCTGCTCTCAGGCCTGTTCTTCAGTGTCTATAAAACTCCTACAAATGTTTTCCCCCCAAAAGAAAAGGAGTGAATAGAAGGGATTAAGAAAGTTATGGCCAGCTTGGAGGTGTTATTTTATTATCACTTAAAGCTGTTTGGGAGGAAAAAAAAGCTCTTTGTTTTCCCTCTTAGGGTTAGAATTCCCTAACTACCTTCTTGAAAATTCCAAGCTAACTTTTAAATATTATTACTATGTCACATCCATTAATAAACTCCCAGCTACTGCCAGGTATGTCTGAAATTTTTCCTATTAAGAACTATTTTTTTCCACGCTATTTTTAACTTTTACAACTAAGGGATTGTGTTACTGCTTTAATCAGCGAGAAATTTTGGGGCTGTGGTTTGGGGATGATGATGGCCACAGAAGTGGACACAGGATTTGAGGTGCAAATGCCTTTTCCATTCGTGGCCTTGTTGCTGATGCCCAATTTGCCCTCAGTCACCCCATGCTGGTTCTCCTTACTCCCTTTTGGCTCTCATGGGGCTGCAGGTGACTTCCAGGTAGATTTATTCCATGTTTTCTCTGGGATTGAGGCTGCAGTGCCAGGATGGAGCTCTGACTGTCCTAAATATGAGAGTGGATGAGGGTGAAGGTCTCTTCCAACCTTGATGATTCTGTGACATGGGAATTATTTGAATGAAAAATATTTGATCCTTTGGTTTCATGGAACACAAAGTTGAGATAAAAGAGCCCTCAGCAGAGTTTCCAGCCCCAGCCTCACCACCTACCTCTCCTTCAGCTCCTGAGCCCGATGGCATCTTGGTGACATTGAAGGCCACTCGTTTGGTTTGGGTGCTGTAAACTCGCAGGACCCTGGGAGGGAGAGCAGAGTCAGCCAGCAGGGAATCATGGAATGGGTTGGGATGGGAGGGACATGAAAAATCAGCCATTCCATGGGCAGGGACACCTCCCACTGTCCCAATGTCCAACCTGGCCTTGGGCACTGCCAGGGATCCAGGGGCAGCCACAGCTGCTCTGGGAATTCCATCCCAGCCTCTCTTTACCATCCCAGGGATGAATTTCTTCCCAATATCCAAACTAAATCGATTTATGTCAGTTCAAAGCCATTCCCTGGGTGCTGTCCCTCCATTCCCTGGGTGCTGTCCCTGCATTCCCTGGGTGCTGTCCCTCCATCCCTGGGTGCTGTCCCTCCATTCCCTGGGTGCTGTCCCTCCATCCCCTGGGTGCTGTCCCTGCATTCCCTGGGTGCTGTCCCTCCATCCCTTGGCAATTGTCTCTCTCCATGGTTCCTGCAGCTCCTTCAGGCCCTGCAAGGCCACCCTGAGCTCAGCCCAAAGCTTCTCCTCTCCAGGCTGAACAATCCCAGCTCTCCCAGCCTTTCTATGAACAGCTTCCTTTCACCTCAAGTTTCCCAAAAATGCCCCAGGACCTCTCTCCTCACTCAGCACCTCAAAATATAAATCTGGACCACTAATTAACCATTAATTAAAATTCTCCTCATGAGACACCACCAGAGGGATGTGTTTTAATGACTAAAGAACCAATGAACCCCTCACAATGCTTGGACTGCACAAGGTTTGGAAAGTCCCAGCACATGGATTTATGGAGGAATAAGGGAATTAGGAAAGTGCCAGGCTCTTCCTACCTGCACTGTGGGTTCCTCAAGATTGGGAACTCACCTTAAAAACAATTAACTACATCTCCATCAGTCATATCATCATGGAATGATTTGGGCTGGAAAGGACCTTAAAGATCATTTAATTCCACCCCTACCACAGCAGGGACACCTTCCACTGTCCCAGGCTGCTCCAGCCCCAAGGATGAATTTATCAGCTCATGAACAAAACCATGCAGCACTCTCTTAACAGTATCAATAGTGATCAATAACATAAAAACTTAATTCCTAAAGGAATACTCCTACAAAAGTTTATTTGCTGCTGAGAGAGACTGTAGGAATTGTTTACCACAATCCAGAAAATGAACTAAAATATCATTTTACTTTCACATCAACTTGCTTACACAACAAAGTGAATAACACAAAACCTCATGTTTATCTGGCATCCTTCCTTTTAATTCATCACCCTTGGAAAAAGGAAGGTTCAGGAAAAACACTCAGACCAACAGCTCACCTGTCACAACTCAGGGTTGCAATATACTGGCCTAGAGGATCCCAGGTTACTCCTTGGACATAACTCTTGTGCTCATTAAATATTGAAACTTTCTGTCCTGAAAGTACAAACAGCTTTCAGATCATAAATTCAAACGTATTTCCAAACATTTCAGACATAAAACAAGACAAAAAAATGCTTCAAGACAAAACAAGACAAAAAAAACAGACATAAGACAAAAAAAAAGACAAAAAAAAGTAGGGAAATAATTTTTTAAACATTAAAAGTGTTCACTGGATGGTGGCTGATAAGAATGTCAGCAAAAGTTGCTTTCCAAGTGTCTGTTTAAGGTTTGTTCACTACAAACTTAGTAATTAATTAGAATTAATACTAGATTAATATCAGAACTCAGCTAAGCAAAGGTAGGAGCTCTCTGACCCCACTGATGTTCCACAAGGGAAGGTCTCAGAGCCAAAACATTGATGAGACAAAGTTACAGAGAACTTTAGAAATATTTTGTTGAATACTGGCCACAGGTGGGATTTTTCCTATTATTTGTTGCTTTCTTGCAAGGAAATACCAGAAGCTGACAAGTTTCAAAGAAAATAAACAGCTTTTCAAAAGGAAGACCCAAGAAGAAAGAAAAGAGCTGAGGCCATGCTGCACCAAAAAGTGGAGTAAGGACTACAGCAGACGTTTGTGCAAGAGTTTTGGGAGGTAAAAAATGTGTGAAGTTATTTCCTAAATACTCCAAGGTGAACACATTCCTCAGGTGGAAATTCTGTTGGCCTGAGAATATTTTATATCTATTTATAGAAGGGCCTCACAGACTCAGAAAATCACACAGAAAAACAAACACATAAAAAGATGTTTCCCATTTTTTTGTGGGGGGGGGGAAATGCCATGAGGCACTTCCAGCAGATCTGGAATTCCAAGGGATAACTGCAGCATTTACCTTTATTGACATCCCACATGATTGCTGTGTTATCCACAGAAGCAGATGCCATGTAATTCCCATCTGAGGTCCAACAAATATCATACACATCTTCCAAGTGGCCTCTAGAAGGCAGGAGAAACCAATTATTAACTTGAAAATTAAAAGCTATGTGTAAATATAAGTTTTATGAATTTTTAGGTTAAAAAAAAAAAATTTCAAGAGGCCAATAAAGGCTCCTGCTGGTGCTTCAAGCACTTCTGCAACTCTTCTCACACCAAGCTCAGCAGCTGCCAGGAACTGCTCCTTCAGCTTAAAACTATTGTCCCTTGTCCTGTCATCACCTGATTATTTAAAATGCCTCTCTCCCTCTTTTTTTTTGAGTCCCATTAACGGGGAGTTAAAAGGATTAATATTAGAGCAAATAAATTATAGACAGCACTGGAGTTGTACACACACTGCAAACTGCACCATGTGATAAAAGCCACTGAGGAAACAAAAACACTGAAAAGAAAACCAAACTCACCAAATAATAAATTACCTTAAAGTTTTCACAACTGCCCAGTTCTCCTTGTTGAGCTGAGCTTCATCATCATCCTGAAAAACCAACGGCTCCAACTCTTTGCTGTCATTCAGCTTCCACAGCAAAATGACAGCATCTGTGGAAGAAAGCACAGGAAGCTGCTTCATTTCCCACTCCCTTTTGCTCATGGAAAACACAATGTAGGTGGATTTCATTTCGTTTAACTTCAAAATGATGCAGGATGAGACAGAGGAGAAGCAGCTCTCACCATCCCCTCCTGAGGCCAGGATGTCCCCGCTGGGAGAGAAGCGCACGACGTTCACGGCCTTGGTGTGGCGAGCCAGGTTGGACAGGAATTCCACGATGGCTTTTCCATCTGGGCCTTTCTCCACTTTCCAGATCTAGTTAAGGGCAAGATGTGATGTCACAGGATCATCAAGGTGGGAAGGTATTGTGTTTGATCTTTTTTTTCTCTTCTGTCAGACTCGGGATTAAAAAGCTCAAGAGACAGCATTTCACATTCGGACTGAGATGTTTATTAATTCTTATTTTTATCACAGTGAGTGCTACAGCACTTCAAGCTAAAAATGGTGAAATGGTGATGTATCTTTCTCGTTACAAGCTCTTTTAAGGCCTAACTGTTCAATTAAGAACTAACACTTAAATTATTTTTACTTTCCACCCAATGACCAACCACTCGTGACCTGTAATATGGAATTTTCTATCCAATTAAACAAGATCTCACCTAGACCCATGAAGAAAGAAACCTCTGCCCCAAAACCTCCATCTTGCCTACATTCCAAAACCTTAAATTCCAAATTTTCCACCCTGTGATATTACACACTTTTATCCAAACTACACACCAGTGATTCTAATTCTATAACTCAATTTTGGAAGCTTTCTCCACGGCTTCAGGTCAAATGCAGAGCTCTCCTGAGGGTCAGTGCCTGTCAGCACAGAAAGTCTGAAATTCTCAGTGACCAGGGCTCCAACAGGAAGGGATTTTCAGTGTCACCCAGTGCCACCAGCATCCCCCAAACCCTGTCCCCAAGGGCCACATCCAGCCTGCTCCTGAACACTCCCACAGACAGTGACTGCAAACCTCCCTGGGCAGCTCATCCCAAGGCCTGACCACTCTGCCAGGGAAATTTTCTTTGCCAATCTCCACCCTGAGCCTGCCCTGCTGCAATTTGAGGCCATTTCCTCTCCTCCTTTCCCTTGGGACACGGCAGGAGAGCCTGACCTCACCTCACTTCACCCTCGTGGCAGGGAGCATCTTTTATGTCAAGGAAAACTGACATTTTTCCAGCCCTAAAATACCTATTTAAAAATCCCTAAAATATATGCACCATCAGGGAAGGACAGTTTGCCACTGAGGAGGGAAAAAGTTTTATGTGAGATAACTGGAACAAAAGGCTACAGAGACTATTTACAAGAGTATGTAAGGACAATGGGGAGTGGCTTCAAACTAAGAGAGATGGTTTAGACTGAATATTAGGATGAAATCCTAATTGAATGAGATCTTTAGGAAGGAATTGTTCCTTGGGAGGGTGGGGAGGAGCTGGGATGGAATTCCCAGAGCAGCTGTGGCTGCCCCTGGATCCCTGGCAGTGCCCAAGGCCAGGTTGGACATTGGGACAGCAGAAGGTGTCCCTGCCATGGCAGGAGTGGCACTGGATCAGCTTTCCAACCCAAACCACCCTATAATTCTACAGACAGCTGCACAATCTTATATTCTTCCCCGAAACCATCCATTCCCTGCCAATAACTCAGCATTTCGGATAGTGAAACCAACTCGATATTTTGGATAACGAAACCAGCCCGGTATTTTGGATAACAAAACCAGCCCGGTATTTTGGATAACGAAACCAGCCCGGTATTTTGGATAATGAAACCAGCCCGGTATTTTGGATAACAAAACCAGCCCGGTATTTTGGACAGGCAGGCCCAGGCGTGGCTCACCCTCACGGCCGTGTCCACCCCAGCCGAGGCCAGGCGATTGATCCTCCCATCCGCTCCATGCTGGAAATCCAAGCTGTAAACCGGCTCCTTATTGTGCCACACTATTTCACAGGTGATGACCTTCATGTTTCCTGGAAAAAAACACAACAAACCCCGCATCAATTCTTGTTCCTCAAGGCTCGGGAGAGGCCAAACTTTGTGCAGATTTGCCAAGCACCGCTGGCAGAGCCTGGAATTGCACCGCAGTCATTGACAGGATGCTTTGAGGAAGGCTGTTTCTAAAAGTTGTGATTATTATCGCTGAAGTTCCTGTTTAGGGATTACAAGAGGATTGTACCAAGCCTTGTGCATCGGTTTAACACTTGAGAGAAAAACTTTTTTTGGAGGAAATAACCCCATGCGGAATCCAAACAACGAGCGGGCACGGGCGGCCCTGCGCGGGCTGGGGAAAGGCAGAGGCGCTGCTGGCCGCTCCCGGAGCTCCGGGGATCCCCAGTCCCGCTCTCCAGACCTCGGGGACCCCCAATCCCACTGCTCAAAAATCCCCAAAAATCCTCAAAAATCCCAAATCCTTCCCTCCCCCCCCGCCCTCCTCTCACCTGGGCCCGCCCGCGGCTCCCGCGCGCTCCCGCCGCGCCCGCCCCGCGCATGCGCGCGCCCGCCCCGCGCGCCGCCTCAGGAGCCCTCAGGGGCGGCCGGCGGGGAAAAATAAACCCGCGAAAACATCGAAATTAACCTAAAATGAGAAAAAAAAAAAAGCCCAATGCTTGCAACTCCTCGGAAGAGTATTTGTGTTGTGTTGTTTTTTGTTTTTGTTTTGGTGACATGCAAACAAGTCAAAGGTTGAAAACCAAACTAAAGAATTCCCAAAACGTGTAAACTCGCAAGAATGAATATGTATAGTCTTCTTCAAGAATAGACAAATAACTAATATAATGAAAGAAATGTATAATATTTTAAGCTAATGGTGTGCTTTTTGGCAGTTTGCCAAGCACTCCAGCACTAGATATTGTCCCTTTTATCTGTTATTGAACTTTTAAAAAATTTAAAAATGAACCTTAATTTCTTGCCCCAGGGATCCCCAATCCTTCTCCCCACAAACCTCTGGATGCAATTCAACCTTTCCTTATCCATGTCCTTCCAGCTGAGGGAGAAGGATGTGTATGGAACAGGGGATTTGGAAATTATTTGTACAAAAGTCCCGAGGAGTTCCATGGCAGTAGGAATTGTCTTGGGATGCCAGGATGGAGCAAGCCCAGGAGCTTGGAGAACTTCAGAACATGAATTCTGACATCCATGGACCAACAGCAGAACTTCCTGAAATGCAGCTCCACTCCATTAACACCCCTGGATTATCCCAACACTGCTTTTTCCACATCCAGGCCATTCCCATCCCAATTCCACACTGGTGTGCCCAGTCCAACACCACACTGAGCCATTCCCATCCCAATTCCATACTGGTGTGCCCAGTGCAGCACCAGACTGAGCCATTCCCATCCCAATCCCATACTGGTGTGCCCAGCCCATCACCAGACTGAGCCATTCCCATCCCATTTCCACACTGGTGTGCCCAGTCCAACACCAGTCTGAGCCATTCCCATCCCAATTCCACACTGGTGTGCCCAGTGCAGGACCAGACTGAGCCATTCCCATCCCAATCCCATACTGGTGTGCCCAGTCCATCACCAGACTGAGCCATTCCCATCCCATTTCCATACTGGTGTGCCCAGTCCATCACCAGACTGAGCCATTCCCATCCCATTTCCACACTGGTGTGCCCAGTCCAGCACCAGACTGAGCCATTCCCATCCCATTTCCATACTGGTGTGCCCAGTCCATCACCAGTCTGAGCCATTCCCATCCCATTTCCATACTGGTGTGCCCAGTGCAGCACCAGACTGAGCCATTCCCATCCCAATTCCATACTGGTGTGCCCAGTCCATCACCAGTCTGAGCCATTCCCATCCCAATTCCATACTGGTGTGCCCAGTCCAGCACCAGATTAAGCCAGGCTTTCTTCTAACACCCAACACTTCAGCCATCCTGCACAGACTTTATTTAGAAACAAACAACAAGTTGAGATCCTGCAAACTCCGATTTATATCTTTATTTTTTACAAAAAATACATTTTAACAAGTAAATAGAAACCATTTCCATAAGTCCACCGTTGTCCAAAGTGTAAATGTACATTGTAAATTTGCCATTTTTAATATAGACATGTGCTCTATTTTGCCTGTTGTCTACAAGAAATTCAGCTACAATCTGATGAAACATAATAAATAATGATTAAGAAATGGAAAGGCTACACACCAAGAAATGGGAAATATAAACTTTGCAAAAATCATACGGAGTTATATTACAGCCACCTCTTCCCAAATCAAACATTCAATTTCTCCTTTATAAAGTACAACAGTAGTGCATTCCTATTATTGGCATAGAGATCTTCCATTGAAATATTGTCCATGGAAAGAATTCCACTGAACTACAACTAAAAGGGACACCAAGGGATTAATTCAGGACAGTAGCAGTGCAAAAGCCAACAATACTGGCTTTATTTAAAAGAAAAAAAAATAGATATTTCCTAAGAATTAACATGTTGAACACTAATTAAATGATTCTTTTAAATTTATTTTTTATATTTAAATGCAAGAATCATTTTTCTGGATAGCTCTTTGGGTGACCAATCCCACCACAGAGGAAAAGATGGATTTGCTGCCTTTGTTTGTCATTCTCAATGACTTGGAAAGAAATCCCTGCAGCTGGCTGGGAATTTCTCTTGGTACCATTGCTTCCAGGTTTTCCCATGAACATGGAGAAATGGGAAGATTTAGAGCACACAACTCTAAAAGGGGAGATGTGAAAAAGAGGAATTCCCTTTTCTTGCCTAGAATAAAAACTGTCTAAAGCTGTTGAAGCTGAACTTTTTCAGCTCCAGCTCACCCTGTAGTTTACACCACAAATAAAGAAACATCTCTCCTCTTCCAACTGCTTCCATCCAACTGGTCCATCCCCAGTTTTCAGGAAAAAACCCTCAAAGAAGCCTTCTTTTGGTAGTACCATACAAATATTCCCCAAATATGGCCCAAAATTCCCACTACTTACATCTCTATCCTATGAATGCAACACAGAACACTGCTGGGAGCAATGGAACAACACTGTGGGATACAACAAGTCTGGGAAAGAAATCAAGGAAATTCTTTTTTTTTTTGTTTTGTTTTTTTTTGCATTTCTAAGATATTTCACTACTTTAGAAGAGGAAATACTCACAGGTATTAATGCTTATATAAGATCCAAAGTCAACCAAAAGGTGTCTGTAGAAAAGTATTAAGATTCCTAATAGTAAAAATATCTGCAAATTTAATTACAAATACATTTCCAAAGCAAAATCCTTAATTAAGTACATCAGGGTGGGTCAGTATTGACAGTGTTCCTTGAGGAGGAAGTGAACAGCTAAATGTGGAATATTTACACTGAGAGATCCACCTATGTCAAATATATAAAGTGAAGCAGCCCTATTTACAATCTGGAACCTACAGGTTATCATGGAAGAGCAATAAAACTCTGCTAAAACATTGAGGTTTTGTTTTTTTTTTTTTTTTTAAGTACTGCTGATTTCATGCATTTGTTCTACCACTTGCCCTAAGATTTCATCCACCACATCAATGTCATAATTGACTTGTTGCAGGTCCAGGTCGGGCATGATGGTGGCCAGGAGCTGTCCCACGTTCACACGGAGAGAGCGAAGCTTCAGGCTGGGGAGAGAAGAGCACGGATTTAAATGGAGATGGAATTCTCTGATCACAGCTCACCTAACGAAGCTGCACTGATAAATTCCAGACTGGAGATGCTCCATCACTCCCATAAACCAACTATAACAACAACAACAAAAAAAATGGATGCAGGTAAAGCTGCATCAAGATTATTTCTAAATCTAGCAGTTTTTCTAAGCTTCTCTTCAGTTTTCAGTTTGAAGGGGAATATTCCCTCAGAATTCTCAATATTAAACTGAATTGCTGTAAGAAATATTTCAGAATAAGCATTGGTATAATCCTTTACCCCACACCACCTGCATTTCTCAAAGCCCTGGTATTTTTATCCATTGAGAAACCCAAATTACCACAACCCATGGGAACAAAAGAAGAGAAAAAGAAGAGAAGGCAAGAAAGAGGAGTTCGTCCAAAGGCTTAAAAAAAAAAAAAAAAAAAGGAAATAAGAGTTGTAGCCCAGGGAAAAGGCTGTGCCTCCCTTTTTTTGGTTTCTTTCCTGGATGTCCTTGCTGTGTCCTCTTCCTGATCAAATTCTTTTGCCATGAGCCATCCCTTCTGTGGCCCATTTCCTTCTACTCTCAGATCCTTTATCATCTCCATGACCAGTTCTCCATCAACTTGTGGGGGAAGTTACTTCCAAGTCCTGCATTTATTTGCTAATTCTTTTATTAAAGACAAATCAGAGCTATAAGGAAAAATAAAATTAAAATGCTGACAGATAATTTTTTCATGTGCCTAATTTTTTTTTTTTTTTTAAGACTGAAAGGAGTCTCTGCTTATTCTCCACTCCCCTGCCACCCTCTGCCAGGGTGTGCAGAGGCAGATCCAGCACTCCCTGGCTGGGCTGTGGCACCAGGGAGGAGTCACTTGCCCAGGGCAGCCCAGCCAGGAGCTGGTTTGTGTCACCAGCAGAGCGCAGTGCTGCCTCACACTGCACTGCCACTGCCCCAGCGCCACGGGCACCTCCTCCAGCTGCTCTCCCACAGCTGCCTCCAGCTCGTGCTCCTGCATGGAATGCACAGGTGCCCTGGTGGAATTTTCTGGGGCTTTTTTCCAACCCGTTTTTGTCCCAATTTGTCCAAGTCCCTCAGCAGCAGCTCTGCCCTCCTGAGGTCCCTCCAATTTGATGGCACCAGGAATTTACTGAGTTCATTTGGCTCTGTCACCCAGGCCATGAATCCCAGAATCCCCAGGGTTGGAAGAGAACTTTGGGATGATGCAATCCAACCATCACCCCAAAATGACATCCCCAAGGGCCACATCCAGCCTGCTCCTGAACACTCCCACAGACAGTGACTGCAAACCTCCCTGGGCAGCTCATCCCAAGGCCTGACCACTCTGCCAGGGAAATTTTCTTTGCCAATCTCCACCCTGAGCCTGCCCTGCTGCAATTTGAGGCCATTTCCTCTCCTCCTTTGCCTGCCCCTCCTGGCAGGGACTTGTGCAGAGCCACAAGGTCCCCCCTGAGCCTCCTTTTCTCCTTTCCCATCCCAGCTGCTCCTCCCAAGATTTGTTTTCCAGACCCTTCCCTGGCCACGCTCCAGCCCCTCACTGTCCTTTTAAAGTGCCACAGAAGTGGACACAGGACTTGAGGTGCAAAAGCCTTTTCCATTCTTGGCCTTGCTGCTGATGCCCAATTTGCCCTCACACCCCATGCTGGTTGTCCTTACTCCCTTCTGGCTCTCATGGGGCTGCAGGTGACTTCCAGGTAGATTTATTCCACGTTTTCTCTGGGATTGAGGCTGCAGTGCCATGATGTCCTAAATATGGGCACAATAACTGCCTGTTTTCCAGGAATGGTAACTTTTGGAGATACTACAAGGCCCTCAGCTCCCTCTGCAATGCCTCTCATCTGGTGCCAGGGATCAATTTGCTGAATTGGTCCCTTAACTGAGTCCCCTTTTATCACAGGTGATGCTTCCCCCCTTGGATTCTCCCCCTGACAGGGACCTCAGCTCACTCTGCTTCCATCTGCTCTGGGTTTTTTTCGTGTGTGTGCTATTCCCACTTCCCAAGAGCTCCAAGCTCTCCAGCTGGAAGTTTCAACCCTTCTTTAATTCCAAGATACACCTTGGACCCTGCTTCCACAGGATTTGCCTGCAGCAAGGAGTGCTTAAAAAGGAAAGTTTCAAATCCAGACTGTTCAGTTGATTCAAGAAAGAAAAACAGACTCTCAAAGTGAGGTTCATTACACAGTAGAAAATAATGATCACCCTCTTTCCTGCCTCCCTTTTCTCTCCTTGGTTTGCAAGTTGTGTTTAGAAATTATGCAACATTTTGGGTATTTTAAGAAGTATCAGTTTGCCATTCTGCTGATTTGGAGTGGCCAATCCTGCTCACACAAATAAATCATAAATAGCAAACATCACTCGATTTAAAAAAAACAACAACATTAATTAGGAGTCACAAAAGGCAGTAGAAAAGAATTCTGAACATCACATTTTATTATACAATTATCAGACATAACCTTCATCAAAACATTTAAAATACAACCAACAAGCAAAAACCTTGCAATAACATCTAGAAAGAACAAAACTGATACCTTTCTCCATCAGAAAAATTTACAGAGTCTTCTACATTACTGGTGGTAGAATCATTTGCATGTGCTACAGCCTGTGGGATTGAAGCTTTTAACTGAGCCAGCTCTGCCTTGAGCTCCTCACACTGACAGGCCATTTGATTCTTCTCCACTTCTAGGACTTCAATCTGCCAATCAAAAGAAAAATAAAGCTGTAAAAACGATTCAAAACATTGTGTAGCAGAAATGCTGTGAAACAGGGAGTAAAAACCAGAGACAGTTTCAGTGACAGGAGTGTTTTACCTCGCTTTTGTATCTGTCTCTCTCAATGGTGCACTTGTCCAGCTGCCTGAAAACATCATCCAGCTGCACTGCAATCTCATCCACCTCACTCCTGCTCTCCCCATCAGCACATTTGCTGCACTCAGTCTTTAGGTTCTGCAGGGTGCTGCACTGCTCCTTGAGCGCTGCTATTTCCCCCAGGGCCTGCTCATAGAGAGCTGTCACCTCTGCCAAGCTCCTCCCCTCAGTGTTTCCTTCTCCAAAGGAGGGATCCGTCTCCGTTGCCTGGTGGCACATTTCCTTTTTTACATATTTATTATTCAACTCCAAAAGCTGCTGTTCCAGTGTTTCCACTTGTTTGGTTAACGCTTCACATTTGCTTTGGTACATTTCTTTTTCTGCATTCAATGATTGCAGCTGATTTTTCAGTTCATTTTCCACCTCTGCAGATGTCTCAGGAACACCATTGACGTTGTGCTGTTCCTTTTCCATCTCTTCCCCAGGAATCTGCACTGGCACGTCTTCCACCTCTTCCTTTTTCACCACCAGCTTGGGGAGCTCTGTCTGTGTTGCTGAGCTCAGCTGTTCACCTTTAGCCTCTGAAGTGCTTGCACTGCAAGGTTCCCCCAAGGGACTGTTTTCCTTCTGCTTTTCCTCCTGCTTCTCCTCCTGATCCAAATTGATACATTCCATTTTTACCACAGGAACATCAGGATCTGCTGAAGGTTTTGGAGTGCTGCTCTCCTCTAAAATGATGACATCTTCATCATCATCGTCCTCCTCGTGGCTGTTGAATGTTTTGTCACCGAGCCGAGGTGTCTTTAGGGACACAGGTGTCACACAGCTCTGTGTCCTCCTTTTGAGACTAAGGAGGAAAATTTTAAAATAATCAGTTTATTGCAAAAATGCTGCCAAATCATTTGTTTTCAACCATGTGCAGTGTCCCTCTGAACACTATTCAAAATTTACCACTCCAGAAAATCTCCTGCATGGGATTTTAATTTGTGTAGTCAGAGTAAATTCCTGTAAAAATAAGTGCCTGCCATCCACACACTCCCACATTATTCTGAAAGAAGACTCAGTATTCCCAGGAGCATTCTCCACATCAGGCAAACAGCCTGTGCAGCGTGGAGAACACCAGCTCTGCTCCTGAGCACACAAATTACTACAAATACTCCTTTGTCATTTTCCTGCATTTACTTTTGTATTTTAACCTGGAGCTTCCCATGCTCCCAGAACTCCCACAGGAATTTTAGCAGCTGAAGCTGCCCCCAACACCATCATTTTCATTAAGTTATTAATTTTAGAAATAAACAGCAATCTCTTTGGACAGGTCCACTCACCTGCTATCAGCATCCACATGAGGGGAAGATACTTTAATTAAAATAGGCAGAGATCTTCTACCAGAAGCATCTGATGATTTTGGTAGAAGTAACCTTGGAAGAGCTTCCTTTGCATTTGGAGGTGAGAATGTTTTGAAGTCTTTACTTGAAGAAACAGATGTTTTTAAAAATATTTCATTATTCATCTATAAGACAATGCAAGTTAAAAATGGAAATAAACAGATATTAGTAGATTCTTCAGGAGAGATTGAAGCAGTTCTTTATATACCAACACCTAAAATTCTGACATTTCCATATCCAAGTAGCTCCCTGAACCCAGGCTCAGGATTTTGGGATGAAAAAGGCTGACCAGACTATTGCAAATCCCAGTTTTTCATTTTAAAGTGCTGTGCAGAATCCCAGGCAAGAGCTTTTCCCAAGCTGTGTCTCTGTCTGGAGTTTGCCCATCAGACACAAACTCCAGGACAGACATCCCTGGGAAAGCTGCTCAGGGTTCACTCAGCTGGCCCAAAATGAGCAATTATTTCATTTTTAGAAATTACTTTTGTACTGGGGGAGATGTAATGGCAAAGAAACAATAAAATTAAATAAATAGGTTAAAACAACACATGCAGCATCTCTTCTCCAGAAATGAAGTGATCTTAGGTCAGAAACTGACTTTGAATGTAACTGAAACTAAATACCACTCAGAAAATTTGATTCTGAGTTACAATCCAGACATTCCCATCAAACACCTTGATCTGTATCTGGATTTCATCTCAATTTGAGTGTCTCCTTGCACAACTGTAGCTGTTTCATCTCTGTCTATCTCCACCTCTTGAGATCCCCACTTTTAAGTTCATTTTTACTTTCATATCCTCATCACATCTCTCTCCAACAAATCCCCTTTCAAGACCTGGCTGTCCTGCCATAAAAACAGCCACAAGTCACTGACATCTCTTCTAGTTCTGGCCAGAGACCTTCGTCCCTCTCAAACTCCTTCCCCTAAGGAGAAAGAAATAGTGGATTTTCCACCACTGGGCAGCAAAATAAAGTGGATTTTGTGTTTCCTCATGGTGAGCAAATCCTGCAGAGGCATCAGAGTAAAACTGGATGTTAAGCAGACATTGGAAGCCAGGGCAGGCTCTGGCAGGTGCAGGAGTTACCTGGTGGCTGTACTCCAGTCGCCTCTTCAGTTTTTCTCTGTCCCTGCACAGCAGCAAGGAAAAAATAGAAATTAAGAGCTTAAGATTCAAACTGTTCATTCAATATAAAAATTAAATCTAAGATCTAAAAGTAAACACAATACTCATCTCAGCTAAATACAACAATCCAAGTATTCTTGTTTATTGAATGAAAATTTCCTCAAGAAGCTGGAAGCTTGTCTGAAGTTAACTTTCCAACAAATTCCCTCTGGATTATTTATTAAAATATTTAAAACAACCCCAAACTCTCACATCTAGAATGTAAGGCAGCATCACAACTACCCAAATCAGTTTTTGTCACAGACCTTAGCTAAGAACCCTTTTATTCCTAAATGAATGTATTGATTTTTTCAATATTCTTCAATGAGGACCTTTAAAGTTACAAAGCCAAGGTCTCCTAACAGCCTGGAGAGTTTGCTGCTGGGACATCCCAAACTGCCAGATCCTATGGAACATCATCCCTCTGGGAACTGGACTTTCACCCCAACTTCTGCACAGCTCTCCTTGGAAGTTTTTAGTGTTGAGAGCCTTGTCAAAGTCTCCAGAACTCACTTTTTCTTGTAGGTTTTCTCGTACGTGGGATGTATTAAATCGTCATCCTCTGGTTCTTCTGGCACGTTACAATTCCTGAGGGAAGGAAAAGGGACAGGAAAAAAAACCCCACATTAGAAGGAGCTGAAGAGCCCTGCTGCTGCCAGGTGATGAGGAAGGGCTGGGGGGTGTCCCTGGGCAGGGTCCTTACCGGAATTGGGGGTCAGGGTTGAGGGAGCAGTACCACTTCTCTGGTAAATGCTCGATTCCGTCCGGGAGCTTCCGCCACTTGAGGCAGGCATCACACTGCACCCACGTCTGGTCGGGCTGTTTCCTGGGCAAAAAAACCAAAACCTGCACATCACAGAGTGCTCCTGTATGAGATAAATCAGAGGATGTGTGTTCAGCCCTCTGCTGTCACTGTGGCACTCACTGGATCTCCTCGACAGGCAGAGCTAAGGGATATTCCTCGTTTTTCTTGGTTTTCATCTCGTTCCAGTAATCGTTGAGCTTTTCTCCCAGGGCTGCTATCGTGAGTCTGCAAAGAAAAGCATTTAAAGACACCTTGAATAATCCAATTCTAGCACAGGAAGAACCTTTATGAATTCCAGTGACAGAGTAAGTGCATGAACCACTTTAATAGGCTGGATATTAGGAAAAGGTTTTTCACAGAAAAATGATAAAGCACTGGAATGGTTTGCCCAGGGAGGTGGTGGAGTCGCCATCCCTGGATGTCACACTTGGTGCCATGGTGTAGTGGAGGTGTTAGGGCATGGGTTGGACTCAATGATCTTGAAGGTCTCTTCCAACCTGGTTATTCTGTGAATTCTGTGATTATTTCTAATTGCACAAGAGTGGGGAAAAAAGCTTTTCTAGAAGCTTTTCCTTTTTTTCTTTTATAAAGTTTTTTTATTTAGAAACCCGTAGAAATGAGGAATTGTCTGAAATCATGTTTGTCAGCAAAGGAATTCCTGGAAACACGAGTCAGAGCACAAAGACTGAAAAATTAAGAGTGCTGTTGATGGACAGAGCAAGTCCTGGAGGGGTTTCACCAGTTCAGCCTCAACCAGAAAATTAAAAAAAGCACAAAACCAATCCAGCACCTCACCCTGGTTTTGGCTGTTCCTGTACATCCCAAGTGCAGGTTCATGGCTACTCTCAGCTGATACCCAGCTTGACAACAAGGAGCTGGCAAACATTTGATCACTTCAATGTGATATCAAGTTTGCACTCTGATAAAAGGAGCAGATCAGTCTCACCCAGGGTAATTTTCAGTTTTGTTTCCTGCTCGGGGCTCAGGCTGCAGCTCAGGGACTCCCAGAGCTGCCACACCCAGGAGGAAGAGGTGAGGAACAATAACAAAGCCCCCGGGTGAGCTGGAGGTGAGGACAGCCCCTGCCAGCCTGTGGAATTCACCTCTGAGCAAGGCAGTGGATGAGTAACCAGGCCCAGCCCTGCCAGGCCCAGCCCTGCCAGGCCTGGCTCAGCGCCTGACACCGCCCCGGGCCTTGAACCAACACAAAAGTTTGTGTTTGAACTGAGAGTGTGACCCAGAGCTTGGAGCCAGATCACCTCTGAACCCCAGGCACTGCTGAGCCAGGGGCACCTGAAGGGCAGAAACGAGCAGTGAGCCACGGATGGGATCACATCCCTTTGCTGGGGAGGGAGGAAGTGCAAGGAACCTTTCCATGAGGTTCACAACTTTCCAGGCCAAAACAAAAACATCTTGTGAAGCCTGGAGCATTCACTGGCAGAAAAACCTTCACAGAAGATGTTTCAAGTGTGGTATCACTGTGCCCACCCACATTCCAAGTGCAGGGGAAGGTGGCTGGGGGTAAAATCAGAGAAAGTTGGGAAGTTGCATTCCCGTTGTGACAGAACTGAAATCAGAGATGAAATGCAGCTGGCATGAAGGGAATCCATTCCTGGGTGATAAACAAGGCAGCAGAGTGGAGACACCACAGGCAGGTCCTGCTGGAATCCCTGCAGGAATGGGAACTCTGTGGGGTCAGGAGCTGACAGATCAGCTGAGAGGACAGAGCTCCAAGAGAGGAGAGGCTGTTTTGCTGCTGAAGCAGCAGCTGGGGTGAAATCTCTCTCAGATGAATTTTAACTCACACCCCCACTCCAAAGTTATGTCCAGGAACAACTGGAAGTGGCACTCAAAAGGTTTGAAGGTCTTGGAGATCTTTTCCAACCTTAATGATCCTGTGTTCTCCCCACTCGTCTGGATATTGACTTAATTATCTTTGTTGGACACAAAGTTCCCAGATTTCCTGGGGTGCTGACAGACAAATCAGACCCAAGGGATTGAGGAAACCTCCCTTTCATGTCAAGTGTTGAAAAAACCCCAAGAAGTGGAAACCATTCCCTGCTCACTGTGCCTGCCAAGGGCATTCCCAATTCCTGCCCCAAGATCACCAACATTTGCAATCCATGCCCAAAATTTCCACATTAAAAGCACTGTTGGGAAAATGTCTCCTCCTGAACAGCCACAAAAGAATATCCAGGAAAAAACAAGGATGGTGTGGATATTGTGAGGAAATATTTATAAGGAAAAGGAAAAAGACAAAGAGGGGGCACACAAAAAAGGGTCTAAAAGGAGCTGTTTGCATTTAAACCAGGTTTGGCCAGAACACCAGAAACTTTTATTCTTCCTATTTAAAGAAGCAGCTTTTATCAAGTAATTCCCAGGAAATGGTAATATGGGATAGAAAATGCAGATAAAAATACCTGTATTCATTGGTGTAGTCAAAATCTTGTTTGTTGTGAGTTGGTTTTAGGAAGTTGCATTCAATAATCCCAACAACACCCACACCCATGTTGTTTGCCTGCAAAGAATTAAAGTTTATCAGGAAAACCAACACAAAATCCATGCCAGTACTGCAAGAGTTTGCTGGAGGTAATTATTAACTCTATCTAAATTGGGTAAAAAGGATTTTCTGGCTTATAACTCGTCTCCAAGGAGAGAATCTTGATATAAACCCCTTAAATAACAAATCTTCTGTTCCAGCCCTCTTTTTGTCCTGACAGATGTGCTCAGATTCGTATTTTTGTATCAAGCAGCCTCAAAACCAAACCATTTAATACAATTTTAACTGCTGCATACAGCAAAAAAGGTGATTTTATAAAGCATACATCAGTATCTTGCTTTCAATCCATATTCTTTTTTTAAATCAGTGTTTGAAGGAAATTTGACAAGATGTCAAAATATTTTGAAGCTTCAATTTCTTACCTTTAATTGACAGCCAACTCTTTCATAGGCTTTGATCAGTCTGTTTTTGTGGTACATCATTATTCCATAATGATCCTTGTTTCTGCAGTTAAATCCAAAAGTAATTCTGACTGTTTTGGCCTTTGAGCAGATATTAAGGAAAAACAGGGTGAATTTCATGGAACACAAAAAATAAGAGTTACTCTCAGTGGGCCTTCGAGCTTTCTTTTCTTATATTGAGATGATTCTTTCAGTATGACTTTAAAAAAATAACCAAAATTCATCAATACAACTGCAACAGAATTCAGTTCTGCAATGGAAATATGAAAGGATACACTGAGAAATTTGGGTCTGTAAATATCCTTCTCGATGAAGGCCAAGCTTTTGGAAACCAGCTGTGTTTTCACCTTTTGTCCTCTCAGGATGATCTGCATGGTTGGCTTCAGGTACAAAATACTGCAGTAAGCCTATAAAACACACATTATATTAAAATTAAAACATTTACACCCTCCAACTTCCAAAAATTAACCCAATTTTCAAAATCCAATACGTACTCGTAGCGAGTAATCACTTTCTGGAACAATCTGGTCCAGTCTCTCCTGCTTTTTGTAGCCTCTTTTGCCTGTTTCATCCAAGTCTTCTGGAATTCTGATGTCATATTTATCCTTGTCAAAGTCAAATTCTGGTTTGTTGTTTTTATCTCTAAGAATTAAAAAGGGAAAATGTATTAATTATAGGGGGAAAAAGCAAATACAAGAGGAGGTGTTGTGGTGGAGCCAGAGGAAAAAAGGGGAATTCCTCAGAGATTTGCTAAAATTCACATTTGAGTCCAGCTTCCCATTTTTTTAACTGCACACAGCTTGTTCCAGTTATTCCACACACAAAGAACCCCCAAATCCTTCTATGTTTGTATACACTGAAAAAAAAATTACGAAATTGATGAGAGATAAGAGACTGGATTTATCTTACTTTCTGAGATTCCAAATGATAATCCTGGTGCCTTTTTTTCCCATGATGGCATCCAGCTCTGCCAGTAACTTCTCCTCAGTAGAGAACAAGGAATGTGTCAGGATGGCCTTGAGGCTGTTCTTGGATTCTGCTGGATCACTGATCTGCCGTGGGCACTGTGTTAAGGAAAGGCAACTTGGAACGGAATCAACATTTCAGAAAATGAGGAAATTTCTGGACTCGCTCCCCAGCTTCTCATTCCACATCTCAGAACTCCTACAAAGTTAAAAGTTTTAACTAATTACAACATCTCAGATGTAATTTGCTGCACATTTCCTGGCTTATAACTCCTCTGCAAGGAGACAATCTTGATACAAACATCCAATAAAGCAGCCAAGGATTTCCCTCTGAGTGACGTTTCCCCCCTCCTGAAATTTGTGCTGCACCCGCAACTTTTCAGCGGGACCTCCGAAAGGATATGTTGGTTGGTGAATGTCACGATGGGAACCATGACATGCTCTGCTTTGGTGACCTCCAGGAAAGTTTGGGACAGCATCCCCACGCTCATGGTGTCCCCATTTTTGGTGAAAACGATGGCATCCTTGCCCAGGCGCATGGAGCCCGACTTGAAGCCGTTCCCGTAGAGCCCCACGGGAACGCGGCCGTTCATCACCGACTTCTCGCTGAAGCCAAAGCTGCAGCAGGGAGAGAGAAAAAAAAAAAAAAAATTAAAAAAAAAAATCCAGGGAAAACTTGAGGGATCGAGAGATGCAAGACTTGGCAAATTACTTAACCTAAACCTCTTGTTATAGAGCTTTGCTTTTCTGCCTTCACTCAGAGTCAGGATTGAATGCTTGAGAAATGGATTTTTTGTTCAATCTTATTTAAAGTACAGTTTTTCAGCACTTTTAGCTATCAAGTCAAAAGTGAGAAAATAGAGGTGAATTTAACTAGTTACAAGGTCTTTTAAAGCCTAACTATCTAATTAAAAGCTAACATCTATATTATTTATACTTTTGACTCAATAACCAAACCTGTGACCCACACTATCCAATCCAAAAATTCTACCTGAAATTATGAAGAAAAAGGAACAAGAAGGAAGAAGAGACAAGACTCAGGAACCTCCATCTTGTCCCATACCTATATTCTAAAACTCCAAATTCCAAACCCTTCACCATGTGAAATCACACACTTCTATTTAACTACACACCAGTGATTTTAACTCCATCACTCAATTTTAGAAGCTTTCTCCAAGGCCTCAAGTCAAAAAGTGTTCTCCTGGGGGTCAGTGTGAGAAAGCACAGAAAACTCAAAACTCCCAGGTTTGTGGGTTCCAACAGTCAGGGACTCCTGAGCAATTAAATCCTAAAATCACTTGGACAACGCTGCTAAAACCACACAGCAAAAACTTGGGAAAACTACTTCCAGCTTTTAAATATGGAATAGAAATATCAAGTCTGGAATTAGGTGAAAAAAGAATTCTGATAGTTTTTCTATAGTTTCACAATAAATACTAATAAAAACCTCTAACCTTGTCTTTTTTCCCCCCTCCACTTCCTAGAAAATGTTTAATCCACAAGTTTTCCATATCACACTTCAAGTAAAACAGGGAACTGAATATGGAATTTAGGAAGCTATTAATTATAGTATCTAATAGAAAAATAACAGTTTGAATTCAAGTTTGCTCAAATTTAAATCTGCAGGCAGAGCAATTTTTTTACACTAAGAGAGAAATTGCACAGAAAGCTTTTTGCTGCTGTAGAAATGAGAGAAAAATCAGTTCCAACCCTACAGAATATTTAAAGATAAATAGACAATTATTTTAAAAATAGAAAATCCATTAATTTTTGTACAATTCTATTATTTCCACAATTCTAATATTTCTACATTCTATTATTAATATTCCAATGGGTTTGAGCTGAATCTCCCTTTTTCTCATTCACTAACTTCAACTAAAGCAATTAACAATAATAACAACGATTATGATGATAGTAAAAATAAAAAAAAAATAAAATATTTGCCTTCTCCTTATCTCCACTAGCAGGCACTACAGAGTTTTCACAGCATAAAGGGAAGGCTGAGAGAAAGAATAAAAGGAAATTATGAAGTAAAAGTTCTCTGACAAAGCTACAGGGAAGCTTTAGTAGCACGTGCCTGCCCTGGAGTCTCACCTGGACATTCAGCACCTTCAGAAACGCTGAATTTATGAACAAAATCATTGAATTATGTAGGAGAAACAGGAATAAACTGAGCAGTACCACAAGCAGGGCTGGGATTTGGACAGGACAGGTGCAGAGGTTGCCCACCTGAGCATTTTGTGCAGTTTCTCTGAGTTCATGCCATTGCCATTATCTGTGAATGTCAGGCAGATGTTGTCATTGATGACGGTTTTGTCGATCCAGATCTGTTTGGCGCTCACATCTGGATCGTAGGCATTATCTGAGGGCAAGGAAAGCAAACAGAGTGGGAGACTAGAAAACTAAAATTCAACTAAGTGCAAACACATCTGAAAGTAAATCAAAGGGTTAGGATGGAACAGCTGCACCAACCCAGGAGAACCTCACCCAAAATTTCCCAGATTATCACTGACAGCAACACAGACAATAAAAACGTAGCTGGGGTGAGCAGCTCACACAAGAACAGAAAATGAAACCAAGCCAAGGTTCCAGTTTCATCTCCTGCCTGCAGAGCAGCTGCTGCAATGTCTGCTTTCCCCCAGCCCTTACAGAGGGGAGCTGCAAAATGTTTTAGACTCAACTTTGTGTTTACAGGATGTGAAAGAGTCAAACAGAAATGAAAGAGAAACCAGGGCTCCAGAAAGCCCTCCTGGCAAAGCCAGGCCCAGCCTCAGCTGCCCCAACACCATTTTCTTCCATCTCTTCCCCTCATCCTCTGGGATTTGAGAGGGGAAGGAAGGGTGGGAGGTGATGGCACCTCTGCCTCACTGCCTGTCCTTGCAGGATCAGCTGAGAGACACAAAACAGCTCAAGCCAGTAAAAGGAACCACAGCTCTGCAGCTTTCTCCCTATAAACTTGGTGTCTAAATTGCATCATATCAAATGTTTCATAAAATGTATTTCAGCATCACAAAACAGGACATACAGGTACAACTGAAAGTTTGGAAGCATTTGGAGTGTGAAAAGAGCCAAGATGATTTAACAGATTCCCACAGCCACAGGGCTCTGGTTTCCTCCTCTGGGACAGCTTTGGTCTTCTCCAGCTAAAAAGTCCCTGTTTTCTTCTGACAGGTTAATTTTCTGGGAAAGGGAGAGGGGGGGAAAAAAAGGGGGGAAAGGGGGAGGAGAAAAAAAGGGGGAAAGGGGAGAGGAGAAAAAAAGGGGGAAAGGGGAGAGGAGAAAAAAAGGGGGAAGGGGGAGAGGAGAAAAAAAGGGGGAAAGGGGAGAGGAGAAAAAAAGGGGGAAAGGGGGGAGGAGAAAAAAAAGGGGGAAAGGGGGGAGGAAAAAAAGGGGGAAAGGGGGAAGGAAATAAAAGGGGGAAAGGGGGAGAAGATCTGTGACTTTGTTGGCAGCAACAAGTGCTCAATCAGCTTGGCTGGGGTCCCAAGCCACACCTTTATTTTGAGGAAGCAGCTGACTGGGGACAAGAGGAACAAACACTGGAGATGTCCAATTAACTTCTGCTCAAAAATCAAAGGCAAGATGATCAACAGGAGCTAATAAACAGATGCACAAGGTAATGCAGGTAACAGGACCAGAATGAAGAGCAGAACACTGAGGATGTTCAGCCAGGTCTTCCCCTACCTGATGGAAAAAGGTTTTGTACCAAGAAACAAGAATTATTCCAAGCTATTGATCACCTACCTATGAGTTCTGCAATTGCACTGAAGGGCCAGGTGTGACTGGTGGAGTTGGTGTGCAAGAATTTTGGGCACAGCTGGAATAAAGCACAAGCAGGGGCATTAGTTTGTGCTCTCCAAGGCAGAAACCAGTCTGTTAAATAAAGGAAGAGTCCATTAAATTGGTTTGGATAACACTGCCAAAAGGCTGCAATTAAATTGATTTCTGGATATTGGCAGGGAACATTAATACAGCTCCTGAAGAGGAAATTCAGAACAGTCTCAGCATATTCTGAGCATGGGTTATCATCCTAACACTCTTTATCTTTATAAAAATGTAAGGAATTATTGCTATCTAATTACAGAAAACACCAAAGCTGTGATTTAAACCCGGTACCAGAAGCTCTCAGATGTTAAAAACTCACATTTAGAACCAGGAGGATCCAAACTTCATGTGAAGAGTGAGCAGCACCCAACACCCTCTGTGGGTCTCAGTGACCAAAATCCCCTCTCAGGGGCTGCCCTGCAGTTGGATCTCACACATTTGATGTACCCAAAGGTACAAATGTGTCTTTTCCAGGCCACTGCCAGAATTAAGTGAAAATATGCAAATAAAGCATCTCTTTATGAGATGTGACTTGGAGATGTCAGTGACAAAAGAACTGCCAGGCAGCCCCAGCCTAGGCTCACATATCTTCACTTCAAGACTTGGAAAACCAGGACTAAATATCCATGTAAGTGAAGGACCTGTCCATGCAACATTTGGAGAAGTTTTAACTGCAGCTGATCCTTGTGTTTGCATTATCCCCGAGGAAATCCATGGCTACCCTCCCACAAAGCCTTTAACACAAACCCCCTGCACAGATTTGCTCAATCCCCCCCTGCCAGAGTTGTGGTGGTGGCAGAAAAAAGCAGCACCATGAACACATAACACTGAAATCAGCCCTTGTACCACTGAGTTACACAAAAACCAGAACATAATCCACATTATTATAGAGAGAAAATCTGAGAGAGATCTTAAAATACTGTGTGCATATCCATACTGTGTAATTTTTACAGAGTTACACGTTGACAAACACTTGTATAAAGGTATGAAGTGTAAATAAAAGTGCAAATAAAAGCAAGCAGCCACTTCAGAGCTCCAAGGTGAAAAGGAATGATGCTAAAAGCAAATCCTAGAGCCACAAACCAGGCACCAGAGCAGGAGAAAGGCACAGGGAGAAGCAACAGAAAGTGCCAAGAGCTGTCACCTCATCCTGAGGTCACAGCAGCACATGACACACTTCCAAGTGCAATTTAATCCCTGCATTTCTCCGTGGAGCACCAGTGGGAACAGAAACCACGTTCCTCCTTGCCATCTGTGCTTCAGAGCTCCAGGTTTACAAAATCTGGTGCAGGAAGTCAGGCTAAGCCAGGGTGCTCCCAACAAACACTTCCAAGTAATTTTGAATCCAAAAGAAAATTCCTCTGTGTTATTAATGGAAATCTCACACGTGCAACAGCACGTGGGCAAAAAGGATCTTTGGATTTTTCCCTCTGCTGTACAGGAACTCGGGGGATCCTCAGAGCCCTGGGTGATTCTCTGCACTTTCACAGAGCTGGCAGCATCTGCTCCTTTGTTTTCTAAGCTTCGGCATCAAAACCCACCAGAAACAACTGCTGGGGGTTTTCCCACCTGAAATCTCTCCCTGGTAAAACAAAACCATATTTAAAAATCCCAACCCACCACAGGGATGTACATTCAGAGATTTGGCATCTGCTCACTCTCTGCTGAAACACTGAACGACTCCAGCCATACAGGAGGCTGAAGTGCTGGATTCCCTGGAATCTCAGCAACATGGACTTGGCAAGAAATCCTGACTGTGGTTTTGAAACAGGCATCAACTCACACTAGGGAATCTCATGGAATTCCTGAGGTTGGAAAAGCCCTCCCAGCCCATGGAGTCCCAGCTGTGCCCCATGGCCACCTTGTCACCCTGAGTGCCACCTCCAGGGATGGGCACTCCAAACCTCCCTGGGCAGTTCTTCCCAAGGCCTGACCACCTTTTCCAGGATGAAAATTCCTTCTGGAAAGGAAGAAGCATCTCCCCAGACCATCAGACAATGCTGAGGAAGGACAGATAGAACTTCAGTGTCACCCACAGCGGCATCCTCACCAATAAATGTCCCTTTTTGCCTGTGAACCAAATCATTGTGTGTGCACAGAAACCAAACTTTGCCTGAGTAACACAACAGCTCCACCCTTCATTTCCCTGCTGTGAACCACTGAGAATCCTAAAAACAGCATCACAGGAGTTGTGCTGATATCTCTGGATCACTGCTTGGGGGAGGGCTTGAGAAAGGCTGGAAGGTGGTTCAGAGGACTGGGAATTGTATGGGAAGGGCTGGAAAATGGCAACTGGAACAAATGGGGTCTTGGCCCTCATACCTCCCATCCCTGAGCAAAAGGTGAGCAACTGTGCCACAGGGAATTCATGGGAAAGTTACCTCAGAGCAGACAGCACCACCTGATCACAGAATTCCAGAATTGCAAAACTGGTTTGTGTTTAAAGACCACCCAGCTCCAAGACTTGCCACCAGAGCAGGATGCTCCAAGCCCTCTCCAGCCTGGCCCTCCTCATGCCAGGCATTGAAACAAGGGCACAAAACCAGATTAAAGAACAGCAGAACGGTGGTTTAAGGCCATCAGTTTTATAGTTTCCTCCAGAGCAATCCAGCTGTCAGCAGCCACTCCTTAATTCCTGACGAACTCATCAGGAAATATTTAAGTCCGTTTGTCTCCTTACACTTCGTTCATCAATGCCCCACTTTAATTAGCTCCTAATTAATTGAGATTCAATAAGAGCTGAACACTCACTTGGCCAATCCAGCTGTTTTGCTTGCTCAGCCAAACATATTTTGTTACTAAGTGGGTTTTGTTTAGTAATTTCATTTTTTTTCTGCCGAGACCATGTGCAGCCAAATACAATTCAAACCTCCCACTTCTTCCAGCTGGACGTGTCTGAAACTAAACTGTCCTGAGAACAGCACCTCCTGCAGTTATAACCAGCAAATATTGAAGAATAAAGCAGTTTATCTCTCAAAAATGACAGGCAGCTTCAGAAATTCAGTTTTCCAAGCAAACCTGAACTGTCCCATCCCTTGCAGATCCAAAGTTGTGCACAAATCCCAAACCTCTGCAGAGCTTGCCTCATCTTAGGAATTTATTGCTTGCACATAATAAATTTTTGTTGTGTTATCCATCATCACTACAGTAATTCATGCATTTGAGTGGAAAATACATCTTGGTTCATCCTTGGGAACAACACTGCCATTTTCATGGAATTGTTTAGGCTGGAAAAGCCCTCCCAGCCCCTGCAGTCCCAGCTGTGCCCCCATGGCCACCTTGGCACCCTGAGTGCCACCTCCAGGTGCCACCTCCAGGGATGGGCACTCCAAAGCTCCCTGGGCAGCCCCTGCCAAGGCCTCAGCTCCCTTTCCATGGGGAAATTCCTCCTGAAACTTCCTGAAATTTCTCCTCCCAGCTACACAATCCCAGGTCCATGACTGTGCAATGAGCCACATCAAGGGACCGTTCCAAATTAAAAACCACTCTTAAAATACTATCCTGGATCACTTTCCCGAGCTGCTTCATTGTTCAACTGGATAAAAATATTGCCAGAGCAACAGCAGGAGATAAATTCCAGTGTGGGAATGAGCTCCCAGGCCCTCCCAGTGCCTCTGAATCCACGGGAAATACTTTATATTCCCAAAGAACTGTGAGCATCAGCTCTCCCCACCATTCTCTTATTACAAAGCTTTTTACAAACCTGGTCAAAACCGCATCAGCTGCTTCACCTGAGCAAAAAAAAAAAAAACCAAAAAAACCAAAATAACAACAAACCCAAAAAAACGAAAAACAAAAAACCCTACAAAACCCTCAGCTTTCACTGGAAAGCCACTGAATGCAAATTCTCAGTTGTCCCTGCAACAGACAAAACCAAAGAGCTGCCTAAAAATAATTGAGAAAGTTACCAAGTGCGTCTGGTTTCGTTTGTGCCTCTGAAAGTTCGGCTTGGCAAAGTGATTTCAACCTGAGAATGATTTTAAACTCTGAACTGTCAGGTGCAAAGGCTGATTTTTGATACTTTTTCCGCTCAAGCAGATCAATAATATGTCCAGAAAGTAATAATAAATCCAAATCTTCACCTAAAGAAGCAGGACAACCCTGCTGCAATAAAAAAAAAATCACACAAACTGTGGATTTCAAACACTTGCAAGAATTAAAGATCTGAAATCGAAATTAAAATGCAATTTTGGAACTTCGAAAAGACGATGTTTAGGGCTTATCTCTAGGATCGTGGCAACTTTTATTAGGGTAATATAAATTGATCTTACTTAAGGTAACAAAAATTGATGTTAAGGTAACATAAATCGATATTAGGTGATAAAATTTCAGCCAGAGGTTGAACTCAATGATCTCGGAGGTCTTTCCCATCCTAAACGATTCTGTAATTCCAGCCGTGCTGAGCATATTCGAACACACCTTTTTCACTCAAATATTTCATAAGTTACTCATCGTAGCTCTCCTGCTTCTTTTCACTGCTCTAAAACAAGGTGCTGAGCCAGGTGTAGCTCCAGGTGAGGTTTAGAGGCATTGACTTGGGAAAAACCCTCCTGTTTCACCTGAAAAAGCAGCTTTAACTCCATTTATATCAGCACAAACAAACGACCGATTGCCACAACCGCTCGGCAACAATACTACGACGGAAAAGCAGCAGCATTTACCTGCGCGAACACTCATCATCAGGCGTAATTAGAGTTAAAATGTAATTAGGCCGCTCGCAATAAAAGCAGTTAAGATTTGAAGTTACGAGTTGGCAATTAGAGGTCACGGCGCTCACCAGAGGCTGGGAAATCCCGCCCCTAACACCGAGCCCACCCCCAGCCCTCACCTTCCCCTCGGCACAGCCTGGCAGGACCGAGAGAAGTTCATTTTCCAGGATTTGAGCCGGGATAAGGACGGGATAAGCCCCGACCCCACGTCCCCCACCCCGAGGGACGAAGCTGCGCTCCCCGCCCTCGCTGAGGGAGTGACCCTGGAAGTGTCCAAGGCCAGCCTGGACGGGGCTCTGAGCAGCCTGGGGTGGTGGAAGGTGTCCCTGCCCATGGCAGCAGGTCGGAACGAGCCGGCCCCTCAGGTGCGTTCCCCCGGGCCGGCCGCGGCCCCGCCGCCCCCTCAGACTCACCGCGCTCAGCCGGATCCCGCCCTGTGTTTTCGCCGCCATCTTCGGGCCGCGGCCGCGCGCGCGCTTCCGCCTCCCCGCGGCCCTTTCGCGCTTCCGGCACCGGGCGCGCGCACGGGGGTGGGCGGGGCTTGGGGCGAGGCCACGCCCCCTGCCCTGAGGGCGGGGCTGGGGCTGAGGGCGCTGTGAGGGGATGGCGTAGATTGGAAAAGGGATTTGAAACCACCTGGTCATACCTGTGTGTGATCCTTGTCCCGGAGCGCTGAGTTCCACGTCCAGGCCTTCCTTGGACACCTCCAGGGATGGGGAATCCATCCTCACATTGAACGGCCCCTGCCAAGGCCTGAGCTCCCTTTCCATGGGGAAATTCCTGCTGCTGTCCAAGCTGAGCCTGCCCTGGCCCAGCCTGAGGCCGTTCCCTCTCCTCCTGTCCCTGTTCCCTGGAGCAGAGCCCGACCCCCCTCCCTGCCCCTCCTGCCAGGGACTTGTGCAGAGCCACAAGGTCCCCCCTGAGCCTCCTTTTCTCCAGCCTCAGCCCCTTTCCAGCTCCCTCAGCCCCTCCTGGGGCTCCAGCCCCTTCCCAGCTCCGTTCCCTGCCCTGGACACCTCCAGCCCCTCCAGGGCTCTCCTGCAGGAGCCACAACTGGACACAGCCCTCGAGGGTCTCAGTGCCAGCACAGAGGGACAATCCCTGCCCTGCTCCTGCTGGACACACAATTCCTCATCCAGCCCAGCTGCCAGTGGCCCCTTGGCCACCTGGGCACCCCTGGGCTCGTGTCCAGCCCCTGGCACCAGCACCCCCAGGGCTTTTCCCACTGGAGCACTTTCCTACCGCGTTCCTGCTCTCCGGGCACTCAGAGTGTTCCTGTCTGGCTCCCCAGTGCGGTTCCTACTTCAGCATTTCTGCTGATTCCAAATGCCCAGGGCAGGGAAGGGAGCTGGGAAGGGGCTGGAGCCCCAGGAGGGGCTGAGGGAGCTGGAAAGGGGCTCAGGCTGGAGAAAAGGAGGCTCAGGGGGGACCTTGTGGCTCTGCACAAGTCCCTGGCAGGAGGGGCAGGGAGGGGGGGTCGGGCTCTGCTCCAGGGAACAGGGACAGGAGGAGAGGGAACGGCCTCAGGCTGGGCCAGGGGAGGTTTAGATTGGGTATTGGAAACGTTTCTTCCTGCAAAGGGTGGTAAAACATTGGAACAGGACGCCCAGGGTTGTGGTGGAATCTCCATCCCTGGAAACATTCTAAAAACTCGTAGATGTGGCGCTTGTGAATCCAGAGTCTAAAAGAATTAAAGGGTGCAGAGTTTAGTTAGGGGATAGAAACAATACATATAATGATTAAGAATTTAGCAAGGAGAGTAGAAGCAATGTAGAAAAGTTAATTATTAGCAGATGGAGCTAGCTAGAGCTAAGACAATACATCATTTGCTTGGCTTTGTTGTGTCAGGGTGGGAGGATGGGGCTTTGTAAAGATGAAGAAACCATCACTGCACCTGGGCCCCAAAACCAGCCAGAACCTGGTTAGGGAGCTTGGACCATGGCCAAGGAACCAGAGAGCCTGGCAACAAGGCAGAGGTGAAAAGCTGACCGTGAGGAAAACATCCTTGACTTCGTCTTAGAAAATCACTCACCCATTTCAAGACACACTGACCCATTTCAAACAAAGAACTGCACAAGCATGAAAGGACTTCGAGCTCATTTTAATCCGAAGTGGAGGTAGCTGAGGTCAGGTAATGCATTTGTGTAGGTGTGTTGGGTAATTCTATGAATATGTAAGATTTTGGGGAATAAATGGAGAGCAGGAGCTCTGTGAATTTTGCACATGCCTGTGGGAGATTTCTCCCGGGTGTGCCCCACGTCCTAATAAACATACCACTTTCTAACTTTAATTAGTTGGAGAGTCTTTGTTCACACTTCAATTTAATGCTGGTGGTGCTGGGGTCATGGCTGGGCATGAGGAGCCTGCCAGGGATTGAAACGATTCGATTCATGCCTTCAACATTGTTATGAAAGGGTTTTTCCCCATTATAACAATAACTCTATAAAGAAGCTACAAGCACAGAAGCCTCCCTGAAGATTCCTGACTGGGACTTTGGACTGGAAATCAAACCCCTGCATGTGCTATTGTTCAGTGATCCCAGGGATAAACAGACAGGACTGAGGGAGAGGAGTGCACCCACAAAAGAGCCAAACCCAGCAGAGATCCTTCCCTGGCCGGGTTTGGGGTGTGGACACCACAGCCCACAGTGGCCAGGTTTCCACAGCCTCCACCCAAAACCAGGAGGGGAGGAGGTTTTGGGTGTAATTCTGCTCAGAGGCACTGAACGCACAAACCCCCAACTCCAGAGGCCACATCCACATGAGGGACGCCTCAGGGGGTGTCAGAATCCATCAAAGACCCCCCAAAAGTTCCCCCCAGAGTCGTTCCTGAAGCCTTGCACCACAGGACTGCATAGGATGCAACAGATCCTGAGTCTGCTGCAAGAGACAGCCCTGGGATTCCCAGCTGGCCTGAGCTACAGGAACCCATGGGATTCTGTGCTTTTGTGGGACCATCACCCCAGGAGCTGCTGGAGAGCATCAACAGAACATCACTGGGATCAGTGGAGTGGTGATATTTTCTTTATTCTGTCCCTGTCACTCTCTGTCCTCCCCTCTCTATTTTCTATCTTCATTTTCTCTCTCATATTTATTATCAAATAAAACCTATATTACTGTCATTGGTCTATGGTTTTGTTTGCACCTTAATTCAGGCAGAGGCATTTTTAATAACTTTAATAACTGGATCTTGACAGAGCCTAAAGGTCTTTTCCAGCCTTGATGATTCTGGGATTCTCTTCTTTGACCCTGGCAGCCAAGGTTGTCCCCTGGAGCAGAGCAGGATTTCTGTGTGACACTCTCTGAGCTCATCCCTGTGCTTGTGCTGATCTCCAGGAGCAGAGCAAGGATTTTGTCCCAGAAATTGCTGCCTACCTCCTCATGGCCCCTTTCCCCAGCCACATCCTGCTCTTTCTCCCAGCAATCCTTGGATGGCTCCAGAGCTCTCAGTGTTCTCGCAGTGTTGGGCACATCCACATCCATCCCAAGTTTCCAGGATACAGGGAAGGGTGAAATGTGAACAGCAGCTTTCCCATTTCATCATTTAAACCACGCTCCTCCAGCTTGAGATGTTAAAGCTCGTGGTACAGAAGAGTTTTCTTCCCTGTGGATGGAAAGCAGCACTTCCAGGGCATTCCCTTGGATAGGTGAAAATGTGCAGCAGCAGCTCCTGATTTCCTGGGAAGTCTCTCCCTCCATCCAGGTGAATCCATGATCCCTGCAGCTGCCTCCACGTGCTCCATGTTCCAGACACAATTCCCAAAGCTTGTCCCAAGTAGGGACAGGGATTTCAATGTGGGAATTCCAGGGATGTAAGAGCCAGGGATACAGGAGGAGGAGCAGAGGGGAAGAGAGGCAGCAGCACAGCCTCTCCCCAAGGCAGGGGCCAGCAGGGACTCCTGCTGCTGGATCCACAGCCCTCATGCCCTCAAATAGGATTTTCAGCAGGAATTTCCTCCTGGAAAGGGTGGTCAGGGAGGAATTTAGTTCCTGCTTCTGCTCTGGCAGTATTTTTGTCCAGCTGAACAAGGAAGCAGCTCGGGAAAGTGATCCAGGATAGTATTTTAAGAGTGGTTTTTAATTTGGATGGGGCCCTTGATGTGGCTCATTGCACAGTCATGGACCTGGGATTGTGTAGCTGGGAGGAGAAATTTCAGGAAGTTTCAGGAGGAATTTCCCCATGGAAAGGGAGCTGAGGCCTTGGCAGGGGCTGCCCAGGGAGCTTTGGAGTGCCCACCCCTGGAGGTGGCACCTGGAGGTGGCACTCAGGGTGACAAGGTGGCCATGGGGCACAGCTGGGACCTGATGATCTTGGAGATCTTTTCCAATCTCAATCACTCTGTGATTGAATTTGGGAGCTTTTCCAGAGTCAGATAAAAATTAAAGTTCGTAAATGAACAGTGAAGGCAGGCTGAAAAATAACAACTGCATTTGAAAAGGTATTGCAAAATAACATTTAATATTATTAGAAGAATTACATTCATGTATGGGATACACAATCATCACTTAATGCTCTACACTTCAAGTCCTGCTGCTCTTCAGCAGTTTCCCTTGGTTGCACCTCCTAATTTTTTCTTTCAGGAAAATGAAATCCCTTGGAATATTTCAGTGTCTCCCTCTGTGCACTGTGGCTCTGCTGTATTGGAGCTGAAGTATCCAAGATAAAGCTGAGCTTGGTTAGACTGAAAAGCAAAAACACTGCAAAGCAAAAGCATTTCCTCTCCTGGAAAAGGAGAAAATGTCTGGAGTTCCAGGCAAAAACATTTCCAGATTCATGGACACTGAGGTTGTTCTGCTTTGGTAGGACCAGTTTAGAGCAGAACAGCCCTCAGTGGATTTATCAGTAGGAGCATAAGGAGAAAACCATCACAGTTAGTCCCACATAGAAAAGTAATAAAATTATGGAATAAAAGAATAAAATATTCCCCTTTGGGCCTGTGGAACTGTCCCCCTCCAGCACTCAAGCAGGACTTTTAGTTAAAGCCCTTCCCTCCTTTTTCATGTTATTTAAATCATAAAAGATCTGCTTGGATACTGTATTTTAAAGAACTTTTTCTTCTGAAGTGGAAGGATTATGCCTTAAAATGCCTGAGGCCACTGAAAGCAGTTTAGGGGCAAAAAGGTGTCTTAGATTTTTAACAGCCATTGGATAAAATCATGGAATAACAGAATCATGGAATCCTGGAATGGATTGTGTTGGAAAGGACCTTAAATCCCATCCAGTGCCAGCCCTGCCATGGCAGGGACACCTCCCACTGTCCCAATGTCCAACCTGGAACTGAACATTCCAGGGATCCAGGGGCAGCCACAGCTGCTCTGGGAATTCCATCCCAGCCCCTCCTCACCCTCCCAGCCAGGAATTCCTTCCCAACATCCCATCTAACCCTACTCTCCTTTCTCAGCATTTTTAAGGGAAATACCCAAGTATGAAATGCAACCAGCAGGAACCTGAAAGTAAAAATACCAAAGCATCCTGAGTATTCAGATTATCCATAAAAATTGTTGAAGATAAGCAGGAAATGAACATCAACATTTTAAAAGTGGCCTGCTCCAATATTCAAGTAATGCTTTCAAAGGGTAACTTTTCACTTGTGCTCATTCCAACAGCATTAGAGACCATTAATAAATTATATGAATAGAAATAATTCCCATTCTCAATGACTACACCTCAATCCACCACTTTCCTTCACTGTGTAAAAATACAAAAGGATTTAAATACATTTAGCACAAGCCTATTGTGGTATTATTTTTGTACAGTATTCCAGTATGAGAGTAAAGGATGTTTCATTATTTTAGTTTATAAACCCAAGATGAAAATCTCATCCATCTCTACCTAAAACCCAATGCAGAGAAGCCTCCCATGGTTTATTATGGGAGTTTGGGAAAAAGAAATGCCTGACTCCCAACCAAACATTTCCCATGTCCTTTTTAATTTAGGAAAAGCACTGGGATGATCCCCCTACCTCTCTCACCATCCAGGAGCAGCCAAATACATTCTTTTGTACAAAAAAATGTTCTGTAAAAAAACTGATTTTCGTTTTAGTTAAGCAGTTTCTATTTTTACAGCATTATCTCCATTTAGTTGCATTTCAGAAGCTGCAGCCACCTGAGTCGCTGAAAGAATGAAAGCTTTTAATTTAAAAAATATGAATTAAAATCTTTTAATCGATTAATTAAAACCAAACACCCCCCCCCCCTCAAGTAATGCTAATTACAAAGTGCTCCTGGCATAACTTTGTGTTTTATGCACATTTCTGATTTATTAGGAATTGCTGAGCCTGAAGAATACTGTTCTAGCACAGAGCTGAAATTACAGCCAGGGCAAAGCTGCAGCTCTTTGCACAATGCTGAGACTTAGAAAATCCATCTGTGAGGAATTTGGAGGATTTGTTCAGAATTTGATCAATTTGGGCCAAATTAAGGGGCTTTCACCTCAGGAAATGACTCACTGCAAACTGATTGTACACTGACATGCAACATTGGATTTTCCTTCAATTTGCCTTCAGGACACAGATCCAAAAGCACTTGAAAATACTGGAGAAATCCCAGGGCAGCTGCTACTTGCACCAAATCCAAAATATTCTTCCCTTATTTACAAAATGTCTTTAATCCTCACGGAAAACAAATAAAACACAGGAACTCTGAGAAATTCCCACCAAACTGCCTTTTTTTTTTTCCCCCCCCACCAGCTCCTGAATAATTGAAGAACACTCTGCAACAGCAGGGAGAAATCCCAAAATATGCAGCTGAAAATCTGGGGGAGAGAAAAAAAAAAAAAAAAAAAATAAAGGGAATTTCAGCCAAGCTTTCCCTGTGTTTGCTGTTGATCCAGGTGGTCCCAGGTGAGGCTCAGGTTTCCAGATTTTCCAGAAAATCCCATTCCACGCTGTCCTCCAGCTGCTGCAGGATCCTGATGCTGTTGGTGCCAGGAGAATCCATGGAAGCAGCTGCACAGGGTTGGGAATTTTGGGAATTATTGCCATGGGCTGTGAATGCCCAGCACAGAGTTTGGAAAAAAGGAATGAGCTGAGTGATGCTGGACACGGAGTGAAGGCTCAGCAAAGGGAATTTGGGATTCCTGGGAATTCCTTCGAGGTGTTTTGGGTCCTGAAAGAAAAAAAAAAAAACCAACAAAACAAAATTGGGATTTACTAAAGGTAAATATTGGAACTCTGGTCATTGAGAATTGGAGATTTTTCTCTGCTGACTCTCAAGAGAACATTGCTTTTGACCTAAGGTTGTAGAGAAGGCTTCCAAAATTAAATAATAAAACTAAAATTATAAGTGTAGTTGAAATAAAAGTGTGTAATTTCAGTTGAAAACTTTAAAGTTTTAAAATATAATACTATATATAAAGGAAAATAGAAGTTTTAAAACAAAAACTAATACTTCTTCATAAATTTAAGTAATAGTATATAATTAAATAAAAAAGTCCACATTGCAGACCCACAAATAGTTCATTATTAAATTAAAAATAAAAATAATTTAAGTAATATTTCTTAATTAAACAGTTTATCCTTAAAAAACCTTGTTAAAAAAATAAAACTCCATTTTTAATTTGTTAACTTAAAATACTCTAAAACTCCCAGTTTGTATTTTTTTGTTTGGATTTAGATGTTTATTGGTTTTTATTTATATAATAGTTTCAGTCTCACACATTTAATCTCAATACTAATTAAAAAAGAAAAGAAATATTAGATATAATAGAAATATTCTTTGTTTTTAATAGGAAAAAACAGAAAAGGTTGGAAAGGACCTTAAAATTCATCCAGCTCATCCATGAGCTCTTCCACTGTCCCAGGCTGCTCCAAACCCCAATGTCCAACCTGGCCTTGAACAGCTGCTCTGGGCAGCTTTTTCCTTTTCTTAAAATCTTATATTTGGAAAAGTAAATAAATGGATTTAAAAAAAAAAAAAAAAAAAAAAAAAAAAGGAGGAAAGTTTCTTTACCCCATATTTCATCTTGAGCAGATCCATGATCCTCACGATGTGTGGTTGGCATTCCTGGTGATTTTCCAGCAGGTGAGAGGTGACAGGAGAAGATTCTGTGTCCACCTCTGGCACAAAGGCCCATTTGTACCTGGAATAAATGGATTGATTCTTTAAAAAAATAAAAAAAAAAATAAAAAAAATTGGAAATCCTTGTTTGGATCATGCTTAGTTTAGTGCAGTTGTTTCTACAAAAATCTCTCATAAATGTTCTATTTTGCTGTTAATGAATTGTTCCATTAGTAATTTGTTAAGGTTTAAATACTATTAATGAATGATTACATTACTAATTTGTTAAGATTTAAATACAACCAGCTCCAAAACATTCCCAAGTGTGTTCAGATGGAAAAAAAAAAAAAAATCTCCATTTTTCTCCTCTCCCAATTTTCCAAGTTAAGGAATCCCCTAAAGAAGATGATGAAATCCTCCTACACCAAGACCAAATTCTTCTCCCAAATCCCATTTATCTGAACATCACCAATCCTAAAAGGAACTGATGGAAACCAAAATGAAATCTTGAGGAAAACAGAAATTTTTTTTAAAAGGATAAGGGAACAAAAGGAATGTTGGATCCCAAAATCCTGAGTTTTTTGAGCTTTCTGCCACTGACCCCCTGCAGAACACTGCTTTGAGGCCTTAAAAAAGGGCTTCCAAATTTAAGTAATAAAATTAAAATCACAGGTGTGTAGGTAAATAAAAGTGTGTGATTTCCCACGGTGAAAGGTTTTAAATGTGGAGTTTTTATAATACAGTAATAAATATAGGATGAAATGGAAGAATTGGAGTGGTGTCTCTCTTGGTGCTCATCTTTCTTTTTCTTCATGGTTTCAAGTAATAGTTTCTAGTTGAACACTTAGTGCCACACTGAAAGTCAGGAGAATTTAGTTATTAAGTGAAAAGTATAAAAAAATATAAATGTTATTTCTCTATTAAAGTGTTTAGCTTTAAGAAACCTTATAGTTATAACTAAAATGGATTCATCTCTATTTTGCTCACTTCTAGCTGGTGGCTAGAAGTGTTGCTAAACTTTCTGTACTTTTAATAAAGTCTAAAATAATAAAATAGTATCTAATAAATAGATAGTAAATAAATAGTAAAATATTTTCTTTTCGAATTAAATTTAATCATATTTTATTTTTAATACGATTTAACAAACAACCAAGCCCAAACACAAGAAAATCCATTTCCTCCGTGTATTTTTTAAAATTCTAGGTTTAAGTAAAACCAAAAAAAAAACCAAAAAAACCCAAAACCCCTCACATTTGGAAGAGCTGCATCCTGTCAGGGGGGAAGGAAAGGGCTGTGTCCAGGAATTTGCAGGCTGCCAGGTACAGGCACAGCTCGTTGGGCTGGATCTCAGCCCCACTGCCATCCCCTGAGCTTTTGCCTTTGCTGATTTTGCTGTTGCTCCTGGATTTTAAATAAATTAAAAAAAAGAAAAAAAAAAAAAAAAAAATTCCATTAAAACTCCCAATCCACTCAAGTTTTTTTTCAGTCAGCACGAGAGGAATTTATTTACACATTTACATAAAGGAGCTCTCGGACAATTATTTTTATTCTGTAGGAGCAAAATAATCTAAAATACACCCAAAAAAATGGCAAAAAATCGATTTTTTTTTTCTCCAATATTACTCTTCTCCTTTAAAGCTTGTCCTTGCAAATTCAGAATACAAGCCTGGAGTGCTGCAGTTCCATGTTAAAATAGTCAACAGCCAATTTAGCATTTAACTTTATTTTTGTACACAACTAATAATTACTGCTTATATTTTTAAGCATATCACTAATTTAGCTGCTAAAAAAAAAATCCCTAAATTATGATTTATTAGCACCAGAAATATAAAAGTGCAATAGCAAAATGTCCTGTTGGCTCCTCCATATCGCAGAGAATTAATTAATTATTTTTAAAGAAATCTCTCAAACTCTTCTCCCTAACCCAGAGAGCTAATTAAATTAATCAATTAATTTTAAAGAAGTCTCTCTAATGGAAACTCTTACTTTGCTGGTTCCTCTTCCTCAGTTAAATCTTCCTCCAGCTGTAGAAATGTCTGGATCTTTAAAGAAATAATAATGGAGATGCTGAAATGTTCATAGAACTCAATCCCAACTAAAAGTGATGATTTGCATTGAAAAGGAACCTTAATGACTTGTAACAAATTAATCATTCAGGCAAGAGATTCCATTAACACCACCAAAATTAATCCCAAAGGAATTTCCTAAGGACAATTTAACAAATGATCAGATTAATGTAAAACTCTGGAAACATTTCCAAGCAGGCGAGAGGAAAAAAAGTTAAATTTGAGATAACCACAGGCTGATCTTTTTTCCAATGTAAATTGAAAACTTCTCTCTTACCAGTTCTGTGACCATGATTGGCCACAGGGAGGTGAGATGTTGAGGGGAAATCCTCAATAAAAGAACTCTGAAGAAGAGAAACATCTGGGCAGCCACCAGAGAGGTCTGACCCACACGGAGATTCTCAGTCAGACGTTCTGCAGGAAGCATCCAAAAAAAAGGGAAAAAAAACCAAAATAAAAGAGGCATTTTCCTGTATTTGTGTTGTTGTTTTGGGAATTCAAATGTGGAATTCTGGAATGGTTCGGGTTGGAAGGGATATTAAAGATTATCCAGTGGCACCTCTGCCATGGCAGGGACACCTCCCACTGTCCCAATGTCCAACCTGGAACTGAACATTCCAGGGATCCAGGGGCAGCCACAGCTGCTCTGGGAATTCCATCCCAGCCCCTCCCAGGGAACAATTCCTGCCCAAGATCCCATCCAGCCCTGCCTCATTCAGTTTAAGACCAATCCCCTTGTCCTGTCATTCTGTCCCTCTCCACCTTGTAGAAGGTGGCAAAATACAATTTTTGCTTTATCATCAGTTTTGAGCTGAGTTCCTTGCATTGTATGAACTAATTTATAATTCAGACATAGCCTGAGTGGGTTTATAGTGCACAAAATGTGATCAAAACTGGCATTTAGGGAGAACAACAACAGGTCAGGAAGATTGCCATGAAATATCACATTTCCAGACCAAAGGCCTGGAAACCAAGATTCCTGTCTTTCCTTGCTTGTGTAATTCACCTTCATCCCATGCTTTTCTCCAGGATTTGTTCTTCCACACTCTCCTCAAGCCTGAATTAGAGATCACAGCAAATCAATTGAAGGTTTGCTGCACTGCTCATGGCAGGCACCTGCAGAGTTTGCCAAAGTCTTTACAATAAACAACTTGACAGCAACTACCAACTGCTCTGCCCTTTGAAAATCTAAACCCATATCAGTTCTGACATTTGCTGAGATCATTTATCTGTTAGAACTCAGAGATTCATAAATTTTGTTCTAAATTAAAAAAAAAGGATTTGTTGGAAAAGAGATGACTTTGCTTTCTTGCAGAATTTTTATCATGGAATGGTTCGGGTTGGGAGTTTGATGTTTAATTAAACATTATCCATGGGCTTCACCTTCATCTACCCCCAGGCTGCTTCAATCTGCAACCAAGCTGGCCTTGGACACTCCCAGGGATGCAGGGACAAAGGGATTAGTGTTGCAGCTGAAGGGATGGAGCCTCACCTTGGATCAGGGGCAGGTACAGGTGGTACTGGTCGAGCTCCCCGCTGAAGACAGCGAACGCCTGGCGCTTCAGCAGCATGGCCTTCTGCTCAAAGCTGGGGTACAGCTTCAGGGCACTGCTCTGCATGGCTGCAACACACAGCACAATTATCCACCCCTCACAAACTGCCTGCCTGCAAATAATCCCTGGGTCCTCAAATCTTCTATCAAAAAAAAATTAAAAAAAAAATAATTTCTCTGGGTCACCGAGCGCGAATTCGTCTTGCGTAATAAAATTTGTGTTGTAAGTGTTCAAGGATTCTTTTAGAAAGGCTGAAAAAGAAACTAAAGCTGCTTGAGGTCAGTTTAAAGGGTTCTATCCCATCCTTTTCCCCAAGATTTGTTCTTCCACACTCTCCTCAAGCCTGAATTAGAGGTCACAGCACATCAATTGAAGGTTTGCTGCTCTGCATCTGCAGTTTGTCAAAGTCTCCTCCTGGGAAAGGCCACACTTGGACAACTCAAAATTCGAGCAAAATGTGAATGTGGGAACCCAACAGAAGCACCTCTACAGCAAAACCTCCTCTGGTGTGTTTTAGACATGACCAAAATCCAGATTTAATTCAGCTTTAGCTGGGAATGAAGTTCCCAAAATGGTCAATTATGCATAGTCAGCACTTTATGGATAAATCAGGGTAATAAAAATGCACCCAAATGGCTCAAATGCAAATAGATTTCAAATTGAGGTAGAAATAAATGATCAGCAGCTGATACTTACTCATCAAATCCTTAAACATGGTTTTCTCATGTGTGAGAAGGTGGTCAATGATGGATCTCCAGCTGCAGGACAGAAAGAAGGAATTAGATATCCAGGGGAAGCTGTGCTGTAGATTCACCTCAGAAATTATTTGGGTCAAACTTTTCATGCAATGAAATAGTTTCCAGGCAGGATTTGTGTGCAGACTCTTGTCTGGAGCAGAATTAGTGGTGAGACCCATTTTTAGCATTACCCCATTCCATAAGAAAGCACTAAATGGAATTTTCTTCCCAGTGTTACTCTTCTCCTTTAAAGGCTTTCCTTGCAAATTCAGAATAGAAGCTTTAAGCCACGTCTTACTGAGTGCAGGAAGTGTCCATCTGGAAAAAAGATGGATCCATGTACAATTCCAGCACTTCTTTTTTCCAGGCTCTCTTGGTGTAGGCGTATCCACTCAGGGAGCTGAGCAGCTGAGCACCAGCACGGAAACTGGGAATGTTGTAGGCACTGGGGGAGAGGACAAAAATAATCAATATGGGCTTTTTTAAAGCTCAGGAATAGATTCCAACTCACAAAAGGGTTGGTTTGAATGAGATCTTTAGGAAGGAATTGTTCCTTGGGAGGGTGGGAATGGGCTGGGATGGAATTCCCAGAGCAGCTGTGGCTGCCCCAGGATCCCTGGCAGTGCCCAAGGCCAGGTTGGACATTGGGACAGTGGGAGGTGTCCCTGCCATAGCAGGGGTGGGAACAAGATGATTTTTAAGGTCCTCTCAACCTAAACCATTCCATATTTCAGTGTCTCCAATGGTATCAGCATTTGGAATTCAGGACCCAGGCAGGGGTGGCACTGGATGGGCTTTAAGGTCCCTTCCAACCCAAACCATTCCAGGATTCCATGGCCTGTGTCTCCAATGGATATCACCCATTGTCCCCCATTTGTGAGGAAAACAAGGAAGGGGATAGGGAGAGATGATGCTTTTCCTGCTTCCTGGTGGATCCTGGGACCTTCCCATGCTCTGCTGCCCCATTCCCTGACAGGCACAGAAAGGGGAGATTTCAGTAAAACCCAAAATCCCAGCTGGGAGAATCCCAACAGCTGAGCAAAAAAACTGAAACAAGAGCAGGTTGAGCTCCTGGTGAAACACTGCTCAAACACATTAGAACAGAGAATGGAGAAAGAAAGGCAAACACAAGAAGTAAAAAACGGCAGGAGCAGGGAGAGACTGGCCTGTGGTTCCTCAGGTAGGGGAACACGAAGTAGAGCAGGCGGGAGATGAGGGGCACGGCCTTCTCCTTCTCATCACTGCGGTAAACCACGTCCAGCAGGGAGGCCAGCACCTGCCAAATGCACAGCAGAACTCTTCAAACCCACAGCTGCCACTGCCAGAAAAGGGGAAAGGCTGCCATGTTCCAGGCTGGGAGTTTGTGCAAGGGAATAGCCCCCAAAAGTTTTACACTGCTGTTTAATTTACCAGGAAAATCCTCCTCAGCTTCATAACCCAAATAACCCCAGAGAGGAGAGGGCCCCACTGACCCCCAAAAGATTTACACCTGTAAAAAGATTTACTCCTGTTTAATCTACCAGAAAAATCCTCCTCAGTTTAATAACCCAAATAACCCCAGAGATGAGAGGGCCCCACTGACCCCCAAAAGATTCACTCTGCTGTTTAATCTGTCAGGAAAATCCTCCTCAGTTTAATAACCCAAATAACCCCAGAGATGAGAGGGTCCCACTGACCCCCAAATGATTTACATCTGTAAAAAGATTCACACCTCTGTTTAATCTACCAGGAAAATCCTCCTCAGATTAATAACCCCAAATCATCCTGGAGTGATTGAATAAACTGAAATTGGAGATATAAACCTGAGACCTGATTCAATCAGCACATCACCTCAAAGATGAGAGGGTCCCACTGACCCCCAAATGATTTACATCTGTAAAAAGATTTACTCCTGTTTAATCTACCAGGAAAATCCTCCTCAGATTAATAATCCAAATAACCCCAGAGATGAGAGGGCCCCACTGACCCCCAAAAGATTTACATCTGTAAAAAGATTCACACTCCTGTTTAATCTACCAGGAAAATCCTCCTCAGATTAATAACCCAAATCATCCTGGAGTGATTGAATCAACTGAAATTGGAGATATAAACCTGAGACCTGATTCAATTACCACATCACCACACAGATGAGAGGGTCCCACTGACCCCCAAAAGATTTACACCTGTAAAAAGATTCACACTCCTGTTTAATCTACCAGGAAAATCCTCCTCAGATTAATAACCCAAATAACCCCAGAGATGAGAGGGCCCCACTGACCTCTGCAAGGAGAGAAAGGGCTTGGACACTGTAGATTGAAGGAGCAGAGGCAGAAACCATGGAAGATGGTGCCACTGTTGTATCTGAAAGGGGCAAAATAATCGAGTTTTCTCTTCAGACAGGTTTAAATGTTGCTAATTAGATGTTTAAATATTTAAATGATATAATATTAATAATAATATTAAATGTTTAAATATTTAAATGTTGCTGTTTCCTAATTTGCTGCCCAAACAGAACATTTATTTGCAAATTGGTGGTACACTGAAAAAAAAAAAAAATCATGCACATCATCAAACCCCTCGTGCTCTTCACTGCCTTCAGCAGAGGAGAGGGAGCAGCAGGAGCCAGGGCAAGTTACCATTCACATCCTCCACGTTGAATTCATCTGGTAAAATCTGAGGTTGAGCTTTCACTTCCAAATTTCTGCTCAGCCAACTGGTCTGTTCCAGGGAAGAACCAGCAATGGTCCCCACAGCCTCCAGGATCTTTTGGGTCACCTCCTGTAATGTAACCAAAGTGGCATCAGGTATTTAATTGGTATATTTAATTCCCAGGGCAATCAGGAGCTGCAATGAAATCAAATCTTATCCAAAGCAAAGCAGAGGCTGTAAAATGACATTTTCTGTCATTGTTGGCATTTTGCTGGCAAGACTCTGCAGCAGAAGGGGAGATTGAATTTCTCTGTTGGCACATGAAAGTCAAACCCACAACCAGGAAAGAAGTGTTCAAACTGTCCTGGTGAAATAGGGCAGTACAGGAGGAGAATCCTGCTCTGCTCCTTTCTTTACACAGCTGAGCTCAGAGCAATTCCCATTGCCAAACCCTGCTGGCAGCTCCAAGGATTAATTCATTTTCCTTAGAGAATTCAATATTCACAAACAGGATGTGAATTCATGACATCCCACTTGTGTGAGGAGCCCATTCCTGAGAAAAATCAAAATAGTGCACAGAAAAAACAGCTTTAAAAAGATTTCAAGCTTTGGAACCTGAGCTTTCAAAGCTTTTGGGACTCAAGCTTCAAAGATTTGGGACAAAATTGTGTTTGTCTCTCATGTCTGAGTCTCCCCTCAGCCAAAATGTTTGGATGCACATGCAGGAATTCCCAAAAGCAATTCCAAAAGGAATTCAGATCCAAAGGATAGATCAGGTCATCTCCACTTTTCCTTACATGAACAGAGCCAGGTTTAAGAACTAAAAGGTGAATTAACCCACTGTACCTGCAGGTCTTTCTGGTCCTTTTTGTTTTCCAGGGTGGGTGTCCTTGTCACAAAGTCATTCAGGATGCTGTGGGAGATCAGAGCACTCTCAGTCAGGAATTGCACAGTGAAAACCTCAGTGAAACCTCTCCTTTGTCATGCAGTACCTGAGGAGAAGGAAGTGGCCAGGAGGAGCCAAGTTCAGCTGCACAGATTCTCTGAGGAGCCCTAATAAGGGCTGGAAGTTCTCCTGCAGGGCTGGGACAGGGAGTCTGCCAAAAAAAAATAAAACCAAAGCACACAGGAGTGAAGGTACAGTTAAGGAAAGAACAAAAAAACCCCCAACAAAAAAAACAACAAAGAAAAACCCAACAAAAAACAAATAAGAGGAACTTGGTGGCCTAAAAGCTTTGGGGATCAGTCCTGCCCTTCCTGACTGTCAGTGCCACTTCCCCTCCCAGTGTCACAGCCCTGGCACTCCGTGTGTGTGTGTCAATAACCAAGGACTGCACATTTCCTGCACAGAAGTGTTCTGGGTCATGAAGATCAAAGGAAAGCAGAAGTGGCAATGCTGGCTGTTCCCTCACTGGAGTCAAACAGAAAATTCTCTTTTAGAAGGACTGAGTTACCTCTGAATGAAAGCATAACTGAACTGCAGCACTGGGATATCCACGAGAGAGGATTTCTGGAAAAGAAAAGCAAACCCACACTTATTTACCATCAGAAGGAAAAAGAAAATCCAAGTTGGCTTTGGACACTTCCAGGGATCCAGGGGCAGCCACAGCTGCTCTGGGAATTCCATCCCAGCCTCTCTCCACCCTCAGAGGGAAGGATTTATTCCCAAAAATCCCATCTAACCCTGCATTTGAGAGTTTCAAACCATTCCCTTTGTCCCATCACCATCTGCCTGATATATTTTAAAGAATCTACTTATTGTGGATCAAACACAATCTGGATACCAAAACCTATTCAGGAGCAAAGGACAATCCCACATTTAAAAGCAAACCCTCCAAAGACACATTGAAACAGATCCAGGCTGGAATATTTTAAGAAAATTGAATTATCTTCCTGCTTACCTCTTCCCTCTTGATTTGTGCTGGTTTCTTGACCACCTCTTTGACCAGATATAATATGGTGTCAATTTTCAATGTATTCAGGGCACAAATTAAGTCCACGAGAATAAGTTGGGATGCACTGGCCACTGGGAGAATCTGACAAAAGAAAACAGAACAAAAGGCACACCCCTCAAAATGAAATGTAAATTACAGAGATTAAATCAAACACCACATCCCTTGGCATTAAATATCTTCTCCCAACACCTTATGAAAACAACTGGATTCTGCTCCAATGAAAGCAGGAAAGGAAAAAAGTTCTCCCCAGAATAAATAATGAGTTCCAGAGAACATAGCTCTCACTTTCTCTGGAAACTGAGCTGATTCATGGGCTTTAAAATATAATTGTCCAATTGCAATCCAGTATTGATTAAGAAATGGCTTTTACTCTCAGATTTAAACCCACAATATAGGTTTTATTTGATTACTTATTGAGGTTTAATTGTAGTCCTGCTGCTTTTTCTAACTAAGAGGATTTCAGATTTTTCAGTCCTATTTCAAAAACCCCAAAGAATTTACAAACAGAGTTGAGAAGTGGCCACATAAATGTAACATTTGCCTTTATATAGGAAATAAAAAGGTGCCTTTCTTTAACTTCACCTTGGTTTTACTGTGACTCCTGTGAGGTTTCTTGCTGTTCCAAACTGCTGCAATTGCTGCCATCAGTTGGATTCCAAGGTGTGCTGTCAAGGGATTCAGAAAATCCAATATTTTTGTTCTTAATGTCTGTAAATGGGGGAAAATAATTATCAGTGTAAGGCAAAGACTATCTCCTAGCTTACAAAATATTATTTTTTCCCAGAAAATAAATAACAATAAAAGAACTCCATGTAAAATGCACTGGGGAGGATGAGGAGATTAAAAAAAAAAAAAATCAGCATTTTAAAAGAGCTCCTACTTTGGTTGCTTTAAAGTAGACTGAAGAGGAGCCTTTAGTTGTCCCAAAGAAGTCAGTTGGTCTTTTTTGGGAGTCTTCCCTCTTTATGACACTCCAGAGGAGGCTCATGGTGTTCACAACTCGGGGCAGCTCCTCCAGGATGGCATTCCTGGCATTCCTCAGGTTGGCAGGTTCAGCTGAATAGGATGACTAGGAAAAAAAAAAAAACCCAAAATATCAATGTTAAAATAATTTCTTATGCACACAAAAGCCTAAAAATTGTGGGGAGCATTCAAAACATTATTGACTCAAAAGAAAAGAAATGAGTTTGTTAAGGACAGAGGATTGATATTTGCATCACCAAGACCTTCATGAACAATGATTTAAAATTCATTTTGCAGGCTTCAAATACAGAAAAATTAAGCTCAGTCCTTTCACTTTGAGTCAGTTGAGTTCTCTGGGTGTGCTATGAGGCCTCTCTAAGGTGATTTTCTTGTACAATTCACTGTTTATGTTCACCTGGAAGGAAAAGGGAAGTGACTCTGCTGTCAGGGGATTCCTAAATACCTTTTTTGTTGGACTGGGATGATCCAGAAGGCAGAAGTGCCCGATGGTTGTCAGCCCTTCCAGAAGGGTGAGGGGGTAATCAGGAGTCACATTTTCTCTTTTAGAAGTGAAGCTTTGGAAAGGGAGCAAAAACCAAATATGTTAATAAGCCAAGTGGTATCTCCTTGATTAAAAATTTCCTGCTTCTATTCCATAGCTAAAATTGGAGTGAATATCAGGAATATCAGGTGAGGAGTAGCAAAATGAAAGGATCCATAAAACTGAGAGCTTGTATTCTTGGATGGAAGGCAGAGGGAGCCAAGAAATATCCCAGCTGCTGCTCCTCTTCCTCCAGCTGCTGCAACAATCCTGTCTCCAGCTCACTCCAGGGACAGGTGCAGCAGGAATTAAGGATCAGACTCTGGGAGCCACAGTGCTGACCCAGGGACTTCCTACACTCCCTGCTCTGTGGAAAGGGGAATTTTCAGGATAAAAAAATCCCCCCCCCATCAGGTGCCTCTTACCTGGCAGATGTTTTGGCAGACGTCTTCACAACTTCATTTTCATACTGCTTGACGAGCTCATCCAGGTTTTTACAGATCTGCACCACAAACGGTGCCACTGTCCAACCTAAGGACTTCCCAAAGTAGGGCAGGGAGCTGGTGACCAAGCTCACCCACGTGGGATGCATGCCATGGCCATACTCTGGCTGGAGCCCCCTGACCACGGCAGAGACAAAGAGTCCCTGGGAAGTGATGGGGTGTGGGTACACGTACTGCATGGCCCCAATGGCCTGCTGGAAGTTGAGAGCCTGCTGCCACTCCTTGGAGAGGTCTGCCTGGCTCTCCTGCTCCTCAGGCCTCTGGCCTAGGTGGTGCTCCAAGACAATCAGCACCTGCAGCAGCTTCAGCAGCTCGATCTGCAGCGGGTGCTCGCTCCAGATCTGATCGTGGCCAAAATTGATCAGGTTCTCCTCGAGGAGCTCCTCCTCCTCCTCAGGGCCGCGCTCGGCCCCGTCAGCCACGAGCAGCTCGTAGCGTTTGTGGCTGACGTACATGGAGGCCGAGAGCGAGAGCAGCACGAACTCCTGCACTTTGCACCTGCCCAGCAGCTCACGGATGAACTCCACGCTCTTGGGCTCGGCCGCCTTGGCCGTGCTGGCCAGCTGGGCCATCATCCTGATGAGCACCTCCACGCTCTTCACCTGCACGTCCCTGTTGGCCAGCAGCTCCCTGTGGCTGAGCTGCAGGCAGCAGGGGTAGTAGGAGCGCAGGAAGCTCAGGCACAGGTAGGTGAGCAGCTCGATGAGCACCGAGTGAGGACACACCGTGGGCGACTGAGGCTGCAGCTTCCCATAAAAGCTCTGCCCCACCAGAGCTTCCTGGTGGCGAGCCAGGAGGTTGTAGATGAGGTTGAGGTGCGCTGTGGAGCTGGTGTCCATGCTGGTGGTGGCCACGGCCTCGATGAATTCCTTGGGGTTGGTTTTGAGCACGGCCTCCAGCACGGAGAAGGCGTAGAGGACGCGCCGGGAGTCGTAGGGCTGCAGGTACAGCAGCATGTGCTTGAACAGAGCCTCTGCCAGCTCCTGCTTCTCCTTGTGCTGCTTCAGCAGCCTGCACTGGGCGATTTCCTGCAGCTCCAGGTCCACCTCCTCGTCACTGGACAGGGACTCCGAGGCCTGAGTCCTCTCCGAGTCGGCCCTGACGAGGTTGGGCCCCGCGCTGGATTTGGAGCTGTCGGACAGGGAGGCATTGCCGTGCCTTGGGGCCTCTCTGCCATCGTCCCTGTCCTCGGTGCTCGCCTCCTGCAGCTCCAGGGAAGGGGAGAAGGAGGAGGTGTTGTCACTGTCGTGGCCTGTGCTGGTGTCTGCAGACTCCGTGTGCTCGCTGGTGTCCTGCTCAGATCCGTCGTTTTCGGCCTGCTCAGCTTTCAGCTCTGCTTTCCCTGGATCGTTTTCCACTTCTGCCCAAATTGCTTCTCTGTCCACGGTTGTGAACTGGCTCAAGGGAAGGTTTTCCTCAGAATTGCTCTCAGAGATGCCAGACTCCTTCAGGGTCTTTTTCTTGCAAAGCCACTCACGAACATAGTCTGAAAAAAGTAATTTTTTCATTTGATTTCTATTTCACGCAAAAAATCGTATCACAATCCGGCTTGGAAAGGATTTTTAAGGGTCAATTAGTCAACGCATTGTGCTTTATATTCAATAAATAATTTTTAAAAAGTTTATAAAAGCTACTCTGCTCCAGTCCAGTATTAATTGTAATGAGTGAGGCTAAAAAAAGGGCAAGAATTATTCTTCAGGCAAGAATTATTTTTGTTTTAAAGTGGTTAAAGAGCAGTGCTAACCTACTGCAAAAAGATCAGGATCAAAACATAAAGCACTTTTAGGCTGAGACTCCCTAGGAGTGACAGTTGTCTTTTTTAATGTTTCCTGAATATTAAATATTTGTGGAGATGAGGAGGGCAATGAGAAGGATGGCAACAGACGTGTTGATTAATTAATTAAAGAACTAATGTTTTCCTTGATTAAATGCTGTGGAACAAGGAAGGAATAGATTAGCTCTGTGTTTCTATAGCAGCCCTGTGGATGCTCTAATTGTGTGACATTTCTTTGTCAGCTGACACCAAAAAATGCTGCTGAAAGCACAGCCTGGTGACACAGTCATGGGACAGGTGACAGGAACTTCCAGTATATAAAACTCCCAGACACTTCTCCACTTCCTGCTCTGCTCCAAACTGAGATATTTGGGCCAAATCACAGAGCTGTTAAAGTTGGAAAAGACCTCCAAGATCAGAGTCCAACCATCATCCAGCACCAGCCCCATGGTCACCTCTAGTGCCACATCCACAGAGTTTTCAACATTTCCAGTGAAGGTGACCCCAGCACTGCCCTGAGCAGCCCCTGCCAAGGCCTGAGCTCCCTTTCCATGGGGAAATTCCTGCTGCTGTCCAAGCTGAGCCTGCCCTGGCCCAGCCTGAGGCCGTTCCCTCTCCTCCTGTCCCTGTTCCCTGGAGCAGAGCCCGACCCCCCCTCCCTGCCCCTCCTGCCAGGGACTTGTGCAGAGCCACAAGGTCCCCCCTGAGCCTCCTTTTCTCCAGCCTCAGCCCCTTTCCAGCTCCCTCAGCCCCTCCTGGGGCTCCAGCCCCTTCCCAGCTCCGTTCCCTGCCCTGGACACCTCCAGCCCCTCCAGGGCTCTCCTGCAGGAGCCACAACTGGACACAGCCCTCGAGGGTCTCTCAGTGCCAGCACAGAGGGACAATCCCTGCCCTGCTCCTGCTGGACACACAATTCCTCATCCAGCCCAGCTGGACTAACCCTGCTCAATGCCAGGTGAACATCCAGAGTGCCCAAATCCTCCACATTTCACACTAAAACCTCTCACACAGTGATGTCCTGGAAAAGCAAAAGCCACTGAAGTGGTTGGTTTGTGGTTGGTTTGTGGTTCACACAGAGCTCCAGGTGTGTGCAGCATGGAAATGCAATGGAATCATGGAATTTTCCAGCCCCTCTGCCCAGCCTGGAGCTCCATGGGGTTTTTGTGACTCAAGGACAAGATCTGGCCTGGTTGACTCTCACCCACTTGGCCTCATCCCATGGATCCAGCCTGCAAAAGGTGCCAGTGTCACATCCATTCCACTTCCAGAAATCCCAAACTTTAAATCTATGTGGCTGGAGCTCATCTTCAGTTCCAAATATTTTGCTTCCACATCCTAGCTCTGTGATACCTCTGCCACAAAGGCTCAGCTCTGTTCTTGAATGAAAACAGATCTTTGGAGAGAGATATTTGAATCTGCAGAAGTCAGCAGGATGAGGAGGGGCTTTGTGTGTTGTGTGCCTAAACCAGCAGGATATTCCTCACACAGTCACCCAACTACTCCTGGGTTCCTTCTGGCTGCAGACCTAGAGGGGATCCTGAAAACCGTGAACAGTTTGGATCATCTGGGAATGAAAGAAGTGTGGGACAAGATCCCAGAGCAAAGCAGGGAGCAATCCAAACCAACAGGAAGGGAATGATCTTCAACTGGAATGATTTAGTCCTGAATTCTGCCTTAGGCATCACTACAGGGACTGGATGAGCAGGAATACACAGATGTGAGCCAGGGAACAACTGCTCCCTTCAGCAGGAGCCCAGGGCTGTGGGAGCACTCCCAGTTTGATGCCAGCTTGTATTGGTTTGGCATGGCCTGGTTTTAGGTAGCAGGGGGCACAAAGATGATTCCTGTGAGAAGCTGCTGGAAGCTTCTGCCAAGTCCAGCAGAGCCAGTCTCAGGTGGCTCTGAAGATGGACACGCTGCTGGCCAAGGCTGGCCCAAGGAGAGAGGCTGGAAATGCCTCTGAGGTAACATATTTAAGAAGAAAATCAAAACAAATTGTGGCATGCACAGTTTTTTCCTAGCCAGGGAAGAGGAGGAGGTGAGAACATGTGAGGGAAACAATGTGGAGTCAACAGGGTCAGTGGAGAAGGAGGGGCAGGAGGGGCTTCAGGTGCCAGAGCTGAAATTCCTGCAGGCTGTGGTGACCACCATGGTGAAGCAGCTGAGCCCTGCAGCTCATGGGATCCATGGGGGATGCAGAGATCCATGCACAGCCCATGGGGATCCATGGGGGATGCAGAGATCCATGCACAGCCCATGGGGATCCATGGGGGAAGCAGAGATCCATGCACAGCCCATGGAGTTCCATGGAGGATGCAGAGATCCATGCACAGCCCTTGGGGATCCACAGAAATGCAGAGATCCATGCACAGCCCATGGGGATCCATGGGGGATGCACAGATCCATGCACAGCCCATGGAGTTCCATGGAGGATGCAGAGATCCATGCACAGCCCATGGGGATCCATGGGGGATGCAGAGATCCATGCACAGCCCATGGGGATCCATGGGGAATGCAGAGATCCATGCACAGCCCATGGGGATCCATGGGGGATGCAGAGATCCATGCACAGCCCATGGGGATCCATGGGGGATGCACAGATCCATGCACAGCCCCTGGGGATCCATGGGGGATGCAGAGATCCATGCACAGCCCATGGGGATCCATGGGGGATGCAGAGATCCATGCACAGCCCATGGGGATCCATGGGGGATGCACAGATCCATGCACAGCCCATGGGGATCCATGGAGGATGCAGAGATCCACCCACAGCCCATGGGGATCCATGGGGAATGCAGAGATCCACCCACAGCCCATGGGGATCCATGGGGGATGCACAGATCCATGCACAGCCCATGGGGAGGTGCTCACACTGGAGCAGGTGGATCCCTGGAGGAGGCTGTGATCCAGTGGGACACAGTGGAGAGAGGGGCCTTTGCCTCCAGGCTGGAGCAGCCTGTCCTTGGAGGACTGCACTCCTTGGAAAGAGAGACCCACAGCACAGCAGTTTTGGGAGGACTGCTTGCCCGTGGGGGGAATTCACATTCCAGCAGTTTTGTCAGGATTGCTGCTCGTGAGAGTGGATCCATGCTGGAGAAGTTCATGGACAACTGTCTCCTGTGGGAGGGACCCCACAGTGTCACAGTGTTCCCTTTCCCTGGGCAGTGGAAGAAATTCTCAGTGATGAACTGACCAAAGCCCCCATGTCCTGTCTCCCTGCACTGTCGGTGGGAAGGAGGGAGGGGCTGGAGAGGGAAAGGTGTTTTTTAAGGTCTTATTTTACTTTTCATTATCCTCCTCTGATTCTATTAACAATAAATTCACAACTTAAGCTGAGCCTATTTTCCCCTTAAAATATTTCTCCCTGTCCTTACCTCACTCATGCAACCTTTGTAATTTTTTTTTCCTTTTCCCTCCTCTGCCCAGCTGCAGCAGGGGAGGGTGAGCCAGCAGCTCTGGTGGGTGCCAGTGTGAAAGCAGGGCAGGGCTCTACCTGGGGACCTGCAGGGCTCTACCTGGGCAGGAGCTGCAGGGCTCGACCTGGCAGGAGCTGCAGGGCTGTACCTGGGCAGGAGCTGCAGGGCTGTACCTGGGGAGGAGCTGCAGGGCTGTACCTGGGGAGGAGCTGCAGGGCTGTACCTGGGGAGGAGCTGCAGGGCTGTACCTGGGGAGGACCTGCAGGGCTCTACCTGGGCAGGAGCTGCAGGACTGTACCTGGGGAGGAGCTGCAGGGCTGTACCTGGGGAGGAGCTGCAGGGCTGTACCTGGGCAGGAGCTGCAGGGCTGTACCTGGGGAGGAGCTGCAGGGCTGTACCTGGGGAGGAGCTGCTGGGCTGTACCTGGGGAGGAGCTGCTGGGCTGTACCTGGGGAGGAGCTGCAGGGCTGTACCTGGGGAGGAGCTGCTGGGCTGTACCTGGGCAGGAGCTGCAGGGCTGTACCTGGGCAGGAGCTGCAGGGCTGTACCTGGGGAGGAGCTGCAGGAGCTGCAGGACTGTACCCGGGCAGCTGCAGGACTGTACCTGGGGAGGAGCTGCAGGGCTGTACCTGGGGAGGAGCTGCAGGGCTGTACCTGGGGAGGAGCTGCAGGACTGTACCTGGGCACGAGCTGCAGGACTGTACCTGGGGAGGAGCTGCAGGAGCTGCAGGGCTGTACCCGGGCAGCTGCAGGACTGTACCTGGGGAGGAGCTGTGCTTGATGTAGGTGATGGAGGTGCGCTGCGTGCGGGGGTGCAGCAGCAGCAGCAGCACGGGCTCCAGGATCCGAGCCACGTCGCTCAGGGACAGCGCCCGGATGAGCCAGCCCTGAGCCGCCGCCCCGATGGCCCCGTCCGAGCACGTCAGGCTGTCCAGCACCACGAACAGCGACCTGCGGGACAGAGCGCGGATCCTTCAGGGTCTCAGCTTTTATCTCTTTTAAATCCTCCACTGCATTAGTGCATGACTCTGAACTCCTTATGATGCCTGGAAAGGCTGAGCTGGAACAGAGACCAGACAGAGCAAAAGGGATAAAATGGGAATTTATTGAAAGGATTCACCTTGGGCAGTGCAAGAGCCTGGCTGGGGCTACACCCAAATCAAATCCAAGATGGATCCTGGTCACGAGTTTTTACACTTTTATAAGTTTTGGTTCATTTACACATTGGGGTCAATTATCCAAGCACAGCCCCAGGCTATGAAGTCTCAGCCCCCTGGTTTGCCCCTTTTCCCTCACTGTTATTTCTGATTTTTGAGTGTCCTTGATTCTCCAGCTACAAAGGGATTGTTTTGTCCAACTACCCTATGAAGAGAACTTACTGACACCTAATATGAATTTTCAGAGTCACACACTAAGTATCAGAAAATCTGAAAAATAGAAAAGCTAAAACCGAAGGCATCACTTATAAAGTGTTAGTTACTGTTCATGCCTTAATTTTTAGCTTTCGTATTTTCCAGATTCTGCACTGCATTAGTGAAGTGTTACAAGTTCTCCTCACAGTTTAGTCAGTTAAAAAAATTCTTTTCCATCCCCAGAACCAAGGACACGCTGCAGCTTCAGCCCCAAAAAGTGCAAACAGCAGAGAACTGAGGAGAGAATCTGGGAGGATGGGACTGCAGAACCTGGAGCTGGAATTGGACAATGAACCCCAATATGGAAATGAACCAAAACTTATAAAAGTGTGAAAATCCACTTTTATAAATCCAAACCTGATAAAAGTGTGAGAATTCATGACTCAGGGTCCATCCTGGGTGTAGCCATGGCCAGGCTCTTGTACTGCCCAAGGTGAATTCTTTAAAGGCCTTTTAATAAATCCCTGCTTTATTTCTTTAACTCTGCCCAGCCTCTGTTCCAGCTCAGCCTCTTTAGGCATCACTGTCGTCACATTTTGGTCAGACTAAACAATCCCTCTAGGCCTGAGATCCAAGGACACCTTACAGCCTCAGGCCCCAAAAAGTATAAACCAAAGTGAGTTCTGGGGGAGCAAACTGGGGGTAAATGACTTCATCACCTGAAGCTGTAATTGGAGGATTAACCCCGTGATATATAAATGGACCAAACTTTTAATTGTGTGAAAAACTCGTGACCATCATCCATCCTGGGTGTAACTGCCCAAGGTGGATCTATTGAAAACCTTTAATTAATACCCACTTTATTCTCTTAAACTTGTCTAGCCTTTGTTCTAGGGATCCACTCCAAGGCATCACCAGCACCAAGGACAGCTGAAATCCCTAAAAAAAAGTTCAATCAAGCAATAAAATCCTGGCAGGGAACACACCCAGAGCATGCTCAGCCAGTGGCTCAGCTCTGCTCCCAACAGCTTTGGCCAAGCAGCTTTTCCTGGACTGAGTTCAGGAATTGTACAAGCAAGGCCACACAAATCCTCCCACTTTTTTTTCTCCCATATTTATTTGCTTTTATCTCATTTTATCCCATAGGAAGTAAAACGAAACTAAGATTTTTATTTTTACAAGGAGCTGGTGTTATTTTCTTTGGAAAGCAAATTTGATTCACTCCAAGATAAAAAATATCTGCTCTCCAGTACAGCTATTCCTCCTTTATGAAACTCCTTCTATTTTTACAGCAATTTCCTTCACCCAAAAAAGCCACAGCAGGCACAGAGTGCCCTGCAAAGATAAACTCCAAGGAAGTGGAAAATGTTCCTTTTGTTCATTTTTTTTACTCTCTCTACAGAGAACTCCTTCCCCTCCCCAGAAAAGAGAATAAAACCTGATAAAATTCAATATAAAAATGCAAATGGAAGTGGAAATACCTGTCAAAGGATCGATTGTGAGAAGTCACTCTGCTGCCTTGGATCTCTCTGGTCAGGTGCCACATGACAGAGAATCTGAACAGAGCTTCCAGCCTTGTCCCCTTGGCAAGGAAAAAAGGGAGATTTAGGGAGGTTTCCAAGCTGGGTGAAAACGGGAACACATCGGGATCCAGTGGTTATTGGTGGAAAGCTTTAAAAAGGTTTGTAAACTTTTATGTTGCAAAATTGTCAGGACAGGAAAAATAATGGCAAAGACTGGTTAAAGTTTTATTGTGCAAAAAATGTACTGTCAGCTGTTAATGAACTGTGCTGTCATTGTATGAGGGAAGGAAAATCATCAATAACTGGCTCACAGCTCATTGTGAGACCAAATACTAGAAAATCAAGCTAAAATAAAGTGATTTTACAGATATTGGTGGAGCTGGGGCAGTGGGAAATACTGACAAAAAACGACAGGATTTGAGTTTGAACTAAAAACTCCAGCTAATATCTGGTGATAGATTTTGTATCCAGGGATTAAATCCAGCACTAATCCCATGCTGAACAAATCCCAGGGAATTGTAAAAGCATGGACAGAGCCTGCCAGACTCCTGGAGAACACAGCAACCACAGGAGTGAAGACAAGGAGAAGGGAACAACAGGGAATTTGGGAAACACTGGAACAATTCCACAATGCTGGAGGGGCTTCAAAACATGCAGGATTTACTTTATCCCGATGCAGGAGGGCCTGGCAGATGATGTCCTCACAGATATTTGCTGAGGGAGCCAGGCAGTGAAGTCTGTAGAACAATTCCACACAGGCAATGTGGTGCTCTCGAGTCTCCTTGTTCAGCTGATTCCAGAGCACACAGGCCACTCTCTAAGGAAAAAGAGCAAACAACTAAATAGAATTCTATTAATAATTATATTAATAACAATTGCCATTTCTTTCCTGCCTTCCTGTTACCAGAAGGCATTCCCAGAATTCTATGAATCCCAGGATTTTATGAATTAAAGGGTCAGTGTAGCTGGGCAGTAAAAAAGAAAAAGAAAATGGACACCTGGTAGAAATCTGTCTTCTCTGAAATCATCTTCAGGACTGCAGGAGCAATGGGAGGCAGGGTGACCATCTGCAGCTTGCCAAGGAAAGGGTTGTGGCCAGACACTTTGTACCTCTTCATCCTGTCCTCAATCACCAGTGCCAGGGACTGGGAGTGGTTGATGACCTCCAGGAGGGTGAAGATGGACACGTTCTGCACGTAGCAGTCATTGACACAGCAGCAGATTGTCATCAGGGACCTCAGCCACAGAGGCAAGCTGGGATCACCTCCTGCTCACAAGGGAAGGGACAGAAAGGGTCTGAAACAACCTCGGGGTTGGGAAGGGACAGAAAGGGAAGGGACAGAAAGGGTCTGAAACAACCTCGGGGTTGGGAAGGGACAGAAAGGGTTTGAAACAACCTCAAGGTTGGGAAGGGACAGAAAGGGAAGGGACAGAAAGGGTTTGAAACAACCTCAAGGTTGGGAAGGGACAGAAAGGGTCTGAAACAACCTCGGGGTTGGGGAGGGACAGAAAGGGTTTGAAACAACCTCGGGGTTGGGATGGGACAGAAAGGGACTGAAACAAGCCCAGGGTTGGGATGGGACAGAAAGGGAAGGGACAGAAAGGGTTTGAAACAACCTCGGGGTTGGGAAGGGACAGAAAGGGAAGGGACAGAAAGGGTCTGAAACAACCTCGGGGTTGGGATGGGACAGAAAGGGTTTGAAACAACCTCGAGGTTGGGAAGGCACAGAAAGGGTCTGAAACAACCTCGGGGTTGGGGAGGGACAGAAAGGGTCTGAAACAAGCTCAGGGTTGGGATGGGACAGAAAGGGTTTGAAACAACCTCAAGGTTGGGAAGGCACAGAAAGGGTCTGAAATAACCTCCAGGTTGGGAAGGGACAGAAAGGGAAGGGACAGAAAGGGTTTGAAACAAGCTCAAGGTTGGGGTAATACTCCCAAAAATCCTTGAAGCAAGGTCACAGGACCAAAACGACTGCCCAGATGCCATCAGCTCATGGAATCACAGAAGGTTTGGGTTGGAAGGGACCTTGAGCATGGCAGGGACACCTTCCACTATCCCAGGGTGCTCCAAGTCTGGCCTGGAACATTTCCAGGGATGAGGCAGCCACAGCCTCTCCACGTTTTCCCTACTTGTCCCAGCAGAAAGCTTTTGTAGGATCCTGTAGCACCTCAACACCTACAGGATTTCTGCTTTCCCCTTTATGTTTATTCCCAGCTATTCTTTAGAGCTGCTGTTCTGTTTTCCAGCTGCCATTGTCACAAACTCCAGAGGGCTCAGGATCCATGGATTCCCTTCCAGTAGCACTGAGGCCCTTTTCAGGATTTGTAAATCCATTTCAGGATTGATACATTTATAACTGAAGTGGCTGACAGCAATCCAAGCCATCTTTTCCTGAGGGAACAATGGAAGTCTTCCATGTCCATGCCATGCCCAGCCATGGAGATGATGGGAATATCATCAGGCAGCAGGAATATGGAGTGAGGTGAGGAACAGAACTCGATTTTCCAGTTTCCCACCTCTCCATTCCTCACAATTCTATTTGTGAGTTAACCTTCAGGCCAATGACAGCACCTGCTAAAGCTAAGGAATCAACTGGAAATCCATGAACAAACAGGCCCCCCAGTTATACAAAATTATTCTTATTTGTTACATTGAACTCTTTTGAATCCTGAGGGTTTGGGATAAGAGATGATTTTGCCTCTGTTATGGTTTAGAGCTCAAATTTTCCACCTACACTCATCTTCCTCTAAAACATGATTTTTTAGGGACCCAACCCATGGACAATAGGGATAGATATCCTGAAAGCCCTGAACCATGCAAGGCTGGACGGGCCAGGAGGTCTTTGTATCCCTTCAGATCTAAATCTTCTAGTGGATTTTTTTTTTTTTTTTAATTGGAATTTAAAAAGCTTGACAAAACTCAGCTGCCAGACACCCCCAGATGCTGAGGTGAGCGAGGCTTTAATTCACAATTTACCTTCAGCCCCGTCCAAAGGTTTTTACTGCCTCTGGTCTTGAAAAATTGCCAAACTCTCACTGTTTACATCCTAAAAATGCTGAGGAAAGGAAACTTTTCTTACCAGGCCCCTGAAACAGAGAGAGGTACAGCTGTTCCATCTCCTCCTCGGACAGGTACACTGGGAACGTGGTGCAGTCCAGCAGCAGGTGACAGGCTGCAGAAAAAGCTTCTTTGCAGTCACCTCTGAGGGGTCCCAACACCAGCTCCAAGTCCCACTCCTCCTCCTCCTTCTCCTTTTTGTGAGCAGAGCTGTGTTCAGAGAGGACAGGAGAGGAATTCTTGCTCCTGAAGGGCGAGCCCCGGGCTGAGAACAGCTCTGAGAGCATCTGCTTGACCTGAGGCACCGTGATTTGTTTGGCATCCCAGGGACTCTTTTTCTTGTTGCCACTCTCAGGTAACCTGTAGCCATTCTCCTTTTTCTCCTTCCCACTCAGATTTATTGCTGCAATTCCTTCAGGACTCATTTCTTGGAGCTGCACCCCAAAAATGTATTTGCTGGCAAACTTGGCAACCAGCTCCTGGATGCAATCCAGAGTTTTCTGGATGCTCCCTCCTTTTTTCCAGACATCATCTCTCTCCAGGGTCACTGTGGGCACCCCCAGGTGCTGGCACAGCTCTGGGGAGGAGGCACTCAGGCCAATGCCACTGTCCTCTGACTTGAGGGGAGGGAATGGAGCCTCCTCCTCATCCTGCAGCACAGATTTGGTCTCCAGGGTCACGTCCACATCTTCCTTTGGCACCGGGCTCTGCAACAGCAATAGGGATGTGGTTAATGTGGCACTGCCAACAGACATTTCACTTGGAGAACAGCAATGACAAAAAAAGGAAAAATTCCTGTTTGTGATTTCCAGTTCCAGGATCACAGTTGTTTATAAACAGCTCCATTCATTTCCTTTTAAAACCCAACAAATATCTGTATAAACCTCACACACTGACTCACCAAACAGAGGGATGTGTTCCCTTAAAACCAATTTTCCCCCCAGAGCAATGCTCCATCTGTTGCATTATTTCTGCTCAAATGCAGATATTTGTTCTGCTGGCACATTTTGGCAGGCTGTGCTTCTGGGGTTGCTTTATCCCATTTATTCCTCATTCCTCAGCATGGTCCTTTGCACACCAACAATGCCCCATTGTGTTCCATTGAAACATGAATTGAAAGCCCTGCAGACCTAACCAGCTGTGAAGCTGGGCTGCATTTGGCAACTCCAGTTTTTAGCTGCTGCATTCTATTTCCAAAACCATGTAGGTCCCATCCTTCTCAGGGGCAGACAAGACTAAACCTCTTCAGTGCCACAAATAATTCCAACAGGCCACAACTGAGCACACAGTGAGAGTAAAAAGAGATCAGAGTGCTTTGGAAGGAGCCAAAGAAGGGAAGTTTCAAAAAAAATCTTTATTGTTGTACATAAAAATTTCATAGAATTATAGGTTTGGGTTGGAAGGGATCTTAGAAATGATCCAGTGCCACCCCTGCCATGGCAGGGACACCTCCCACTGTCCCAATGTCCAACCTGGAACTGAACATTCCAGGGATCCAGGGGCAGCCACAGCTGCTCTGGGAATTCCATCCCAGCCCCTCCCCGGTAAGAATTCCTTCCCAATATCCCATCCAACCCTGCAATCTTTCAGTTCAAAGCCATCCCCTGGGTGCTGTCCCTCCATTCCCTGGGTGCTGTCCCTGCATTCCCTGGGTGCTGTCCCTCCATTCCCTGGGTGCTGTCCCTCCATTCCCTGGGTGCTGTCCCTCCATTCCCTGGGTGCTGTCCCTCCATCCCCTGGGTGCTGTCCCTCCATTCCCTGGGTGCTGTCCCTCCATTCCCTGGGTGCTGTCCCTCCATTCCCTGGGTGCTGTCCCTCCATTCCCTGGGTGCTGTCCCTCCATTCCCTGGGTGCTGTCCCTCCATCCCTTGGCAATTGTCTCTCTCCACGTTTCCTGCCCCTCCTTTCAGGTTCAATTGTCATCCAGGCTGAAGGAGAATTAGCATTTTAAATTCTGTCCCGAAATTATTTAAACCAAGAGTTTTAAAGGGTTTTACCCATCTCTGAGGGGTTGAAAATCACCTACCCCATTGCCACTCCCTGTCTCCATGTCCAGGTAGGAAGGGGGCATTTGCACCTTGCTGAGCACCTTAAAACAGGTTTTTAAGGCATGAGCGAGTTCCGGCAGTCCCAGCACTTCCATGTTTTCCAGGAGAGACTGCACCATGTAACTGAGCATCTGGGGCAGGTACTGAGTCTGCACTTCTGAGTAGAGCTCCTGAAATAAATAAGGGATGTTGAAAGGAGTTATCCCATCCCATCCCATTATCCCATCCCATCATCCCATCCCATTATCCCATCCCATCCCATCCCATCCCATCCCATCCCATCCATCCATCCCTGCTCAGTGGGTGACAAAGCCAGCCTTACCAAAGGAATGACATCCAGCAGGAAGACCAGCAGTGTGCACAGCTCTGAAATGGTAGGAGGAGTGCTCACACTTTCCAGAGGATACCTCATCCCTGTGGATTTGTTTCTGGAGTAAAAGAAACGTTCTTATGTAAGGTTTTTTTGTTTTTTTCTCATGGGAAAATTCGGGTTCCAAGCAAAAAGCTTCATTAAAATCAGCACAAAATATTGAGCAGCTCTGAGGCAAAAGGCTTCTAACAGAGCAGGAGAAAATATTCTGTCAAATAAAAACAACCTCAGCTCTGTGAGGTTTTTCACATTTTCACATTGCAGAATCTTCCTTCTTAGAGTTAGAAAATGATAAAAAGAGAGATACCATAGAATCACAGGGTTGGAAGAAACCTTAAAGCCCATTTAGTATCTTTATTTTTTCTTCTATAAAGACTTCTCCACCTCCCCTCCCAACCCTTTTTCCTTCTTCTGTTGTTTTGACAGGAATTTCTTTTGTTTCCAGGTTGAAATTTCCATCTAGTTGTTTACCTGGTAGCATTCCTGAATTATTTGTGGACCCAACTTACAGATCTGGCTGCTTCTACCACGTGTGATGTCCCTTAAAAGCTTCAGTAAATATTATTACCCTGAACACACAGCTCTGAAGTGGCATTTTTGAGAGCACAACATAAACACCTGAAACAATCTTCAAAGCACTTGGTCAGGTAATCCCAGAGGAAATCAGTGCTTAAGGATGTGATCAACAAATTCACTGTTTTGACAATTTCTGAAGCATTTTTGTTCTCTTTGATTGCACTGGAAGGGAAAGAAAAGGGAAAGAAAAGCAGATATCAGTGAGGATTCACATCACATGAGCTGATGGAGTCTAAAATTTCTTTTCCCCTTTCTCTACATGCTAAAAACATGTTGATTTTTTTTTTTTTTAAATCAAAGACTAAATCATTCTGGAATGGCTGGAGCATCTTTCAGATGATGGAAATCACAAGGCTGAGCTCTGTCAGCAGCCTGGTGTCACTGTGGTTACCCAACACCAATCACATGAAGCAAACTTCATTTCTTCTCTGCTAATCCAAGAGAAATTCACTGTGTGTGGGGAAAGGGGAAGCCAGAGAAAAAAAATTCATCCTCTGTCCAAAAAGTCACTTTGTTACAACCCAAAATTTCATTAAACTCCTTCATTTTAACCATTTAGCTTAAAAAAAAAAAAAAAAAAAAGATCCAGGTTCAGCTCAGAGTTGGAAATTTGTCAAACCTTGCCAAGGTGTTGCCACTTTGATTGTAGCTGAGTTTGAGATCAGGACCCAGGGTGTCTTTGCAGTAGGAATAAAAAGCTCTAAGAACTTCCAGGAACAGATCCCCAACAACCTGTGGCCCTGCAAGGAAAGGGAGAAAAGAATCCAGGAGTTGTCTACAGAGGAGGGGAAGAAATAATAATTTCAGTGCCCTAAACTTGGAATAATAATAATAAAAAAAAAAGTAGTGTACAAAGCATTGCAATGAGTGCTTTTAAAAATGAAAATACAAAAGTTTAACTGACTAAGAATAGCAGAAAAGGTAAAAATTTGTTATGTTTGATTTGATACCTATAAATAATTGTTGCACTGTTAAATCCATTTCTAAAGGGAGTGAAAGTCTTAATGGCTTAAGGCTCAAGGAGTCAAACTTTATTGCTGACTGGAAAGATTAAACTGGATAATGTAGTTGAGCTAAATATCCCTGATTTAAAAGGGATTTATTATCCCTGCATTTGTACTTTGGATTAATACAGATTGTCAGGCAGCCAAGCAACACATCCAGTAGGGCAATGTCTCTCATTTCCTTTCTAAATTAGATTAATCAATACAAAATTTTGTAATTCTTACAAAAACAACCAGCAGCATCACTCCCCACCCACAATACTTTAGAATATTTTTATATTCATATTAACTTTGGTTAAATGCTTTAGTGCAGAAAGGTGAATTTGCTCTTGAAATAAAGATGGGCAGAGCCTCATCCCTGTGGGGCTGCATGGACACAGCAGGACAGGCAGGGGACACAGAGGAGCAGGAAAACTGCAAGGAACAAACTGAGCTGAATGTTGAGACAAGGGTGGAATTGTTTCTTTTTAAGTGTCCCTCAGATGCCAGTTCAGGCACAGAATCCCAGAATTATCAGGGTGGGAAGAGATCAGCCAGTGCCACCCCAGTGCCACCAGCATCCCCCAAACCCTGTCCCCAAGGGCCACATCCACACTGTCACCCTAAAGCTCACCTGAACTTCACCTGATGCCTTTGATTTGTAGGAACCTGAGCTTTGGCTGGGAGGGACCATCCTGGAGACTCCTCACAGCCCCCAAGGGCTTGGGGCTGGGAGCAGATGAATTGTGAGTTGGAGCAGCCTGAATATTTGCTGGATGTGCAGGTGCCTTTTGCTTTGATTTCATGGAATGCCCAGGCTGGGAAGAGCCCCTCAGGATGAGCCAGTGCCACCCCAGTGCCACCAGCATCCCCCAAACCCTGTCCCCAAGGGCCACATCCAGCCTGCTCCTGAACACTCCCACAGACAGTGACTGCAAACCTCCCTGGGCAGCTCATCCCAAGGCCTGACCACTCTGCCAGGGAAATTTTCTTTGCCAATCTCCACCCTGAGCCTGCCCTGCTGCAATTTGAGGCCATTTCCTCTCCTCCTTTGCCTGCCCCTCCTGCCAGGGACTTGTGCAGAGCCACAAGGTCCCCCCTGAGCCTCCTTTTCTCCAGCCTGAGCCCCTTTCCAGCTCCCTCAGCCCCTCCTGGGGCTCCAGCCCCTTCCCAGCTCCGTTCCCTGCCCTGGACACCTCCAGCCCCTCCAGGGCTCTCCTGCAGGAGCCACAACTGGACACAGCCCTCGAGGGTCTCAGTGCCAGCACAGAGGGACAATCCCTGCCCTGCTCCTGCTGGACACACAATTCCTCATCCAGCCCAGCTGCCAGTGGCCCCTTGCCCACCTGGGCACCCCTGGGCTCGTGTCCAGCCCCTGGCACCAGCACCCCCAGGTTCCTGAGCAGCTCTCAGGACATTCTGTCCCCAGCCTGTAGGATTGGGGCTGGCACAAGCCCCAGGCTGGGTTGTGCTGACCCTACAGCAGGGCACAGGTTTGCATTTCCCTCCCTGGGATCCATCCCTGCTCTGCAGGGCTCTGTGGGGCAGCCAGGGAGAGCCTGGAGAGGGAATTTGTCCCGGAGCAGGGCCAAGACAAGGAACAGCCTCCTGCACATTCCCACACAAGAGCCAGGATTAGGACTGTGCAGGGTTTTGTTAAGTCCCACTCAGATTTGGGACAGACACTTCACCTATTTCAGGTTTGTCCAGGAGGCTGATGAGGATCCTGAAGGGTTTGAGATAAGCCTGGTGCTGCTCCTCTGGGTCAGACTCAGGGAATTTCTGATGCAGAATCACAATCAAACTCTAGCAAAAGGAAAACATCACAATATTATCCATCAGAAACAAACTGTCATCTTATTAAGAGCTGAAGTATTTCTGAATTTGATTTTGTTTGGGATTGACTTCAAACGAACTCCAATTTTCCATCCAGGGTAAACAAATCAATTCCATCTTCCCATCATCTCTACTCAAGGTCTGATCTTATCCAGAAAAACATTTTTAAATAATTCAGGTAGTTCAGCCAAGATGCTTCTTTTTGGTTTCCTTAGATTCCATAAACAATCCAATATTGGGATAAATACAGCACAGAGGCTTTGAGAGAGATGGAAATGGAACCACAGGGACAGAGAGGGAAGGACAAACCAATAATTGGGAATAATTCTGGACATAGTTTGAGCTAAAATTTAAAAAAATCATGAATCTATCTGGAATATATCTGTATAAAATGAACACCAACCTCAACCAAAAGATCTTTAGAGTATTTTCCAAAGAAATAAACAGCATGGTCGTCAGAAGTGGTGGAGTCTGGAGCAAAAGTGCCACCTTTAATATCAGAGCCTGCAAAAAAACAGAGGCAGGAGGAGCTCAGAGAGCAGCACAGGGCACTGAGGGGTTTATATTGAATTTACACTGCAGTTTTTAATTTTTTGCATTTCAAGAGCCCACAGGTCCCAGTTTGAGGGCATCCAAATGTTCAGCACAACACACAAATCCAAACCAAGGCCAAACATAGTGGGAATCACTATTTCTTCCAGAAAAATCAGGTTAAAATACAACTTTTAGTCCTTTTAGTCCACTGAAGCACTTCAAAACAAGCTGTGGGTGGAATCAGAATTGATCAGATACCCTGGGATTCAGAGAGAAATAAATTCACCTCTAAGAGAAACCCTGTTTGCCAAATATTTCATTGTATTAATGCACTTAATAAATGCCAAATAAACACCACTTTATCATCATTCATTAACAGCTAATTAGTGTATTTCAATTTTAAACACTGATTTTTTTTTTTTGCTCTCAAGTATCCAGAACATTGAAAATCCCTGGATTTTGCACAGTACCTAGCAGCCATGCATACAATCTCCTGTTGAGGGACATGTCTCTCCTCAGCAGTGTCTGGGTTGCTGCTGACAGGATATAAACCAGATCAGCCCTTCTCAGCAGGATGGTGCTTTCCTTGCAGTCCTAAGGTGGAAAATAAAGATTTTTTTTTTTTTTTAGCTGTTGGTGAGCACTGAAAGGAGTCAAATCGGTGATAAATTGGGTTTTTGAACTGGGAATATTCATGTTTGGGGAAAAAAGTAACAAAGCATCAGCAGGGAAATGGTTCGTGTGCTAAAAGTGTCAATGTGACACAATGCCAAGGGATGTGAGAAAAGTGGGATCATGGAGGCACAGGATGGGTTGGGATGGGAGGGATCTTAAATATCCAATCCCACCCCTGCCAAGGGACACCTCCCACTGTCCCAATGTCCAACCTGGAACTGAACATTCCAGGGATCCAGGGGCAGCCACAGCAAATCTGGGAATTCCAGAGCTTCTCCCTACCCTCACAAGGATGATTTTTTTTTCCCCCAATATGCCACCTAACCCTACAATTTTTCAGTTTGAAGCCATTCCCTGGGTGCTGTCCCTCCATTCCCTGGGTGCTGTCCCTCCATTCCCTGGGTGCTGTCCCTCCATTCCCTGGGTGCTGTCCCTCCATCCCCTGGGTGCTGTCCCTCCATTCCCTGGGTGCTGTCCCTCCATTCCCTGGGTGCTGTCCCTCCATCCCCTGGGTGCTGTCCCTCCATTCCCTGGGTGCTGTCCCTCCATTCCCTGGGTGCTGTCCCTCCATCCCTTGGCAATTGTCTCTCTCCATGGTTCCTGCAGCTCCTTCAGGCCACCCTGAGCTCAGCCCAAAGCTTCTCTTCTCCTTAAGTCTTAAAAATCCTTCCTCTATCCTAAACACTGCCTGTCCTCCAGGGAGGTGAAGAAACATTGGGAATAATTTTTATTTTAAGTTAGATTTTTCTCCCCTGCTCTTTAGCAGTAATAATTTCACGTGGACAATTCTAAATTCTAAAATCCTACTTGAATAAACTCCTTATTTTTACCACATGAGCTGCTCAGGTCTGAATACTTCAAGCACATCCTAAATATCCCCCCAAAGCCCCTGTGAAATCATTTCTTCAGCCTTGGAAGCTGTAAAGACTCTGAGAAGCAGCAAAGTCTCCTCCACTCCTCAAACTGATGAAAGAAAACCCAAAAATTCCTGGATTTTGAAGGGACAAAATTCAGCCATTTGGCAATAACAAAATTCTGCTTGCACAGAACACACAGAACACAATCCCATAATAATCCCCTTACCAAAGCTGTATAAAATGGGAAAAAGAAGAGGATTGCTTCCAGAGTGTTCCTCTGCACAAGGACATTGGAATCCAGCACTGACACACACAAAGACTTTATCTGGAAAACACAACATTTTATTTGATTTTCCTATCAAATAATCACAGGAAGGAAAGGAAGAAAATCTGGCTACCTGTGAACAGTATTTTATTTAAATAGGAGGATAATTACAATTTAACTCCTGCACCCAAACTGAATTAGAACAGATTTCTGTGGATATTAAAAGAATTGTTAATATTGGGTTTGTAACAGTACAAAATGTCCCAGAGTTACAAGATGTAAAAAACCTCCCAAAATGCAGATATTACTCTCATTAGCCTTACACTCATCCCATCACTCAACACAAATTACTCCCTACAGAAGATTTCCATGGAAAAAAAAAGAAAAGGACACAAAATTTCAGAACAGCAAACACTTTGGGAACTGCACATTAAACACTGAAACCAGAAAATCTGCCCTTCAAATTAACTGGATGAAGCAATTTCATAACATGCACCTTTCAGTCTCTCTGAAAATATTTTTAATTACGTGGCATCTTAATTTACTCCAGAGCAGGCTGAGATTATGGGGTGGAAAATGAACTTACTGTGAGTTTATGATCAGTGCCCAGCATGAATTTCTGCTGTTTGCCTGAGAGTTCCCTGTTGATGTGGCTGACCACGAAGAGGGAAGCAGGGAGCCTGATGGAGGGGCTGCCCAGGACACTGCCCCAGAGAGCTCCATAAAAAACCTCCTGGCCCATCAGCAGGGACAGCTTCACCAGCAGAGCATCTGTTCTGTACACACAGAGACAGAGAGAAAAAAAAAAAACCCCTTTGTTAGCTGATTTTAGACCACAGAAATGGAATTATACAGTAATATATTATAAATATATATCATATAAATTTATAGAATTTATTTATATATATAATATTATATTTCTATATATAATAATATATTTCTATATATATAAATAGAATAAATTATACAGTTTATTCGATGTTTTGCAGCTTTGTGTTATCAAGATTTAATTCTATCACAGAATCTTGGGGTGGTTTGGGGGTTGGAAAGGACCCAAAAAAAATCATCACATTCCACCCCCTGCCATGGGCAGGGAACTTTGTCCCATCTCAGGTTGTGATGGATGAATCTCACTGTGCAAAAAATAATGAAACCCACTCAATTCTCTGTCTCTGTTCACACACACACTGGAAAATTCTCCAGGAAATATCTGCAAATATTCAGCTCTGACCAAACAACTGCAGCACCTCTGATTGCAGAATGTTTATGGTCAGGGGTGTGAAAAGATAAACTGGAAGTCATTTAAGGAGATGCTGAAGTCTGAAAGGCAATTTTAGCAGTCTGGGAGCTGGAGGTTATGAAAAAAAAAAAAAAATCCTATTTTCAAACCACCAGGGTTAATTTTTGAGGCATTGGATGAAGAAAAAGAAGAGATGTGAAGTCCCCTGGATCCCTGGAATGTTCAGTTCCTGGGAGGTGTCCCTGCCATGGCAGGGGTGCCACTGGGGGGGATTTAAGGTCCCTCCCAACCCAAACCATTCCAGGATTCCATGAGATAAAAAACCCAAATTGCACATAAAGACACCCTGACATGAATTCCAGATCATCCCTCTGAAAATCCTGTGCCTGCAGCACATTCCCTGCTCTGGAATACTTTGGTATTTTACCATAAAAGAGGAATTAAAAGCTCATGTGAGGAATGCAAGGTTGAGAAAAGAGGAAATACCCTCCCAGTGTGATGTTCTTTTCCATTTCTTTATTAAAAAAAAAAAATCCCTCCAAGCAGTTTTCCTCTTCCATTTTCTGTGTGAGTGCACAAAAATCAGAGAAATTTGGAGCTGGAAATGGTGTCCAGGCTGAAGAACAACCTCAGCACTTTGTTCCTTTTCAGGAACAGCAGGAGATGGATTAATTTTAGTCCTCAATATTGAAGGTTCTGAAAACACTCAGTGGAGAGACTCTCATGAAAAAGAATTGAGAATTAACCTAACACATCTTCTGACAAAATATTCTTAACACAGAATCGTTGCAATGAGTAAACAAAAGCAAAACTCCCTCGTGTAAATTGGTATTTCACAAAAAAACCCCCATTAAATTAATTTTAAAACCCCATTAAATTGATTATAACAAATATTTCCCAAGATTGATGAAATATATGTCAGCTCCTGTCAGATCCTGTTTGCTGAAGGCAAAGAAAAAAATGATGCCATCAAAAATAAGGGAAAAAGGTGCAAAACCAGAGGTCAGATCTTGAAAGTTCATCTGCAATTCCCATTAATTCTCTGCTCCATGTTTTTGGAAGATTGTACAGAAATATTGGAAATAATTCAGCTGCTCTCTCATGTTACAGAATTCAAATAGAATTTATCTGCAGAGCAGTGGTTTGGGGAGTCAGGTGAATTATTTAGGAGTCAGAGGAGCTTTAAGAAAATTTTTATTCTTTTCTCTCAGCATTTCTATTTTTAACCCTCCTTTTCCTCTTCTGTATTTTTAACCCTTCTTTTCCTCTTTTTTAAACCCTCCTTTCCCTCTTCTCTTTTTTAAACCCTCCTTTCCCTCTTCTCCTCCTGGGATAAAAATAGAGGGGAAAGGTTTTTTGTATTTTCCAGTTTCCCACCATTGATCCCCCTTTGGAAGCTCTTTTATCTATAGAAATCTGACAGAAATTTCCTGAGAATTCCCTAGAAAAATCAAAATGCTGCATATTGTTTCAATGAATATGGAATAATTAATATTACCTGTCATAAATTTCTGATCCTTCTTCCAAGCCAGGCAGCAGCCCAATTACAAAGGCCTGGAGACCAGGCAGGAGGGATTTTTGGAGAGGGAGAAAATATTTCTCATACAGGCCAAGGAGAACAGGTCTCACTGACATTGCTGCATTTGCCAGCAGAGGGAACAAACCAGAGCTTTGAATCCAAAAAGAAAGACAAAATAAGAGTTAATGAAAATAGATTGAGATGGTTGTGCCTTAAGGAAAAAAAAAAAAATTCAAATTATCTGTACAAAAATAAAGCCTTGCTGAGCCGTTTTGTTCCTTAGGAAAAAAAAAAAAAAATTCAAATTACCTGTACAAGAATAAATCCTTGGCAAGCCATTTTGTGCCAATGATTTTAAAGATGATTTCATAGGTTTCTAAAGCCTTCAAGTGAACCCCACTGGGCAGGGCTGGGTGCAAGCACTGGGATAATCTTTTACTGATGATCAATCTTCTGGGCAGCAGGGAATATTTCAGGTTACTCTGCAGAGCCTGGGGAGAAAGGAGAGGAGAAATAATTATAATGTGAAATATAAAATGATCTAGTGGCTGTTTATTAAACAGGAGGAGAATGGTGAGGAGAGTTTTAACTCCTAACTGCATTTTTGTCCCAGCAGAACTCTGCAGCTGAGGTTTGATTGGAAAAATTTCAAAAAGCCTGATCTGAGTGTGCCCAGAGGAGGGGAAAAGAAATCAAAGAACAGGATTGGGACAGGGAATCCTTATCCCATCTCCAAGGAAAAAAAGGGAAGTGACAGGGAGAGCATCTCAGCTTTTAGGGAATAAAAAAAAGAATTAAAGATGATAAATTCTCACTTTATGTATGGAATGGTGGAATGGGTTGGAAGAGACCTTCAGGATCATCTTGTTCCAACTCCTGCCACTGCCCCAGGCTGCCCCAAGTGTCCAGGGACACCTCCAGGGATGAGGATCCCCTGGAAAACCTGAGCACTTCCCAAAGCAAACCTTGGAACCAAGGCAGAGAGGACGAAATGGGACAAAGCCCTCAGGTCTGCAATTCTCTGGGCTTCAAGAACTCACTGCATTCTCCAAGGAAAAGATGTTTAGGACAGGAAATACTGAAAGAAGATTGTGCTGCTGGGTCAGGTTTTAAGGAAAATTTTGCATCCCTTCCTGGGAAAGGGAATTCCTTTCCTTGAGTCACCCCAGCTTTTCAGCAGGGAAATAAATAAGTTTTAATAAATAAGAAAATTTGCTCAATGTGCAAACACAAACAGATGTTCCAGAGCACGTGGACATTTGGGATATTTTCAGGATCAGGCAAATTCTTGTCTCTTCCCAAAATTAAATCATGGTTTTATCTTTTCAACTTGAGGTTCTTGTATTTTTGCTTGGAAGAGCAGCAGGAAGTGGAATAACGTTTCTTGGAATAAACCTAAACCAGGTGACTTAACCCAGAGCACTCCTCAGCAGGAAGGGGAGGAGATAAAATCCAAACCTTTTAGGAAGAACAACTGGCAGGAAATGCACTCGAGAAGAAAAAAAAAAAAAGGTTGAGGGTTTATAAGAAGAGGAAACAGAAATGTCACCCCATGCTGGCAGACACACAGATGTCACTTAGTGCCACTTCATTTCCTTCCTTCCCTCCCCCAGCATGGGCAGAGCTGCATTTAATAGATGATAAAAACCCACAATCTAAAAAAAAAAATAAAACATTATTTCGCATATTTGTGCAGTTACCTATTTTATACATTTTATATTTGAGACCTTTACCCCTGTGTTATGTGAGGAATATTATTCCAACGTGAAAATCCTTAAGAGTTGTAAGAACTTTGAAGATTTCTGGAAAGCTGGACTTTGAAACTTTCTATTTATCTGGCTTGCCATGTATTTGCCCACACCCTCTCTGTATATTTATAGCTATAAAAGGAGTTAATTACAAAAATAATCAGGCCAGTGGTAAATATTTTCCCCTCTCAGTGTTCAGACTGAACAAATACCATTTTCATATTCCAACAGTTTGAACTGAAATATCAACCAGGCAGAAAATGGAAACATTCACTTATTTTATTTTCTTATTCACTTTGTTTATTACACAGAGAATCAGCTCCACCACAGAAATAATGGCAAAAAATTGGCTCCAACATTTCCTAAGGATTTGAAGGGAATGAGAACTCCCTTCCCCAAACATCAGGGAGAGATAAAGTGAATATTCACAATCATGGAATGGTTTGGAAAGGAATTTAAAACTCACCCAGGGATGGGCAGGGACACCTTGCACTATCCCAGGGTGTAATGGGTTAATTGCATCACTTAATTAGTGCCTTGTCTTCATTTTCTTCTGCCTTCACTCACAGTCACGATTAAAAACACCAAGAGGAATTTTCTCGTGTTTGGGCCCAGTTTTTATTAAATTTATTTAAAATACAGAGAGTTCTGCAACACTTCCAGCCACCAGCTAAAAGTGAGCAAAAAACGGAGGCAAATTGAGCTGCTACAAGATCTCTCAAAGCTAAATATTGCAATAAAGAACTAATATTTCTATTATTTATATTTTTGACCCAATAACCAAACTCCTGTGACCCTCAGTGTGACACTGACTGTCCAACCAGAAATCATGAAGAAGAAGGAAGAAGACAGAAAAAGATACCATCCAAAATCCTCCATCTTGTCCCATACCTATGGCTATATTCTAAAAAATCCAAATTTAAAACCCTTCACCGTGTGAAATCACACATTCCTATTTTAATTATCCACCAGTGATTTTAACTTTATTACTTAAATTCTGAAGTTTTCTCCAAGGCCTCAGGTCCAAAGCAGTGTTCTGCAGGGGGTCAGTGCCTGAAAGCTCAAAAATCCCAGATTTGTGGGATCCAACACCAAGGTGCTCCAAACCCCATCCAAAATCCCCTTGGGATAATTCCAGGAATCCAAAACTTCTCTGTGAATCCTGTGCCAGGTCCTCCCCAACCCTCCCAGCCAGGAATTCTTTCCCAATATTCCATCTTATTAAAAATTCCCACTCATCCCCTGATCTCCCAGCACATTTAGGAATTTTAAATCCCCATTCCATCATTTTAGAAGGTTGTGGTTGAGGAATTTTAAATCCAATTCCATCATTTTAGAAGGTTGTGATTGAGGGATTTTAAATCCAATTCCATCATTTTAGAAGGTTGTGATTGAGGAATTTTAAATCCAATTCCATCATTTTAGAAGGTTGTGATTGAGGAATTTTAAATCCAATTAGATCATTTTAGAAGGTTGTGATTGAGGAATTTTAAATCCAATTAGATCATTTTAGAAGGTTGTGGTTGAGAGATTTTAAATCCAATTCCATCATTTCAGAAGGTTGTGGTTGCCCCCAGAGTTCTCTCCTGGCTGCTGCTTTGCTGCAAGGTTCAGGTTCTTCCCAGCATCCCCAGAATTGCAAATCCAAGGATTTGAAAAGGTTTGAAAGGCGTTAATTAGCACAGGGGATCTCAAAGTGATCACTGAAATAAGAGTGAGGTGATAATAGATTTCTAAATGCTAATTCATCTCCTCGAGCTGACAGGAGAAGTTGAGAAGTTGGATTTTTAAATATCCTGAGAAGTTGGATTTTTAAATATCCTGAGCTTCCACAAGAGAAAAAAAAGAACAAAGAATGAGGATCCAGGAATGCTGGAATTGTAATTCTGGCTGGTTGAGGTAAATAAACTTGAGATCTCATCCCACACCTTTTTTTTCCAACATTAACTCTTCAGGATGCTCAGAATTTCTCTGAAATTGGGCTATAAAAATACAGAATTGTTTACAAAAGGGAAACTTGCTATTTTTTGCACGTGCCTTAAAATTAAACCACATGCACAGAGGAATATTTGCATGTCCTCAGTTGCTGGTTTATTTCCTTCTGCACTAGAAATCTGTTAAAAATAATGATAAAAACTCCATGCAAATCAAGGAAATATTTTTATTTCCATCATTAGAATTCCAGGAAAAGGCAGCATCAATTTCTAAGATTATCTTCAAATAGGAGATACCATAATTCTTGTTTAAACAACAGTGGTTGTGAGAAGAGGGGGAGAAGAAGAACCTGTGATTCTATTTTCCACTGATTCATTTTCCAAGTGAAAAAACAATTCCTGACAGAGCTTCAGCATCCACAGAAATACCACGAATAGAATTAAAGTGGGAGAATTCATTTTCAAAAATTGGTTAGAAGGAAAATAGGAGCTGGAGTTGTATTAAAAAAGTGGGGAGGAAGGTGGATAAAATATCCCCAATCCTGCACATTGCATTTGTCCATTGGGTTTGGGGGGGAAAAAAAAAAATAAAAAATACAGGAATTGCTCAAAAGCAGAAATAAGATTTGTCTTCAGCATAAATGTGTAACTGAGGCAGCAGTTGGTACAAAGCCCTGGGTGTCTGAGTTTTCATCTGAAGCAAGTGGTTAATTAATGGCTGCACTCATTAAATCCCTTTGGAGAAGAATCCTCCTCTTCTCTTCCCTCAAGAGCAGCCACACTGTGACACCGAGGGTTGCTGTTCAAACAGTGATTGTGCAGCTGCAAGAACTTCTGGCCTTTGTTTTCCTTTCCCCTCCAAACACAACAAGGATTTAGGTGAGAGCAGCTTCACCACCAAGAAAAACTTTCAGAACTTTCAGATTTATTTTCTGTTGGCAGTTCGATTAAAAAAAAAAACAAAACAACAAAAAAAATCACTTGGAAATTGCAGAGTAAAGATTAAAACTTGGATTTACAGAGCTGTGTTATAGCTAAGGATAAAAAGCAGTTTGAAAATGCTCTTTTGGAGCAAATCATACTAAAATTGCTAATTGGATTGGGTTGGAAAGGATCTTAAAGATGATTTTGTTCCAAGTTTTGTCGTGGCAGGGACACCTCCCACTGTCCCAATGTCCAACCTGGCCTTGGGCACTTCCAGGGATCCAGGGTCTGGGAATTCTGTGCATGGCCTCAAAACCACACATTTCAGGGATTTTTTTTTTTTTAAACCACTCCTTTCATTATTTCCTAAACTAAAATCCAAAATTTTCAACTCCTCAGTTCTTCATTTTGCCAATTGTGTCACTTATCTGCTATTTACCTACAGCCAGAGTTGAAATTCATGGAAAAAACATGCCTAGAATATCTGGATAAAACCCCCTAATTTAGATTTTCCTAACTTCACCATATTTTTATCCTCTTAATTGTCTGAAATTCCCTGCACATGAACATTTTTTTATATATATTTGCTATTTGTTCATACTCTGAAACCAGTGACAGGTATTTTGGATCTAAAAAACAATGTTTAAAGCAGCTGTTTCATTTATAAACCCACCTATACTCAACCACCAGCTATTTTGAAGTTTAAAAGGCAACATCCCTCCACCCCAGCAGCTTTTTTAATCAAAGTATGAAAGTGATTTCTCACTGAAAATGAAGCTGAAACCTCTTTAAAACATTGATATTTGTATTTACTGTCTGTCTCATCCACCTGTTTGCCTCTGCCCATTTACATTTGTATTGGAAATATTACTTTCCACTGTTTCTCATTTCTCAGAATGATTTATTCCACCCACATTATTCAAAATAACCCCCCCCCAAGATCTTTCCCTTATAAGTTTGGGGTGTAAAATAAACGAGCAAAGTCTGCAAATTCTCTCGTGCTCACAACTGGTACCTGCATTTTTTTAAACTCTGAAGGGGAGATTCATCTCTCCTGACCTCAGAAACCCAAAAAACAGCCCAAAAAAAAAAGGGAAAACTGCAATGACTCCTCAGGCTCCCCATAAACCCCACGAGGAAAACACAAAATCTCAGGAGAACAATCCTCTGACCTACTTTAAGCAAGAGATGAGTCACAAAACAAGAAAATAGAAAATAAACCCCTTTATTCCCCTGCCTGTCTAAGGTGAAGCTGTCTGTGCTGAAGTGCTGTCAAGTCACATAAAACTCATGTCCCTTAAATGATAAAATAAAATCTCTGCAGATCTGAGCATTCTGATGTTGCTCCCCTGGCTCTACAAGAAAATCTTATTTGGAGCAACAGAGAAACTGAAAAACAACCTCCAGTTTATCCTCAGTAGAATCATCGAGGTTGGAAGTGATTTTAATTTTAAGATCATCAAGGAATAATAGAGAAGCAGCAGAGCTGTTCCCCTTCACCATTTTTTTAACTTAATTTTTAAGGAATAAGAGCCTGCCTTGCTTTTTCCAGACCTGGGATTACCTGTAGGGTGATGCCACTGAGCTTTATGGAAATAAGAAAGTGTTTGTGTCTCAATAAATGCCTGCAGGAGAAAAAGTCTCAAAAAAATATTATACTTGTATGGGCAAGAATAGATTTCACACTGCTCTGGAAAAAAAAACTTCTGAACTTTTTGATTTCTTGTGTTTTGTCCTTCCCTTTCTCAGCGTTTTCATGTGTGGTTAATCTCAGTTATCCCTGCACATAAGGGACTCCAAAGATCTTTAATTTTATAACCACGTGTAGTTTGTAAAAAAACAATTTGATCTCCTTCCTGCTCATCTGCAGGAAAAATGAGGTTTTTCTGTCACAAACACCTCCCCCAGCCCTGATAAAACTCAACAATAATATTTATATTTGAGACCAAGCAATGCCAGGAGTCCAGGGAACGTTTATTAACATCTTATTTTCCTTTTGGCAACACCTGCCCCTGATTTTCACATAACAGACATGGGGATGATTTGCTCCACCAATTCTTAAGCTCCTAAAAAGATTAAATCCATCAAACCTCCCCCCAGCAGATGGGCTGCTGGATCAGCTGAAAGCTTTGCCTTTGCTTTCTGCCCTGCTGCCACAGATTTTGGCAATTCTGTACCTGAAGAAGGGGCTCAGGTTTGGTGCTCAGCAGTTCAGTGTTCATCTAGGTCAAGATAAAAGATCAAAGCCTCTCACTCTTAATTATTTCATATTTTCCTTTTTGAGAAAAACATTTTGAAGGCTTCTGGCTCTTGATAAGAGCCAGAATCATGATGAAAAACTGAAGGGAGAAATGGGGAAATTCTGTTCCAAAACAATATTTCTGTCTCTCTCCATGGTCATACAAAAGACACCAAATTTCCCCAAATCCAAGGGGAGGGCACAGCCAAGTAAATGTGACCTTTAAAAAAAAAAAAGCTTTGACTCAGAAAAATATTCTAAAACTTGTCACTTCTCATTTTCTAGAAAAGCTTTTTAGCTGCTCTAGAGTGATGCAAAAATTAAATTCATTTAGTAGCATAAAGACAGCAAATACCATTTGCAGGAAAGCTCTGCTGGTTTCACCAGAATTTCTCACATTTATATAAAAAATATTGACTTAGCTCCTTCCATTATTTTTCTTGAGTGAATTTTCAATTTTTCCAAGTGCTGGAAGTGACAGGAAAGTTCATAGCTACACAAATATGACAAATAAATGAGAAAAAAAAAAAAATCCCTTTACACTGTACCTTATTGAGTTTGCCAAGGGAAGAGATCAGATCTGCCCATTCACTGGATGATTCAAAGTTCCTCAAAGCTTTCTCAATTGCTGAAGAATAATTCCTGTATCTGTAATCCCCAAGTAAATCCTGCTCTTCTGGATCCATCTTGGCTTCTCATAGCAAGGTGGAACCTCCTGGGAAATTCAAACATGCAAAGAGTTACAAAAAAAAAAAAAAAAAAAAAATCACCCAAATTTCATTTCTGCCACACCTGAGATGATAAATCTGGAGAAGCAATGACAGCACAATAAACAGATCACCAGAGCAAAATTTCAACACATTTCAATTATTAAAAATAATTTCCTGGGCATGACTTTGTCTCCCCACTGCCTCTTCCAAAAGATTTTTCACTCCTTTTTTTCATATTTCTGGAATGTTTTTTTGTTTTTTTTTTCCCCCTTCCAGGCACGTGGAAATCACACAATAACAAAGGGGAGGATTCCAAAGCCTCCCTCCAAAGGATTTGGGGAGCTGGGAATCGCCTTCATAACTCATCCCCCTGTGCTCTGCAAGCTCACCTGGGCCATGGAATGGGAAATATTGGCTGTGTAAATACATTTTTCCAGAGGAATTCTGCTCCAGGCCTCTCAGCCCCCAGCAGAAGGAGCTCTCCCAGCTCCACTTGGCAGCAGCAGATGCTCAAGTGCAAGTCTGAGGTGTTGTGCCAAAATGCCAAGCCAGGCATTAGAATCTTCCTGTGTTTCAACAGAACATAGCCATATATATTTATATTTAAAAATCGGCTGTTCACACCTGATTTTCCTGTCTTTTGCAAGGTGTTTTGGTTAAAAATTCAAATACACCCTGGTTTAGAACAATGGAATCCAAGCATGGTTGGATTTTCCCTACTTAAAAAATGCTTCCTTCTCTCTTTTGCTGCTTCTGACATCAGTTGTGTTAGAAAACAGAAAAATATTCTTCTAGAATCGTTGAAATATGCCTGGGTTTAGGTAAAGGTCAATCCCTGCTGCATCACTGATACTGAATAGAAATCACAGCTCTGTAACAAAATATTTTACATTTTTGAAAGACATCTGCATTCAGTCTCCTGCTGTTAGGACACAGAAATAAACCCAAGCCATCCTCCATCTCCTTTAAAACACTAAATATGATGTAATAAACAACTTTAACTCCATCAGGAGAAGGGTTTTGGTAGGAAACTCTCAAGACCAGAAAAATGCTGGATAAAATGAAAAAACAGAAAGGATTTTAAGTGCAGGTTTAAGCCACCCGAGCAGGATTGAGGCATTGCCAATAAAACCACTCTGTGCCAGCCAAGCCAGATCCACCTCCATGGAAAAATAAAATTATCACACAAAGTCATCAGGGCCAGATTGGGCTGGCTTGTTTGGCTACAGAGAGGATTTAATTTTGACTTTATCAGGATGTTTGCAGTGCTTCTCACAGCAGAGAGAGGAAATCAGGGAATAACATTAATCTGGGATCCAGCTCTCCTTGTTAAAAAAAAAAAAAAAATAAAAAAGAAAGGAAGTCAATCCTCCCATAAAACCCAACAACCTGGAAAAGCTGCAAGATACTGTGGGCAAAAATTAAGAGTAATCTGATACAAACACTGGCCAAGAAATGGAACCTTATTTCCCTCATCTCATCTGAGGCTCTTAGTCATGGGATTGTTTTTACCCCAGAGAACAAAGCAGGAGCTGGGAAGTTTTTCCAGCAGCTTTGCTGCCACTTCCATGAAGAAAAGATTTATCTGGATCACTTAGAATCAGGCAGCAGGTTTGCTGGCAGGACACAGCAGTTCTCATGATATTTAATTTGGATTTTTTGCAGTGAGAAGACGGGTAAATAGTTGATTTCCACTCAGGAAAGCAGGGATGGAAGTAACGATTTAGTGTGGATTGATATTCCTGCACCTCAGCTGCCAGATGTCAGCAAGGTTTGATAAAATCCAATAATGTAAACAAGGCAAATAGCGCATGTTTGTGCTTGGACACAAAGGCAGGAAAATAAATAATAATAGAAAAGAATTTAAAAGCCATACAAAAGCCACTTGCCGGTGACCTTTAGGCACATAACCCAAATCCCAGGTCACAAACTTCCTTAATAAACCCTGCTGTAAATATTTATTCAACTGATGGGGCCAGGCTCTTTTCAGCGGTGAGGACGACGAGCAATGGCCATAAATTAAAACAAGAAATTCCACCTCAACGTGAGGAAAAGCTTCTTTCCATGGAGGCGGCGGAGCACAGGAACAGCTGGAATTTGCTGAGCTGGGAAAGATCCATCAGGATCATCCAGCCCTGCACAGACAGACCCCGATAATCCCAATCCCGGAGCTCTCGGGGCCGTGTCCATTCCCTGGGAATGGCGCGGATGTTCCTGTCTGGAGCCATTCCAAACCCTCCCGTGTCACCTGCTGCAGGTGCCTTGGCAGAATGGGGTGATCCCCTCCCAAACCCGGCCATTCCGGGATCCTGCCGCTGTGTCCTGGGGCAGCCGGGTCCCCTCCCATTCCCATTCCCATCCCCATTCCCATTCCCATTCCCCATCCTCATTCCTATTCCCATTCCCCATCCCCTGTTCCCATCCCCATCCCCGCGTACCTGCGCAGGGCCCCCACGGCGACGTGTGGGAGCCCGGGCGGCGGCGTGTGGGAGCGGCTCCCGCAGTCCCTATGGAAAGCTGACCCTATAGAAGCCTGGCCCTATAGAAGCCCGGCCCTATGAAAGCCCGGCCCTATGGAAGTAAGCCCGGTCCTATGGAAGTAAGCCCGGTCCTATGGAAGTAAGCCCGGTCCTATGGAAGCCCGGCCCTACGGAACACCGCCCCCGCCCGCGCCGCCAGGCCCGCAGCGAGGCCCGCACCACCGAGCGCCGCGCGGGGAACGCCGAGGCATCGCGGTGCGGGAGAGCTCCAGCTGTCCCTGCAAGACGAGGCCGCCGGTGTTGTCACCCGCTGCGGTTGTCGCACGCTGTCGCTGTCACCTTTCTCCCGGCGTCACCCTCTGTCGCGTCGCGCCACAGCTCGCAGCGCGTCACCTGCGTCCCCCCCCATTTTGGCGAGATGGTACAGCCCGGCGGGCGGGCCGGGGCGCTGAGCGCCCTCTGGCGGCGTGGGAGGAGACGGCGGCTCCGCACCGGGAGAACTCCGGGATGCACCGGGAGAGCCTCGGGATAACCCCGGGATAACCCCGGGAAGAACCGGGACAACCCCGGGATAACCCCGGGATAACCCCGGGAAGAACCGGGACAACCCACGGAAGAACCGGGAGAAACCCGGGAGAACACCCGGCCGAGCCTCTCCCTTCTCCCACGCTCTGGAAACAAGGACAGCCTCACCTGTCCCCGCCCCGCCGGGAGCCGCCCTGCAGGTAAAGGAGCTTCGCTTCTGCTCCAGCTGCATTTAGAGGAGAAAAAAAAAAAAAAAAAAAAAAAGCGTTTTTGGGAAATTTGTATGGTTTTTACGAGAGGTCGGATGTTGCGTTTATAGAGGGCTCGAGTTCGATGTAAGGAGACGTCTGTTTGCTTGGCAGAAAGGGATTGTGCTGCAGGGTTTTTAGTCCTGTGATCGAAGCAAACCAAAGGAACAAACAAACCAAACAAAATCAAAATACCCATGGGAAGTAAAATACAGGATCCTAAAGGATTCATATACTGTGGAAACATAGTATTTAACCTCGGTTTCTCTTCCCCTTCCCTCCTTTTTTTCCACTGCATTCCCTTCCCCTCTTCCTCCTTGCCCTCTTCTCTTTTTTTCTTCCCTTTTCTCCTTCTTCCTCTATTTTTTTTAAAATTTTTTTTTAAACATACAGGCAGAAAATCCTGATTATTCAAAGCATCTGGGAAAAAAAAAAAAATCAAAGGAAATGTATCCATTGAGTTATTCAAGGTGAGAGAGGAGAAACTGTTCAGATTTGGATGGATACTGTTTCAGCAATGAGCCCTGATAAGTTACATGAAGTATTAAGTAACCCATTAAATATTAAGTTACATTACGTTGAGTACAAGAAGTACAGTCAGTGTTACATTGATATACAGTTTTCTTTCCTTGGTACCTCCTGCCTCTCCCCTTCCTGGCTAGATTTTAAGAATTTAACCTTTCTAAACTGCAATGCCACCAATTCAAGTTTCAATTCCTAAATTTTACAATTATTCTTGGCAATGCTGGTCAGAGCTTCTAAGCACGTGCCCGACTAAGCAAATAATTTGTGTTTTTGATGATTTCCTTAAGACATAATATTTATGTCCTAAAATACAGTGTATTTCCTATGCTGTTTTCGAATTACTTTCTCAGGGGGTAGAGCTGGATGATCTTTAAGGTCCTTTCCAACCCAGATATTCTGTGATTCCATGGTTCTCCTTCAGTTGTAGTGAAATGCCATGAAAAAAACAGTAAATCATGGATGGAAGTGTTGTACAGGACAACAGCTCAAGATTATTTCATGATTATTTCACCCCTTCCTAACCCTTGAACCTCACACTCAGCAAAGGTGCCAAAATCTGAGAGCAACAAAACAATTCCCACACCACAGACCTGTGAGTGAAGCAGGGGAGGCAGTTAAAAAAAAAAAAATAAAAGAGAAAGGAAATAAATAATTGATAAATTTGGGTTGGACAATGGGAGCTCAGTGCAGTGCCCCTGCCTGGCACAGGCACTGAAAATTCCTTTTTCCAGGGGCAGCAGGGAATGGGTGCACACCTGTAGTGGTGGGAGTTTTGTACCACTCAATTTGTGGTTTGTCTTAGTTTCTTTTGCTTTTGCTTAGAGCTAGGATGAAAAAAAGACATGAAGGAAACGGATTTTTTTGTGTTTGGGCTTGGTTGTTTATTAAATTTTATTAAAAAGTACAGAGTGTTCAATAGCACTTCCAGCTACCTGCTAGAAGTGAGCAAAACGGAAAAAGATTTAGTTGTTATAAGGTTTTTAAAAGTTAAACAGAGAATTAATAAGAGAGTTAATAAGTGTTAACAGAAAATTAACACTTATTTATACTTTTAACTCAATAACTAAATTCCCATGACCTTCAGTGTGACACTGACCAACCACAAACTATTATTTGAAACCCAAGAAGAAGACGAACACCTAAAGAGACACCACTTGAAATTTTCTATTTTGTCTTACACCTATTATTTTATTATAAAAGCCTCAAATTTAAAACTCTTTTATTTAACTACACACCTGTGATTTTAACTTTATTACTTAAATTAAGAAGTCTTTTGTTAAGGCCTCAGGTCCAAAGCAGTGTTCTCCTGGGGGTCAGTGCCGGAAAGCACAGAAAGCTCAAAAATCCCCAGATTTGTGGGATCCAACACAAGCTCTTTCCTGACTGACCCACAAATTCTGCCTCTTGTTCCCACCTCCAACTGCTGCTTCTCCTTCCCTGAGTCCCCACCACAGCTGCAAAGGTGGGAACATCTGTCCCCTGTCCCTCCTTCTGTCCCCTGTCCTTCCTTCTGTCCCCTGTCCTTCCTTCTGTCCCCTGTCCCTCCTTCTGTCCCTCCCACGGGAAGTTGTTTATGATCAACACCTCCATGAGGAATGACAGTGACTCTGCAGCCATCACCTCCCACTTGGCTTCCTCACCCTGACCCAGAGAAGTTGGTTTAACAAATTTAGGAATTTGAAATGCACAGAAGTGTCACAGGATGGTTTGGGATGGAAAGGAACTTTGGTTCCACCACCCCAGGTTGCTCCAAACCATGTCCAGCCTGGCCTTGGACACTTCCAGGGATGGGGAATTGATAATCTCTCTTTGCCACCCTCACACAAAGGATTTCTTCCCAATATCCAATCCAAACCTGCTCTTTCCAATTCAGGCCATTCCCCCTTGTTCTGACTCTCTGGTCCTACAGAAAGTCCCTCTTTCATCTCCCCTGCAGCCCCTTAGGAACTGAAAAGCTGCTCTGAGGTCACCCCTGAGCCCTCTCATCTCCAGGCTGGGTGCTACACAAACTTTTACAGCTCAACAAAACTCTCCAGGACGAGTTAAACACCTTTGGTAAAAGTTGCAAAGCTACAATTGGGGTGAAGCTAAAACTCAAACCAGATCCTGAATTAGACTTAAGCAGGAGCTTTCCAGATCCCAGGGGATACTTCAAAACTGATTTGTATTTAGGACTGGGTATTTCCTGGCTGTGGTCAAGGTAACCACGATTCTCTTCTGCACAGAACAAAGGCCAAGGTGTGTTTGGAGATGCCACCCAGAGGGACACACAGCTTTTGAAGCTCAGTGACTCAGGCAGCACTTGAGGGATGAAGAGTTAGGCAGGATTCCCCACTGCTGGATTAAATCTCTTCAAGCTCTGACTAAATCCAAGAGCCACGTTTTGTTTTGCTGAGATCCCAGTAACACAAATGTTTTTTTCTCTGTGGCATATCAGGGGGGTTGAGTTACAATGTAGCAGCCAAAACTTTACACTTCAGATTTTGTATTTTTTCCCCTAAACCCAAGGCCTCTGAGGCTTTTTTTCCTCCCAGAGAATAGATTACCTTGAGAACTTTTAGCCTTCCCTTCAAGGAGCTCTGAGGCATGACTGATGAGGTAATTCTTCACAAAAACAATGCTCCTGTATGCTTAAAAAAACCAATTTATAACCAGCCCTTTGTTCTGTGCTGATAAGCAATTTAAACCCCCCACAATATTTATTCCCAGTGCCTTCCACTCCAAGGCTTCCCAACCCAACCTGTTCTGGGCAGTCAGCATCACCTCCCTGACTCCTGATTAACAATTAACGAGCCCATTATTGATTTGTCATTACTAACAGCTTTATGGGCAATTGTTTCCAGCTCCCTCAGCCTCAGAAGAGGCAATTTTTCAACTCTGAGAGTTTGAAAGGCAATCAGCAGCATTTAAACAAATGTACAGCTCCCCACATCACTTACAGTTCTTATTGCTGTGATGTGGAGAGCACTTAATTCAGATTTTATTCAGAAAACTTCTGGCTGTGCAATAAAGGAACTGAGGAACACTTTGTTGTATCAGGTGTGTAGTTTATTTTCTCTGTAGTCAGTGCAGACATCACAAATCCCAGCCACAAACGTAGCTGCAGAAAATGAAAATATATTTCCCAGCTTTATAAGGTTTTAGTACCAGAATATAAATGAGTAATTATTTATTGAGATATTAATAACCCCAACTGATTATGTTTGGCTATAAATGGTGGATCAGTGCTATTTTTATTTTCACCTAATTCCATTTAGTTCTGACAGTAAGGAATGTCTGTCCAACAGTGATTCTGGTCTCGAGTCTCCCCCCAGACAGATCACAGCAACTCTAAAACAATCCCATCCTCTTTAGAAAACCCTGTGCAGCCTCTAGAACAGCTCTGGATCCTGGAAAATTCTACTGTGATGAGAGATAAGGCACCTGCTTCCTCATCCCAGCTCTGTGTCTGAGATCCATCCCAGGGGAGTGGGAAAAGAGCTGGCACTGCTGGAATTAGGAGGGAAATCAGGAAAAGGAGCTCAGGCCCCTTTTGATCCCCACCTCCCTGAGCTCACCAGGGTTTGACAGTTTTGTCACTGACAAATTGGCCATGAGGAGCATCAGCACTGGAAGGCAAAAGGGCCAAATAAACAGGGGTCTCAGCCCCCTCATCTGGGGACTTGGTGGCTTTGGGACCTGCCATGTCTGTCCTCACCCAGCCAGGGCAGCAGGCATTGAGGAGGATGTGGTCACCTTTCCTTTGCTCATTTAACAGCCGGGCTTGGATCCTGGACAAGACAGTGACCCCGATTTTGGACACCCCATAGGCAGTGTTTGGCCAACCCTCCTTCTCATGGATATTTTTCTTGGTGTCTTCCACGAATTTGGTCATGAGCTGCACCAGCTCATCCTCGGTGATGGTGTCACTGCGAAATTTCTGCTGGAGCTCCTGGCTGCAGCGTCCCAGGGCTAAGCTGCTCTGCATGCTGGAAACATTCACCACCCGGCCTGAAAAGATAAATAAAAACTCATTATTTCCACATATTTTAAACCCACACTGAAGTGATTCCAGTTGTGGATTCACTCCTCAGGGAATACCTGACGTTGGGTTGTTTTGCAGAGTTCCTGGAAAATCAGATTAACTCAGTGTTCTTATTTCTAGTAAATACCACGGGAGGTCATTCAGGGTGTGAACCTGCAAGAGTTTTATCTGAAACTCCAGGAAACAACTTCACAATCAGCAAGTACACTCTTATTACAGTAGAAATAATACTTGGAGATTTACAAGTTGAGGGATTTATCTCCCAGCACTTCAGTATGAAGAACAAGCCAGCTGAATCAGTAAATCACTCATCTCCAAAATGATGTTGCACTGTTTCCCCTCTTTCCTGCTACTTCAAAGTACTGATTTTGGGGATTAAATCTTGAAAGACACAAAAATTAATCCTGTTAATGACTTTATTAACAGTCATCCTTCACTGTAGAACAAGAGGACTAGACAGCAACTTTGGCACTATTTCCTCTCTCCCTTAAATTCACTCACTCTGCTTTCTCCTTCTCCCTCAGGAAATAAAAACTTGCTTTTCATCTACTTGACTTCTTTTTTTCTTGAAACCCTCCATGTATTAAAATATTAGGAGACTACATTTCATTTATAGCACCAAACACATCAAACTGAAACACTGGTGCAGTGCCTGAGACTGGACAGGATTTCCCATTTAAAAGGGCCAAAATTCAAACAAAACTCTTTCTCTACTCGTTATGTTTCACTTACCATAAGGCTTCATAAGAGGCAGCAATTCTGTGGAAACATTCCTGGTTCCAAAAAAGTTTGTCTTCAGTGTAACCTCAGCTTGGACTGCAAATGGAGTGGTGTCATTAACTGGTCATAAGAGGTAGAAAGGAAGGGGAAAAAATTAACAAAAATTAGAATTGTAACACTGTTTCAATAGAAGTTACCAAACCCCAAAAGTTCAAGTCCCAGCGTTGCTCCTCAGCTGCTCCAGGCTCCCTCTGTGCTGGAATGGAGCCACCAGCATGGACTGGGCAGGTGTTCACTTGTCTCCAAATCCATGAGAATTCAAAAAAGAAGTTGTAACAGCTCATTATTTGATGTGGCTTTTATTGCAAAACACATTTAATGACCCACACTCGTGCAAATGACCCATTTGCATTTAAATCTCACACATGAAGCCAGATCATGACCCATGGCCAGGGGGAAGAAGTAAAATCCTACAGAACCCCAAACTCCTGCTTCCATATCCTCCCTTCCTTACAGTCCAAACCCCACCCATGTGTCTAACAGGATATATTGCAACATCCTGAGCTCCCCTGATTTCAGAAGCTTTATTAGAAAACTCTTCCCAGAGAGAAGAGAGAGTTGTGTACTCATCCAGTACACAACCACAGCTCCACCACCATTTGATAAAGGAAGCTTTTGCTGGATTAAAAACTTTGCTGGACAAACGCAGCACAAAACCAAAATAACAAAACTTAATGGCAAATCTAATCTTTGACAGACTGCAATAGCACATGATGCTACAACTAACAGAGGAAAGCATAAATTCTGGGATGGCAGCAAAAATTTGGTGAGGCAATAAGCAAGCTTGGGTAAAAATGCCAATCTGGGAAGCAAGAATTAAAACTATGAGAGAAGCATCACAGAAAGTTCTTACACTGATGTTGCACCCTCTGTGCTTGATACAAGAGGGTCCTTTATCACATCCTAAATTGTGTGACCTACTGCTGACTCAGTTGTTGTCAGCTTGAGGAAAGTCAAGGCTAAACATCTGGAAGTGATATTTTAACTGCTGCTGGATTCTTTCCTGAGCACACCCTGAAGCTCAGACAATTCTGTTAAAAGCTGCCTCCTATTAAGATGATCTTAAGCAATTTTCCTATAAAGTAACAAGCAAAAGAGTGACTGAGCTTCAGGGCATCATCACTGCACTCCCACTCCATGAGAAGTTCCCTGCTCTCTTCCAGGGTGAAGCCATTCCCCCATTTAGGTCACCTCAAAGCTTCTCCTCTCCAGGCTGAACAATCCCAGCTGTGCCAGCCTTTCCTCCCAGCAGAGCTGCTCCATCCCTCTGCTCATCCTGCTGCCTCCTCTGGGCTCTCTGCAGCAGCTCCAGCTCCTCCCTGTGCTGGGACAGCTCTGCAGATGAGAGCAGAGCTCAGGGGCACAATCCCCTCCATAAAACCATCAGCCAGATTTGTGATTTGCTCTCTTTGGAGCTAACAGGCTCCTGGATTTCATACACACAACAAAAATGCACCCTTCCACCTTGAAACTGCTGTGTCTTTCTCACTTTCCCTTTCTGCCCAGTGGAAGGTGAAAAGGTTAAATTCTTGCTCAGCACAGCAGGATTTGAGGTGAATGGCCTGAACAAGTTGAAGGCAGCAAAATCCAGCCAGGGACAAAGGTGCTTTTTTATTAGATGAAATCCCTGAGCAGATAATGCAGGGAACAAAGCATGGGTGTGGAGAACAGAGAATCCACAGCTCCCTGAGGCACAGGGCCAATATTCCCAATGGTGACAGGCTCCCATGGCCCTGGTGGAATTCCTGGGCACTGAGACAATTAATCCAACCCAGCTCACCTTCCCTGTGTGCCTCAACACCTCCATGTGGTGCAAACACAACCCTCCAGGGAAGCATGTTCACAGAATCATGGAATTATTATGGCTGGAAAAACCCTCCCAGCCCACGGAATCCCAGGTGTGCCTGATACCCACCTTGTCCCCAGCCCAGAGCACCGAGTGCCACGTCCAAGTGACACCTGCAGGGATGGGCACTCCAAACCTCCCTGGGAGCTGCCCACTTGACCTTCCACTGTTCCCACATCACACTTAAGATAGGAAGTTCGCCCAAACAAAAACACAGCATGGCACTGGCACAGAAACGTTGCAGCACCCACTGCCCTCTCCACAGAACACAGGACTATCCCAGCAGGGCACTTCCTACCTTTGAAAGCAATGCCAGCGTTGTTCACCAGCACGTTGATCCCTCCATACTTGTCCTTCAGGAAGTCCCGGAACGCTCGGATGCTCTGCAGGTCATCGATGTCCAGCTGGTGGAAAAGCGGCCGCAGCCCCTCCTGCTGGAGCTGTGCCACGGCAGCCTGGCCGCGGCCAGGATCCCGGGATGTCAGGTACACATCCCCCGGGAATTGTTTGCACAGGGCCCGCACGATGGCCAAGCCAACCCCTTTGTTGGACCCCGTCACCACAGCCACCGGCACGCCGGACATTGTCCCCTCACAACACGAGCCGAGGTCACAGGAATTGCTAACGGTAAAGAAAAGTTCAGGCGGACGCACCAAATGGATGTCTGGGAAGGAATTAGAATCGTTAGAATCATGGTTAGGATGGTTTGGGTTGGAAGGGACCTTCAGGATCCTCCCATTGCCATGGGCACCTTTCACTATCCCAAGCCCTGTCCAACCTGGCCTCGAACATTTCCAGCAGTGTGGAGTCCACAGCCTCCCTGGGCAAGCGGGTTTTTTTCTTTAAAATACTGTTTAAAATTCCACCTTGGATTATGTGAAACTACATTCCTGTGCAAGCCGTGTAAATGCCTAAGGTAGCAGGAGGCATTCACAGAGAAATCTGGTGTTAAATGTTCTGAAGAAAGGCCAACAGGTGAAGGGTAAAAAGAAGAAAGAAGCGTCTCAACTAAAAAACGTCAGTCAGCAATTTTTAGTAGTAAATTAACTTTGCCCTGTACTTATACCTCCAGAAAGACTTTCCATCTTTTCGGAATATTCAATTGGTTCAGCTCAAGTTTTCCTGAAAACCTCAGGCTCAAAACTTGGTCTAAGTGCAAGGTATCCCTGTTCACGGCAAGGTTTGGAACTGGATAATATTTAAGGTCCCAAACCATTAAAAAAAAAAAAAAAAAAAAAAAAGATGGAGGAGCTTTATCTTCCATTGCTAAGCAGGAGGAGCAATTAGAGCCTTTTCGGAGAAAGGAGCAGACTGACTACAATGGCTGCTTGTGTAACACAGCAACAGAAAACTTGGCTTGCTGCTTTTCTAACAGTGTATTTAAAGAAGCTGCATTTCCCCCATAAAAGCACGTTTAAACGCCGCGTTTGCTCCTTTTTGGCATCTCTCTTCCAAATTTACTCGCGACCCTAAGCAGGGTTAACCCTACAACACTCCAAGGATCTCCAGAGCCACTTCCCAGGGACAGCAGCGCCATTCCCACCTCACCTCAAGCCTCCCCCTGTCCCCGCCGCTCTCGTCCCCGTCACGGGGAGGAACCGGGGCCCGCCATGAACCCCGAGGCCCTCAGGGGGGGACACGGGGATGAAAGGTCCGGGGGGGAAGAACATACCCAGAACCCCATAACTCACCTCCAACACGGCAAACACCTCTCCCTTGTCCCTCAGCTCCACACAGCGAGGACACGACACTTTATTCCCGAAGCGCGGACGCTCACAAATAGCGGGGGAGAGATGGGGACGCCCCTAAGATGGCGGGGCAGCCCCGCCTCAGGGGCGGGAGAACGGGAGGGGACTCGCCGAGAGGGACAGCGAGGGAATGTCGGAGTTTGTGTCCTCTTAGCCGGTGGGTTCGTGGGTTTGAGACACCGGGCAGCGATTCCAGCTCGGGGGAGACTCGGGAATCACAACCTGGGCTGCCCGGGAGAGGTGGCGGAGAACGGGCGGTGCCTCGGGAAGTTCTCGCTCTCGCAGCGCTGCCGGGGCCATTTCGCTCCCACCCGTCCCGGGGGTTTGTGCCGAGAGGGGAACGGGGTCTGGTTAGCACAGGGATGGGATAATATGGGATGGGATTGGGACTCGATGATACCTGAGGTCTTTTCAGCCCGTTGGGATGGGGTGGGATGGGATGGAGGCCTCTGGAGGATCCCGGCTCCCTGAGGCCCTCCCTGCTGGCAGGGAAAAGCTGCGCTCTGAGGGTTCGGTTCAGGGCAGTTTTGGCAAAAGGAAGGAGATCAGGACAAGGTTCTTCCCCCAGAGGGTGCTGGGCACTGCCCAGGCTCCCCAGGGAATGGGCACAGAGCTCCAGGAGCTGCCAGGGATGCCCAGGCTGGGATTGTTGGGGGGGTCTGGGCAGGGACGGGGTGGGACTGGGTGATCCCTGTGGGTTTATTCCCACTCGGGATATTCCACGATTGTATGAAAAATCATCCCATCCCATGGCAGATCCCATCCTGTGCCAGATCCCATCCCATCCATGATCCCATTCCATTATCCCACCCCATCCCATGCCAGATCCCATCCTGTGCCAGATCCCATCCCATCCATGATCCTGTCCCATCCCATCCCATTATCCTATGCCAGATCCCATCCCATGCCAGATCCCATCCTATCCCATGTCAGATCCCATCCCATGATCCCAGTCCATTATCTCATCCCATCCCATCCCATCCCATCCCATCCCATCCCATCCCATCCCATCCCATCCCATCCCATCCCATCCCATGATCCCATCCCATCCCCTCCCATTATCCCATCCCATTATCCCATCCCATTATCCCATCCCATTATCCCATCCCATTATCCCATCCCATTATCCCATCCCATCCCATCCCATCCCATCCCATCCCATTATCCCATGCCAGATCCCATCCCATTATCCCATCCCATCCCATCCATGATCCTATCCCATTATCCCATGATCCCATCCCATGATCCCATCCCATGATCCCATCCCATTATCCCATGCCAGATCCCATCCCATGATCCCATCCCATTATCCCATCCCATGGCTTCCACTGTCCCAGGTTGCTCCAAGCCCCAATGTCCAACCTGGCCTTGGACACTTCCAGGGATCCAGAGATCCACAGCTGCTCTGGGCACCTTGTGTAATAAATTAAATAATAATAAAAACCATCCTCACAGTAATAAATTTGAAAGTGACTTTAAATATTTCTTAATCAGTTATTTTATTATTTTTTTTTTTTTATTTCAGGTTGTCTAAAAAAGGCAAAAATCTCTCTCTTAATATGAAGAAAAGCAGAGGTCGGACAGGTCGAAAGAGAAGAAGAAAACACTTGAAGGGGTTTATGGATGGAGGTATCATCACGCCTGGAAGTTAAATAATAAAATAACCAATTGTTAATCAAGGTGTCATTTCATCATTTTCTTATTTCTATTTTCAAAAGCCTTCGTGCTTGGAAAATGACATTTATAAGTGTTACCTTTTTTATATGCAAATTTCTGAGCATTAATTTACAGTCTCAAGCAGAGCATAGTGAATTTTCTGAGCTCTCTTTTCTGCCTAATGGCAAATATTACATTATTGTAAAATTCCTTGGATATGCTGAACAGCTCACACATTTCTGACAACTCTCAGAGACCCAAAATTTATTTAGTTCAATGAGAGTCTTTCTTGCTAATCTGCTTTAAAATGTCCAAAATACATTTTTTCTGACTATACAGTAAAATGTTTATATTTCATTTATTGTCCAACAGAATGCTCTTTAATACCATTAATTTTTTTTTTCTATTTTTAGTCAACTGCAGTCACAAGCTGGAATACATTAAACTTAAGAAGTGGCTAAAAGAGAGAGGATTTGAAGACAGTAATTTAAGGCCAGCAGAGTTCTGGGGTAATGCTTTAATTATTTATTGATGGTACAAATTTCTCAATCTCCTAATAATTGTAGATTCCTGCTTTCATTTTGAATTATGCACCTTATCTGGCATCAGGAAAAAAACAGCTACTGATACTCTTCCAAGGATTCTTGGAATTTTAATTTAACATGAAAAAGTAGATATGGAGGCCTGAAAAAGCCAAAATTTGAAGTGTTAATAAAACAATTTTTGGAATTTAACCTTGTTGAATAACAAGTTTCTAACTTATATAACTTGTTTATCTTTTTATCCCCTCAGCAGAGAGCTGAGGTTTACTTACTAATGTTTACAGTAAATATTTGTATTTATATTTTTTTCTCTTTATGTAGGTTATATTTAAAACGTTTTGTAATATTTTAGAGCAGAAAGAATAGAATGGATCAGAGAAAAATACTGTGACTAGAAATGCTGAAATGTAGTTAAAACTCTGAAACCAAGAGCTGCAGCTGGTGATGAAAGATGTGTTTGAGGAAAAAAATGGAGAAAAAAGGTGAATAATTGCTGTGAGTGGGAGAAAAAAAAACCTGAATAATTGATAGAACTGGACAGCAAATGCTGCAGGATATGCAGGGAAAAGATCCTGAAAAATAAAGACAATTGGAGAGCAAAGAAATGAGATATATCTGGAACAGTCCATAATTGAATTTCTGCTTTGTAAGACACAGTGTCTGTTCTTTTAGAGCTTTTCCATTCTGATCACTGATTTTCCATCTCCACGTTTATTTACTCCTGCTCTTTGGTCCTTTTTCAGAGACAGGAAGAGGATTGATGACAACAAAAGCTCTTCAGGTGAGTGTTGTTGTTTCTAATGCAGGAGCTCTTCAGGGTTTTATTATTTTTTTTTTTACATTTAATGATTTTTGCAACAATCAAAGCTCAGAATTCTGTTGTGAATGTCATTTCTGACTTTTAGACTGTTGCAGCCATAATGTGAAACCACCAGTCCCCACATTGCTTAGATGAGTCCCTACACTTAATTTTCTTTTACTGTTCTTTGTAATTTTTTGTTTCCTCCTCCCTCAAAGGCAGGAGATCTGATTATTTCCTTGCCTGAGAAGTGTTTGCTCACCACTGCAACCGTCCTCAGCAGCTGCTTGGGAGGACACATCGTGAAGTAAGTGACAAGTGACACTTTGGTGGCCTTTGGTGGGGTTTTTTTTCAGCAGAGATGAATCCTCTGAAGGGCTGGTGGAGCTTCCAGTTGAATATCCAGAGTGGTGCCAGCATTTCAGGGATGTAGAATGCTCAGAGAGGGAAAAAGTTTTAATATTGCACATCCCTTTTTGGCTTGGCAGAGCTGGAAAGAGAGCACAGGCTGGAGCTGGAGCTGCCTCAGAGCCTTCTTGGCCCTAAATTCAATTAGGAATTTTTTATTTGGGAATTTGGGAGTCAGCTTCAATAGGAGAAAGAAGATGAAACTGGGCTGCAAAGCCAGGGCCTTTTAGAAAATTTGGAATAATTTGGAAAATTTGGAACAAAGTCCCATGCTGGGCATTGAATACTTGTGTATCCTAAAAAAACCCAACCCAAGGGATGAACCTGAAATTGTTATTACAAACCAGCTTTTATTGCCCCTTTAAAATCAACCAAAGGACTTGGAGATGAACTACAAAGAAGTTTTAAACAGAGGTTATTTCTAACTTCCAAAGAGCTCTGAGAGAGGCAAAACACTGCTGTGTCCATTTCCCATCTCACCTCTGCAGGTCTGCTGCGTTGGAATTTATTATTTTTTTTTTTTATTTTTATTTCTTTTCATTTTTATTTTCCAATAGATGGAAGCCCCCTGTGTCTCCTTTGCTGGCACTGTGCACGTTTTTGATAGCAGAGAAACATGCAGGGGAGAAATCTCCATGGAAGCCTTACCTGGATGTTTTACCCAACACTTACACTTGCCTTGCTTGTTTGGAACCTGATGTCATAAATCTTCTCCCAAAACCCTTAAAAAAGAAGGCTCAGGAGCAAAAACTGATGATCCAAGAGTTGTTCACATCTTCCAAAGCTTTCTTCTCTTCCCTGCAGCCTTTATTTGCTGAGAACACAGGAAGTATTTTTAATTACAGTGCTTTGGAGTGGGCTTGGTGCACTGTAAATACCAGGACAATCTACATGAAACATCCACGCAGGGAATGTTTCTCCCTGGAGCCAGATGTTTATGCATTGGCACCATATTTAGATTTGCTAAACCACAGCCCAAATGTTCAGGTAAGAAGCTCAAAAGAGATCAGTAAATTTCTTTCTTTTTAAAGTGTACTCAGTCAATGCCATCTGCATTTATGTGATGGGTGAGGAGTGTGGGGAGCACACAGGGGGAAAAACGTCTCAGATCCACAGGAATTGGAATGCCAGGACACAGGGAATGGCTTCAAACTGCCAGAGGGAAGGGTTGGGTGGGATATTGGGGAAAAAATTCTGCCCTGGGAGGGTGGGGATGAGCTGGGATGGAATTCCCAGAGCAGCTGTGGCTGCCCCTGGATCCCTGGCAGTGCCCAAGGCCAGGTTGGACATTGGGACAGTGGGTGGTGTCCCTGCCATGGCAGGGGTGGGAATGAGATGTTTAAGGTCCCTTCCAACCCAAACTTTCAGTGATTCTGTAATTCAAATAATTCAATTTATTTGCTAAGGTACAGGGAGAGCCCACAGTGGCTGGGGGAGATTTGCAAGCAGAGCAGCTTTTGGGAAGAGCCACTTATAAACACCTCCCTCATCTGCTCCTAAAATCAAGACAAAATTCCTTGTCCTGACACAAATTCCAAGTTCCATGGTCCTTGTGTTCCTTCTCCTCTGGCTGAAACCTCAGAGCAGCCTGAGGGGAGTGCAGAGAGAATTTCCACCTTTTCTCAGGCTCTGGGTGCCAACACTGAGCTGTGCATGGAACCATCTGTGTTTGCAGTTTTGGGGTCTCTCCAAGAAATCCCCCCAATTGAAAATTAATTTAATCCTCTGGGGTTTCAAAATTCAAAGGTTTGCTTTCTTTTTCGCTCTACCAAGAGTAAAAACCTTTTATTTTTCACTCCCTGAAGGTCAAGGCTGCCTTTAATGAGAAGACAAAGAGCTATGAAATTTGGACAAATTCACAGTGCAAAAAATACCAGGAAGTTTTCATCTGCTATGGACCTCATGATAATCAGAGGCTGCTGCTGGAATATGGATTTGTTGCCATGGACAACCCTCACAGCAGCGTTTATGTCTCACCAGGTGGGATTTATGGATTGTGTGGCCATTGAAAGGCACAATAACAGAGAATTGTGTAAATTCTCAAGGAGTGGAAAAGGGTTTGACACCTTCCAAATCTCAAAAAAACCCTTCAAATCCATAAAAAGCCAAATCCCCCTAAAATCCCAAAAAACCTACAAATCCTAAAAAACTCCAAACCCCCCAAAAAAACCCAAATCTGAGAAAAAAACCCCAAACTGCTAGAAAACTCCTCAAATCCCTAAAACATCCCAAAACAACCAACCAACCAAACAAAAAACAACAAAAAAAACCCCAAACCAACCAACCAAACAAAAACCCAGCACCCCAAAACCCCCCTAAATCCCCAATAACACCCAAAAATCCCAAAAAACACCAAACCCCAAAAACCCACAAATCCCAAAAAGAAAACCAAATCCCAAAAAAAAAGCCCCAAACACTGAAAAAACCCAAAATCTGACAAAAAACCCCCACAAGCCAAAAAATCCCAAATCCAAAAAAAACCCCAAACCCAAAACTCCAAATCCCAAAAAACCCCTCAAATCTCAAAAAAATCTCCAAATCTCAAAAAAACTCGCTCAAATCCCTAAAATAACCTAAATCCTCATGGAACCCCAAATCAAAAAAAAGCCAAATCTGAGGAAAAAACCCCCAAATCTCAAAAAACCACAACCCCAAAACCCCCCAAATTCTCTCCAAACCCTTCTTAAAATCCCCCCAAATCCTCCATAAATCCTCCCTTAAAATCCCCCAATTCCCAATAAAACCTTCCTGCACTGTCCCAGAATTGCAGGATTTTTTGGGAATAACGTGATAATTGTGATTATCATAAAATTATTATATTAATTTTGAATATTAATTGTGATTGTTAGCAACATCTGGGTGGAGATTTCAGCTGGATGTCTGAGGTTGCACCATTGACCTCGGGATTGAAATCCAAATTTCCACAAATTAAATTTTCTTGGAGTTTCATAACTTCAGTTTAATTTAGGAGTTCTGTTAGAAGGATAGAATCCTGGAGATTGCTGGTAGATTTTGAGGATTCTGGAAAGTTCACCAGAATTTAACAGGTTTTGATCTTAGCCCTACATGAAAAATATGGTTGAAATCTTATTTCAGAATTGATGATTGTGGTTTCTCTTATCTGCAATTTATTTTAATATTGAAACTGTATTTTTCTGCAGATACTCTCCTCAAATATTTCTCACCACTGGACAAGCAGAGAAATGCCAAAGTTTCCATTCTAAAGGATCATGATTACCTAGGGTAAGTATCTGGAGTATTTTTTATTTCCTGGTTAGATTTTTATTCAGTTTTTCTGAGAGTCAAATTTTGCTTCTAGTATCAAAATCCAGAAAAAAAAAAAAAAAAATAGAATTAATTGTTTTTTAGCAAACTCATGGCTTGGGAGAGATGGAGAAGTTGTAAAAACCATTATCAAAGCTGGAGATCTTTCATGGCTGATTTGTCTCAGGAAGAAAACTGTGACCCTAAAGCTCACCTGAACTTCACCTGATGCCTTTGATTTGTAGGAACCTGAGCTTTGGCTGGGAGGGACCATCCTGGAGACTCCTCACAGCCCTCAAGGTTTTGAGTCTGGGAGCAGATGAATTGTGAGTTGGAGCAGCCTGAATATTTGCTGGATGTGCAGGTGCCTTTTGCTTTGATTTCATGGAATGCCCAGGCTGGGAAGAGCCCCTCAGGATGAGCCAGTGCCACCCCAGTGCCACCAGCATCCCCCAAACCCTGTCCCCAAGGGCCACATCCAGCCTGCTCCTGAACACTCCCACAGACAGTGACTGCAAACCTCCCTGGGCAGCTCATCCCAAGGCCTGACCACTCTGCCAGGGAAATTTTCTTTGCCAATCTCCACCCTGAGCCTGCCCTGCTGCAATTTGAGGCCATTTCCTCTCCTCCTTTGCCTGCCCCTCCTGGCAGGGACTTGTGCAGAGCCACAAGGTCCCCCCTGAGCCTCCTTTTCTCCAGCCTCAGCCCCTTTCCCATCCCAGCTGCTCCTCCCGGGATTTGTTCTCCAAATCCTTCAATATTTTCTGTTTCCCTTCACTCTTTGCTCTCTGCTGGCTGTGAGTGACATCCTGGGACCATTTTTGGATCTTTTGTGTCTGTTTTATTGACTCCAGGTGGGAAATGAAAAGAAGAAAGACAGAAAACACCATTCCCTATAAAGTCATTGCCCTCTTCCTGCTTTGGTGATTTTCTTCTTTGTATTGTTTTCTCTTTCTATTTCAAGCCCCAGATATTCCCTCAAGGTTCAGGCTTCAGGCTTTTTTCCTGTTGGTTTGATTTTCATTTTTAAATGCTCTTAACCTGGCTTGATTTCCTTGAGTCATGTGTTCCACAGGCTGGAATTCCAGGGCCAAGGAAGTTGCTGAAATTCATCTCCAGGGACTGTCAGTGCACTTGGAACATTTCTTTCCAAATTGCAAATCTGCCCCAAACATCAGGGATGGAAAATTCTTACTTTACTTGAAATAAATGAAATGAGAGAATCAATTAATGAGGAAAGGGTTGTTCAGAGTTGTTTGTGCTTTGAAGATTTATTGCTGAGTGGAATAAATTGATCTAAGAACTAAAAATAAATCCCTGGGGTTGGTTATGAGCCCAGGTGAGGGGCAGGGCACGTTTGGCATCCAGCTGGGGAGTGCAGCAAATAATTCTTCATTCTTCAAACATTTCTGTTCCAGTTCCTGCTGGAGGAAGATCCTGCTTGGTGATGTCACCTCAGCCAGGAATGAACAGCAGGCTTTGGGTACAGCAGCAAAAATTTGTCATTTTTTAATAGAGGAGACCCAGCATGCCCTCCTCCAGGTAATTTGGGAAAACAAGAGAGCTCAGATTCCTTTCTCTATCAGAGCAGTGTCATTTTCTGGATGAGGATTTTGATGATTTTTCCTTTTCCTCTTCTTTTTTTTTTTTTTTTCCTTTTTACTATTGAAGTTTCTCTTGTGGAATTTTAAAACCCCACTATTTTAACATAATCAATAAAATCCTTACAGATTTCCACAATTTTTCATGTCCTATTAAATAATCGACATTTGGAATCATTTCATCCCATTTCTCTCAACTCCAGATTTCCCAGTTGAAAAAGGACAAAGAGAACCTCAAAACCCACCTGGCTTTGGTGGAAATGCTGCACTCAGAAGAACTCAAGGTCCTTCAAAAATCAGCTGAGATTCTTTGCAACTTGAATTTGGGAACAACTTGAGCCCCCTGGAGCTGTGACAGCTGTAATTGGTCAGGGATTATTGCCAGATTATTACTCTTTTAACGGACCTGAGCAGCAATGAATAATTAAAAAATTCATCAGAATAATTTTGTTCTTTGCTGATCTTCACACAAAAGGTTCTGCTGAAGTGGAGAGCTCGAGCTCCTTGGTTGGGAGAAAAGAGAATTTTTATAAAGGGCATTTTAAAGGGCAGGACCCTTATTTAAGCTGCAGAAATTTCATTTGGAATGGTGATTCTCCTGTAATTATTTTCCATGATGTGATTTTAAAGAGTGTTTATTTTTATAAATAAATGACTTCATTTTCTACAAGACTTGGCTGTTTTTATTTTTCTAAAATCCTTTCTGGGGCTGGAACTCCATTCAAATTGAGGCCAATTTGCCATCAGATTTGCCTAAATCATGTTTTTAAGTCACTTGCCACCGTATTTTACACTCGAATCAGTCCTGAGCAGTTTAGATTGGATATCAGGAATTATTTTTTCATGGACAGGGTTGTAAAACATTGGAACAGGATCCCCAGGGAAGAGCCACCCATCCCTGGGAGTGTTCAAAAATGTGGATGTGGCACTCGAGGCCTTGGTTTGATGGTGACCATGGGGTGATGGTTGGACTTTGAACTTTTCCAGCCTTGAGGATTTTGGGATTTTCTGGCTCTGAAGTGTGTCCTGAGATTCCTTTGGATTTGGGAACGCTGTTCTGTAGGGAATTGTCACCACTTTGCCTCCAGCTCCTTCTGTGCCACTGACTGGCTCAGCCCCTGCCCCTGTGACTGTTTGACCTTCCTTTAATAAACCCCTTTTTCATTCTCTACCACCAGCTGTGTTTCTAAATTTATCATTTGATCACAAAATGGTGCCAGAGTTAAAGGAGATAAGGATGTTTGGCTGGTTTATTTCTTTTTTTTTTTTTTTTTTTCCTGAGGATGGTTATTTTAAGAGCAGCTCCTGTCCAATGTGTCTGGAGAGGTGAATACGAGCTCGACAGAAGTTGATTTGCTTTTGCTGGAGGCTCCACATTTATTCCAGGTGGTTTGGATATGAGCTGTGCTCCTGGAACTCCTACACACCCTCCAGGGAGAGCAGGAAAAGGGATCTGGAAATGCAAGGAAAGAAGGCAGAGCACACCAGTTTATGTGGATATATAAAAAGATACTTCACATTTAAGCTTAAACTTTTTTTGATTCAACCTAAACTATGTGCAAAACGTCCTAAGTTGGGCTGAGAGCTGAGGTGCCAGAGGAAGCAGCAGCCCTGGGAGTGCTCTCCACCTGTTTTACAGGACACTAAATCGAATTTTCAGAGTGAAAATTCTCCCCCTCAACCTCTACTTTGAGCTGCAAACAGCATCTCCTAAGTTCTGTGCTGTTAACATTTCACTCTGACTCTCTGTTTCCTGAGAAAGGATTGAGCTGGGATCTTACTGTGAAAAAAAAAGCTTGATTTCCCAACTGGTATAAATTCCATTTCAGATTGAGCCTGTAAATCTGAGCAGCAGTGGGAATAAACTCAGCTTCTGCCCAGGAGTGATACAAACCTGGTCCAGAGCAGGGCAGGGAGTTGGATTCTTTTCCAGCTTGTGCAGTGTTACTGAAAAAATGACATTGAGGGGCTGGAGGGTGGCCAGAGAGGAGCAAAAAAATTGGGAAGGAGCTGGAAAACAAATCCTGGGAGGAGCAGCTGGAGTGGGAAAGGGGCTGAGGCTGGAGAAAAGGAGGCTCAGGGGGGACCTTGTGGCTCTGCACAAGTCCCTGGCAGGAGGGGCAGGCAAAGGAGGAGAGGAAATGGCCTCAAATTGCAGCAGGGCAGGCTCAGGGTGGAGATTGGCAAAGAAAATTTCCCTGGCAGAGTGGTCAGGCCTTGGGATGAGCTGCCCAGGGAGGTTTGCAGTCACTGTCTGTGGGAGTGTTCAGGAGCAGGCTGGATGTGGCCCTTGGGGACAGGGTTTGGGGGATGCTGGTGGCACTGGGGTGGCACTGGCTGATCCTGAGGGGCTCTTCCCAGCCTGGGCATTCCATGAAATCAAAGCAAAAGGCACCTGCACATCCAGCAAATATTCAGGCTGCTCCAACTCACAATTCATCTGCTCCCAGCCCCAAGCCCTTGGGGGCTGTGAGGAGTCTCCAGGATGGTCCCTCCCAGCCAAAGCTCAGGTTCCTACAAATCAAAGGCATCAGGTGAAGTTCAGGTGAGCTTTAGGGTGACAGTGTGGGTGTGGCCCTTGGGGACAGGGTTTGGGGGATGCTGGTGGCACTGGGGTGGCACTGGAGGATCCTGAGGGGCTCTCCCAGCCTTGATGATTCTGGGATTCAAGGAGAGCTGAAATGGGAATGCACTCAATGCCTGCAGCACTGGATTTGTTTAGGTAATAAGAGCCAGCAGATTTCATGTGATAAGAGCAGCAGGCAGAAATAGCACAGCTTAATTTTTTATTTTTTAAGGGAAACGTTGATTTAGTGCTGTCACTGAAGGCACTGAACAATTATAAACGTGAAACCTCCCGACAAAATCTTTGCTGTGTCAATTTATGTCCATAAAACATGGATTTACTTTGATCTTCTGCAGAATGTGGCTCCCAGTTGAAGAGTTTTATTCTGTAAAGTGTGGAGCTCATCCATCACTGCTGAGTGCCCTCAGGCCTGTCTGCTTTGGGACAACAGAAGGGAGTATCAACTTCATACTCTGATAATTAAAGCTTTTAAATAAGCTATGAAAACCTTGCCAGGATGCCATTCCCAAAGAAAGAGCTTTCAAAAAATGATGTTGCCCAATAAGTTGAGTAGAATCTGAAATGTTTATTTGCACTCAGAGCATCTGTGACTCCTGTGATGGATTTAGTGATCTCTGGGACACAGGGAAATATCCTAACAAAACTTTATGGGTTTCTTTAAACAGTAACAGGATCAGACTTTTCCTTGGATTCCTGGAAGTGTCCCAGGCCAGGCTGGATGGGATTTGGAACAACCTGGGATAGTGGAAGGTGTCCCTGCACATGGCAGGGGGTGGAATAATTTGTAATGTCCCTTCCAACACAAACCACTCCATAAATGGAAAGCAAAAAATTACACTTCCAGATCATTTCACTGTATGTTCTAGTGGATAGCTATAATCCCAGAATTCAGGTTTAGAAAGCACTGCAGTGAAATGTATTCAGGGGAAAACCAAAGATAATTAATCCCAAATCAATTGTATCAAATGTAAAACCAATGCAATCTCTGTGCTGTCCACTAGATGATGCAGCTGTACTGCAGATAAATAAGGAATTACAGGCGATCCACATCCAATTATAATCCTATTCACCGTATTGCATTTTTAACAGTAAAAACTTACTTCAATGTTACACTGTAAATTCAATAGTTCAAAGTGTCGTTTTCTTTCTGCTGCTTCCAAGTGAAACTTGGGGTTTTGTGGCCTTTTGTCTCCTCTCAGTTTTATTGGATTTTTAGTTCGTTGGAGTCGTTTTTCTCTCAGGTTTAATCATTCCCTTTGGAATGGTCACTGAGGACAGAGTTCGAATTCTTGGACTGGATGATCTTGAAGGTCTCTCCCAACCCTGATGATTCTGTGATTCCATGAATGCCACTCTGATGGTTTCATTAGTGGGATTGCAGTGGAGAAATGTCTGCTCCTGTGTTTTATTCCTTCAGAATCAGGGGCTGGAGGGATCTTTGGCACAGATCCCTCTCAGTAACTTCCTTGGATGGAGCAAAATTGAAGCATTTCCTCTGACTGGAGAAGAGAAATTTCAGAGTGACCTCATTGTGGCCTTCCAGACCCTGAAGGAGCTGAAAGAAAGATGGAGAGAGACAATTGCCAAGGGATGGAGGGACAGCACCCAGGGAATGCAGGGACAGCACCCAGCGAATGGATTCCACTGCCAGAGGGCAGGGCTGGGTGGGATTTTCATGAGAATTTTCAGTCACCCGAAATTAAAGAGATCAATAATGATTCAATGAGTTGTTCAATGGGTCTGGGAGGGAAAATAACCCATGAAATAGGAAATAATGGGATTAAATATTAATCGGTTGAGAGTTCTGGAGCATTATTTGGGGAAAGCAGGGTGGGTGATTGGCACGAAATTCTTGGTGGATGGAGGGGCTGTGGAAGCAGGATGAGCAGAGGGATGGAGCAGCTCTGCTGGGAGGAAAGGCTGGCACAGCTGGGATTGTTCAGCCTGGAGAGGAGAAGCTTTGGGCTGAGCTCAGGGTGGCCTTGCAGGGCCTGAAGGAGCTGCAGGAACCATGGAGAGAGACAATTGCCAAGGGATGGAGGGACAGCACCCAGGGAATGGAGGGACAGCACCCAGGGAATGGAGGGACAGCACCCAGGGAATGGAGGGACAGCACCCAGGGGATGGAGGGACAGCACCCAGGGATGGAGGGACAGCACCCAGGGAATGGAGGGACAGCACCCAGGGGATGGAGGGACAGCACCCAGGGATGGAGGGACAGCACCCAGGGAATGGAGGGACAGCACCCAGGGGATGGAGGGACAGCACCCAGGGAATGGAGGGACAGCACCCAGGGGATGGAGGGACAGCACCCAGGGGATGGAGGGACAGCACCCAGGGAATGGAGGGACAGCACCCAGGGAATGGCTTCAGAGTAGGATTTGATGGGATTTTGGGAATTAGGAATTGTTCCCTGGGAGGGGCTGGAATGGAATTCCCAGATTTGCTGTGGCTGCCCCTGGATCCCTGGAATGTTCAGTTCCAGGCTGGACACTGGGACAGTGGGAGGTGTCCCTGCCATGGCAGGGCTGGCACTGGATGGGATTTAAGGTCCTTTCCAACCCAAACCATCCCAGGATGCTGGAGCTGGGCTGGAGGAATCATCAGCTGAGCTCTGCAGCCCTTGCAGACACATTCCAGAGGCTCTGGATGTGCTGCCTTAGAGCTCCCTCCTGCTGGGGCTGCTCTGGCAGGGCCCTGTGACCCCTGGCAGGGATGAGGGGACAAGGGACACTCTCAGCAGGAGCCTGGTGCCACTCCTGGCTGTACCAGCCTGCCCGGGCTGGCATCCAGGGCTTGGCCAGAAAAAGCCAATAATGAATTGCAGGAAATTTGTGTGTCCTTCCCACGGGATGAGCTCTGTAAGGACAGAGATGGAATTTAAGGGAATTTGTGTGTCCCAGGGATGGAATTTCAGGGAATTTGTGTGCCCTTCCCATAAGATGATCTTTTCATGGACAGGGATGGAATTTTGGGGAATTTTTATGTCCTTCCCACGAGATGAGCTCTTTTGTACAGAGGTGGAACTTCAGGAAATCTGTGTGTCCCAGGGATGGAATTTCAGGGAATTTGGGTGTCCTTCCCAGAAGATGAGCTCTGTTGGACAGAGATGGAATACCAGGGAATTTGTGTGTCCCAGAGATAGAATTTCAGGGAATTTGTGTGTCCCAGAGATGGAATTTTAGGAAATTTGGGTGTCCTTCCCATGAGATGAGCTCTGTTGGACAGAGATGGAATTTCTGGGAATTTCTATGTCCCAGAGATAGAATTTCAGGGAATTTGTGTGTCCCAGGGATGGAATTTCTGGGAATTTGTGTGTCCTTCCCACGAGCTGAGCTCTGTTGGACGGAAATCTTTGGTGGGGGTGGCCTGGCCTGCAGAGGATGTTGGGGAGGGATCAGGAGGGACCTTTTGGCAGTTTTTTGGCAGTTCTGGAGCCTTTTTTTGTACTGATCCCTCTGGGTGTGTCACTGCTCCTGGCACAGATGGAGATGGACACTGATCCCAGGTGGGAAATCTCTCATTTCCCATTCCAGGTTTCTGTTTTACCAAGTATCCCAAAATTCCAGAATTTTTTGGGTTGGAAGGAACCTTAAAGACCATCCAGTTCCACTCCTGCCACAGGCAGGAACACCTTCCACTAGAAAAATCACTAAAGGAGCTGTGGAGAGCAAGGGAAAAAAAAAAAAGGGAGAAGCAACACTGAAGAAACAAATGGTTAAGCATTTCTAATTTCCAAATAAAATGTTTTTGTTAGAGAAAACGAGCAGAGGATTGTGAAACAAAGAAACCCCAGACCCTTGCAAAATGAAACAGAGTGAAAAATGTTTTTAATGCACCCACATTCTCTGGAGCCTTTCCCCACTGGTTGAAGAGCTGGATTTAAGTCAGTAACAAGATGCAACTGTTGAATGTCAAGGAGGGGGAAATGGGAGGGTTCACAAATGGGATAATTCACAAAGCAGCTGCTGCTGTTGGGTTGTGTTAGTTAGAAAAAGATGCTGCTCCCCTTGGGAGGAAGAGACAAATTTCTGCTAATTTGGTGTTCCAGGGGCAGCAGGGCTGTGATGCTGTGTGAGCCCAGCAGACAGCAAAGAGGACACGAGGATTGAGACAAACACTCCTGACAGTTTAGATATAAATGTGCAGCTAAATGGACTCAAATCCTCTGTGTAAAAAGGAGAAAAGTCAAGAGAGAACTAACAGTGAGTTATTTAAATCATCCTTTAAACACAGTTGGAGGGCCTGAGCTATTTTTACCTGTCTTGAAGCTCTCCATATTAATAAATAATTTGAAAATATGGCTTATTCTGGTTATTGCTGGCTGCAGCCGATCTGTAAATCAAGTGCTGGTGGCAGAAAGCTCCAGCCTCTTTTGCCCTCTGCCCACTTCAATATTGGGGGATCATTCCCTCCATTAGCACACTTAAATTTCTGAGGAATGATGTGGAACAGAAGTCCCAGCAACTCCTCCTTTGTTTATAGCCAGCAACTCTCTGGCTGCTTAAAAGAACATGAAAAGCAGTTCCTTTCCTCTTACTGTCAAACAAACTTCACCTCCCCGCTGGAATCCCGTGGGATTTGTCACGGGCAGGAAGCTCAGACCCAACCCTGTGAGCACAGAACTTCCAGTCACTTCAGAGGGAGGAAAAGAACCCTTTCATCATGTTCACTTTTCTCCACTGCTTTATTTCACTTAGAACATCACTCACCACCAAATGGTCTTTGTCAGGAGTAATTGGCAAACGCTGGAGGCGCTTTTTCAAGGCTGTCTGGATGGAAAATCTCAAAGCTGTTGTCTGCACCGAAAGAAAATATTGCATTTGATCTTTTTATGATTCCTGCAGACATGATGTATGTCTGCATTCCTCAGCCTGAGGAATTCTTGCTGTTTGGGTTTCTCTGCCTTTCAGTGACAGGAAGTAGCACTTCACCCTCATTTTGCAGTATTGTCTGGGAATTAACCACAACATAACAGTAGTGTACACTTTCTTTTTGTGCTTCACGGAGCTGGGTTTTTATTAGCCATTTATTGTGGTTTTTCTCCTTGGCAAGTGGCAGATTGTCTCAGTGATAGCTGTGGCTATTGTATTTCAGCTGGGTTTATATTTAAAACGTGGATTTCTTCTGGGGGCTCCTTCCTAAGTGATGTCCTGCTCTGAGATTCCCATGCCATAAATCAGCTTTTCCCTGTTGCACTTGTACACATGTGGCACTGCCCTCGTCACCTCTGCCCCGGAGATTTTTGGTCACCCACAGAAAGGACACACAGAATGTTACCTGAACCCTGTGGATTGTGAATGCAGAGCTGGCATGGAATTGTGGAATCATGGAATGGTTTGGGCTGGAAGGAGCCTTAAAGATCAGCCACTTCCATGGGCAGGGACACCTTCCACTGTCCCAATGTCCAACCTGGCCTTGGGCACTGCCAGGGATCCAGGGGCAGCCACAGCTGCTCTGGGAATTCCATCCCAGCCTCTCCCCACCCTCATGCAAAGAATTCCTGCCCAAGATCCCATCCAGCCCTGCCCTCTGGCAGTTTGAAGCCATTCCCAGTGTCCTGTCCCTCCATGCCTTGTCCCCAGTCCCTCTCCAGCTCTCCTGGAGCCCCTTTAGGTCCTGCCAGGGGCTCTGAGCTCTCCCTGCAGCTTCTCTTCAGACTCTTGGGAATGGCACAGAATCACCAAGGCTGGGAGAGCCCCTCGGGATCTTCCAGTGCCACCCCAGTGCCAGCAGCATCCCCCAAACCCTGTCCCCAAGGGCCACACCCACACTGTCACCCTAAAGCTCACCTGAACTTCACCTGATGCCTTTGATTTGTAGGAACCTGAGCTTTGGCTGGGAGGGACCATCCTGGAGACTCCTCACAGCCCTCAAGGGCTTGGGGCTGGGAGCAGATGAATTGTGAGTTGGAGCAGCCTGAATATTTGCTGGATGTGCAGGTGCCTTTTGCTTTGATTTCATGGAATGCCCAGGCTGGGAAGAGCCCCTCAGGATGAGCCAGTGCCACCCCAGTGCCACCAGCATCCCCCAAACCCTGTCCCCAAGGGCCACATCCAGCCTGCTCCTGAACACTCCCACAGACAGTGACTGCAAACCTCCCTGGGCAGCTCATCCCAAGGCCTGACCACTCTGCCAGGGAAATTTTCTTTGCCAATCTCCACCCTGAGCCTGCCCTGCTGCAATTTGAGGCCATTTCCTCTCCTCCTTTCCCTTGGGACACGGCAGGAGACACCAATCCCCATCTCAGTGGGTCTGACAGATTGAGACCCCTTGCAAAAGGGGATTTGTTAATTTTGCTGCCTGTGGAATGACTTGGTGCATTAACACTCTTAGTGCAGAATTCAACAACACGAGTATTTTATTATTTTTTGTAGCTATTTGGCCACATCTGCCATGACTCTGTTGATTGTCACTTTTTCACAGTTCCCAAATTAATGCCACATCAGAGACTCCTGAGCCAACAGCACAATTAGTGAACAAAACCGTGTGAGGAAAATGAAAGACAAGCTCTGACAGTCTTCTATCCCCAAAAGTTTTGTGGGGCCTGTTTAGTGATTATCCTCCAGCAGTTTCTGTTGTCTTCTTGTAAATCTTATTAAGATTATTCAGGGATGTTTTGCTTTATTTTTGTCACCAGTCAGCAGAACATTAACTGCACAAAGAAACCTTCGGTTTTTTCTCCCTTCTGCTGACATGAGGAGCTGAGGACTCGGTGCTGTGGGTGAGAAATGATCAGGATTTCATTTAAAAAGTGTTTCCAACAGGAGGAGGGAGTGGAATGCCAGACCCCACAGAGTGTCACTTAATTCTGATTTGGAGCAGGGCTGCACGGTCAGAGAAAAGGCAAGGGAAGCCCAGACACCCATGGAGATGTTGGAGCATCCAGCAGATCAGAGGATCCCAAAATCCCTGAGGTTGGAAAAGACTTCCAAGGTCATCCAGTCCCACCTTGTCCCCAGCCCAGAGCACTGAGTGCCACCTCCAGGTGCCACCTGCAGGGATGGGCACTCCAAAGCTCCCTGGGCAGCCCCTGCCAAGGCCTGAGCTCCCTTTCCATGGGGAAATTCCTGCTGCTGTCCAAGCTGAGCCTGCCCTGGCCCAGCCTGAGGCCGTTCCCTCTCCTCCTGTCCCTGTTCCCTGGAGCAGAGCCCGACCCCCCTCCCTGCCCCTCCTGCCAGGGACTTGTGCAGAGCCACAAGGTCCCCCCTGAGCCTCCTTTTCTCCAGCCTCAGCCACTTCCCAGCTCCCTCAGCCCCTCCTGGGGCTCCAGCCCCTTCCCAGCTCCGTTCCCTGCCCTGGACACCTCCAGCCCCTCCAGGGCTCTCCTGCAGGAGCCACAACTGGACACAGCCCTCGAGGGTCTCTCAGTGCCAGCACAGAGGGACAATCCCTGCCCTGCTCCTGCTGGACACACAATTCCTCATCCAGCCCAGCTGCCAGTGGCCTCTTGCCCCCCTGGGCACCCCTGGGCTCGTGTCCAGCCCCTGGCACCAGCACCCCCAGGGCTTTTCCAGCTTTTCCAGCCCCTCTGCCCAGCCTGGAGCTCCACGGGGTTGGTGTGACCAACGGGCAGGACCCAACATTTGTCCTCATTGACCCTCCCACCATTGGCCTCATCCCGTGGGTCCAGCCTGTCCTGATCCCCCCCCGGCACGTTCCAGCCTTTCCTGCACGAATGGATTGTCCCATCACACATTCCTTCTTCACCCGAGACAATTGGAAGTTCACAAGCAAAATTGAATTTCGGGATTTTGTTTGTGCAGGGTACCGGTGTCACCCTGGGCACGGGGATTGGGGAAATGCTGGTTCAGTGCTCAGCAAGAGCCAAAAACAAAGGAACAGAACGTTATTTATGTCCTTTGTAAATTATGGATGTACATCCTTTCAGACAGGAATAATAATATAATATAATACAATATAATATAATACAATACAATATAATATAATATAATATAATATAATATAATATAATGTAATGTAATGTAATGTAATGTAATGTAATGTAATACAATACAATATAATATAATATAATATAATATAATATAATATAATATAATATAATACAATATAATACAATATAATATAATACAATATAATATAATGTAATATAATATAATGTAATATAATATAATATAATATAATACAATATAATATAATATAATACAATATAATATAATGTAATATAATATAATATAATATAAATTTATTATATGTAAGTATTGTATTGTTCATTATATAAATGAATTATATAATAATTATATACTGTTATATTATATAATATTATTATATAATTATATATTTATGTAATATATATCATACATATAATATATAACATAGAATACATAATATATAATACATAATAAATAATGTATATTATATAATATAAAATACAAAATATAAATAAATATAATATATAACATATAACATATAATATATAACGTATAATAGTTATATTTATATATTTATATTTATTTTATTATTATATTATATTATATTATATTATATTATATTATATTATATTATATTATATTATATTATATTATATTATATTATATTTACTATAATATATATTCTATATCTGTTATATAAATATATATTATATAATAATATATAATAGAATACATAAATAATATAACATATTATGATATGAAAATAATATAGAAATAGAATAGAATAGAATAGAATAAATATAATTATATAGAATTATAGAAATAAATATAATTATATATACAATAAATAGTATTAATAGAATATAATAGAATAATTAATGTAATATAATATGATATAATATATAAACATATATATTTATATAATATATATTATATAATATTAATTTATTAATTAATAATATAATATATAATATAGTACGTATTACATATTATGTATAATATCTATATTTATATATTTATATATTTATATATTTATATTTATATATTTATATTTATATATTTATATTTATTATATAATTCTTTTATATTATATTTGCTATAATATATTATATATCTGTTATATGAATCTATATTATAAAATAATATATAATATAATACATAAATAATATAATATATTATGATCTAAAAATAATATAGAAAAATAATAGAATGGAAAAGAATACATAATGAATAGAATGGAATAGAATAGAATAGAATAGAATAGAATAGAATAGAATAGAATAGAATAGAATAGATACAATTATATATAATTATATAAATATAATTTTATGTAAAAATAAGTAGTATTAATAGAATTAATATAATAGAAATATAATATAATATAATATAATATAATATAATATAATATAATATAATATAATATAATATAACATAATATAATATAATATAATGTAATGTAATATAATATAATATAATGTAATATAATATGATATAACAATATAGAAATATAATATACATAATAAAATATGGTATAATAAAATAATGTAATATAAATAAAATAGCACACGCTGCTTTGGGCATCACTTCTCGAACCCAGCAGAACTAAAGAGAAGAGCAGAGCTTGAAGTGATCCCCGCAGAAATTCAGATTAAAGACAGAAATTTCCTGAAATTTGGGTAAAGCTTCAAGATAGCAATTCCCATAAGTTTGGGAAAATGTTGAAATGGGGTAGGAAAGGTCCCGATGGGCTCCTATAAAATCCTGAATAGCTCAGGGGAGGCGTTCGGGGAGAGCTGAAATCTCCTTTCCCAAAACACAAACGGCAGGGGGTTCCTGCTGGGATCACAACGCCCGGAGCACAAGGGAAGAACTTTTCCCAGAGCTGTGGAATTGTTTCATGGAACTTGGTGGAGGCAGCAGCAAAAACCATTCAGCAAAAAAGAAAAGCGTCCCTGAATCCTCAGAACAAGCTCCTTGGAAAAGCAGAGCTTACAGATAAGAAATGGTTTGGGAAATGATGAATATAAATGGAATTTTGCTTCCTCCCCTTTTAGACCCTCTTGTCTATCTTCAATATTAGTGGTTCATTCTCTTTTAGTATCCACAGGCCAGCTTTGAATGTGAAATCCCTCAGGGATTGGTCAGAAAGTAGAATTCCCTTGGTAATTGGTGCAAACTGTAAAACCCTCCAAAGAGATAAAATCCCGTGTAAAACAATAACTGTTGGTATGTGTAGATAGGATGCCTGAATAGAATAAACCATGGATTTGTGTCTTTCTGCATATCCCAATCTCTCCACCCCGCTGCTCTGAGAGCTCCCCACGAGCCAAAATTCCATCTGGGCAAGGCTGGGGAATTTGCTCCGTCACTGAGAGCTGCAGGAGCAGCCCCAGGGATCCCAAAGGGACCCCAAAAACCCCACCAGTGACAGAGCCTTAGTGCCTCAACATGTCCTGGAGGCCAAAAGGAGAAACATTTTCCAAAAGGGTCGAGGCAAGGACAGTGCAGAGGTCTGGATGCAAACTGGGCCCAGAGCATCACTTTGGTCTCTGCTTTAGGCTTTTCCCTGGAGTCCTGGCTGGACACTGGGATGGCTCCTCTCTGTTCCCACATGGAATTGCTGCTTCTCTCTCTGCTTTGGGTGGCTGCCAGATGTTTTCCTCACCCCTGATGTTTTTTCTGTTCTCTCTCTTCGGGTTCTGTCCCTGCTAAAGGTGTGTGGTGTGATGTGGGAGCCACAAATTGGGCACTGGGTGGGATTTCCACTTCCTGAATGGAGAGAATCATGGAATGGTTTGGGTTGGAAGGGAAATTAAAGATCATCTTGTTCCAGCACTTTCCCCTATCCCAGGTTGCTCCAAGCCCCGTCCAGCCTGGCCTTGGACACTTCCAGGGAGGGGATATCCACAATTTCTCTGGGAATTCTGTGCCAGGGCCTCCCCAGCCTCACAGGGAATTTCCCTGTGCAAATCCCTGGGTCTGCTCTAAACTCTCTGACTTTGGGACTTAAGGCCAGGCTTAACAACTGCTCAGCACTTTTATTATTTCAGTCTCAAGGACCTTCTCTTGGGCAGATCCTTTCTGGGTTTGCAAATTTGACTTAGTCATGATGAGCTTTAAGGGAAAAGCACTGGCACTGTGTCCTACTCCTTCAACTGCACCTAATTTAAAATCCTTTAGGGTTTAAAAGAAAAACATGATCTGCTTAGTGGATTTTAGTGGCATTTCAGGACCTTAAGGTCCCAATCATCCATCTCAAAACCAAGTGGTGTTTTATTTCTCCCTTATAATCCTCCAGATGTGGCTCAGTGTGCGTCTTACACAGATTTTTTATTCCTTAATTTAATTTTTTTTTTTAAGAGTAAAGGTTAATGAATATTTGGGTTAAAATTCTTGCTGTGCATGGCTTGGATTTGGTGTTTCACCACTTATCTGCAGCCAAGAATATTTTTAAGAAGCTCTTGTAAGGCTTGCAGGAAATGTATGTGAGCTTTAAATGTCAGGTCTGGAGGGAGTTGAGAAATATTGCAATTGTTTTAGGGTTTGGACTTGTGTGATTCATGACGTGAGTGGGGGTTTGTGCCTTTTCCTGCTCTTCCCAGGATCGTTTTTCAATTTGGCTGAAATAAAATTCTCCTCTTTGTGTCGTCCTGCTGTCGTTTTAAGGCAAAACCAAATCATCAACTGTGGGATTGTTAATTGGGGTGCCACGGAGGGAGGTAAACAGGGAATAGGATCAGAAAAGCTGACCTTTCCATGAAAAAGCAGATTTTTCCTAAAGAATTCACTGTGAGAATTGGAGCAAAGCCAGCACAGGATCCTCCGGACGCTTTTGTAGGCAAAATCAAGTCTGGGAGATTCTTCAGCATCATCCAGTCCCACCACCACCATCATCATCATCATCATCACCATCACCCCAAACCCTGTCCCCAAGGGCACATCCCGACACCTCTGGGCCATTCCCAGATTCCTGACTCCAGCACGTCCCTGGGCAGCTCATCCCGGTGCTTTTTGGGTGGGAATAAAAACCCTTGGAACGCGTTTTGTGGTGTGAATCGCCCATCACACAGCGCTGTTCGCTCTCATCAAATATCCATGATGCAAGAGGGGTCACGGCAGATATTTCCTTATCTTTGGGTTTGTTTGAAGACCAAACCACAGTATTGGGATAAAACAACTGAGGTTTGATAGCGCTGTTAACTCCTCTCCCAGCTCACCACGAAAACCTCAGTGCTGATACGTTCCTGCAGAGGAATTAAAACAACTCCTTGCCTCTCGCTGAGAGGTGTAAAAGAGCTGCAAATCCATGCTGGAAGATTTTCCCAGCATGGTCACATTCCCAGGGGGATTGTAAAAATAAAAATTTTAAAATTGAAAAATTGTAAAAATAAAAAATTTTGTTTGTAAAAATAAAAAACAAACAAACAAAAAAACCAACAACAACAAAAAAACCCAGCTGGAGTTTTCAAAGGTGTGCCCAAAGAAAATCAACATTTCAAGTGCCCGATTGCCTTGGAGAGCCCAAAACAAAGGTGATATCGTGGATAATTCTCCCAACATGGGTACAGAGCCAAAGAAATGTCTTCAAGACAGGAGTTTTACAGCTTTTTCCCTGTAAGGATGATTTTTTTTTTTTTTTTACACTTCTGACAGATTTATAGAGAATTGTATCAAGGGAATAAAACAGGGGATGTGTGTTGAGGCTTTTCTGCAAATATACCTGGGGAAAATATCCTGCAAGCACTGCTCTGGGAGGCTGCTCCTTTCCCAGATATTTGGGATATTCGTGATCTCCTGGGTTTGCAGGAGATGGTGCCTGGTGTTCAAGGACACACACTCGTGCAGGGTTCAAGGTGAGGAAGGATTATCCGGCCTGGGGAAGTAGTGGAGTCACCATTCCTGCAGGGATTAACAGCTGTGCAGATGTGGCACTTGGGGACATGGGTTAGTGGTGGCCTGGCAGTGCTGGGGAATGGTTGAGCTCCATGGTCTTGGGGAGTTTTCCCAACTGAATCATTCCATGATTCCATTGCATTTCCATGCTGCACACACCTGGAGCTCTGTGTGAACCACAAACCAACCACAAACCAACCACTTCAGTGGCTTTTGCTTTTCCAGGACATCACTGTGTGAGAGGTTTTAGTGTGAAATGTGGAGGATTTGGGCACTCTGGATGTTCACCTGGCATTGAGCAGGGTTAGTCCAGCTGGGCTGGATGAGGAATTGTGTGTCCAGCAGGAGCAGGGCAGGGATTGTCCCTCTGTGCTTGCACTGAGACCCTCGAGGGCTGTGTCCAGTTGTGGCTCCTGCAGGAGAGCCCTGGAGGGGCTGGAGGTGCCCAGGGCAGGGAACGGAGCTGGGAAGGGGCTGGAGCCCCAGGAGGGGCTGAGGGAGCTGGAAAGGGGCTGAGGCTGGAGAAAAGGAGGCTCAGGGGGGACCTTGTGGCTCTGCACAAGTCCCTGGCAGGAGGGGCAGGCAAAGGAGGAGAGGAAATGGCCTCAAATTGCAGCAGGGCAGGCTCAGGGTGGAGATTGGCAAAGAAAATTTCCCTGGCAGAGTGGTCAGGCCTTGGGATGAGCTGCCCAGGGAGGTTTGCAGTCACTGTCTGTGGGAGTGTTCAGGAGCAGGCTGGATGTGGCCCTTGGGGACAGGGTTTGGGGGATGCTGGTGGCACTGGGGTGGCACTGGCTGATCCTGGGATCCTGTGAAACCAGGTGGATTTTCCATGTCCACGCTCCAGCTCTGAGAACCAAAGCTGTGGGTTTGGCTCTTGGGAATGGTGGCTTTAAACCTCTCAAAAAAAAAAAAAAAAAAAAAGAAAAAAAATAAAGAAAAAAAATCTCTTTTAACCCTGGTAACTCAGTAATTCTCTGCCTTTAACATCTACCAGGGCTCTGCTGCCCTTTCCTGCAGGATCTCTCCTGTCTGTGAGGAGGTGCTGTGCTTTTCAGGCTGTCACTGCCAGCAGCTCTGACCTGGGGACTGTAAAACCTGAACTTCTTCATCCTGAGCTGAAAGAAATAAAAAACCCTGGCCAACTTTTGAAGTAGCAGCAGCCACTCCTGTGGCCCACCCAGGGTTTGCAGCCTGCAGAGCAGCACGCTGTGCTTGTGTCAGGATGAGGAAAAGCCTCTCTGGCCCGAGCTCCCCTTCCTGTGCTGAGCTTTCCATCTGTTTCCATTCTGCAGCAATGTGGGCACCACGCCTCCTGAATATTTGAAGGCAACTGCAGGCTTCCACTCTGAAGAGCAAAAAACCTCCTTGATGATGAGATCTCTGATGACACACGGGGCTGTCCTGCAGTGCAGGATTGCACAGATCAGCTCTGCACGTGGAGCAGCTGCCACCCTGGCTGAGGAAATGCTCCCTGGATGGGACATCCTCCTCTGCATCCAATCCTTTGGACATCCTGTGCATCCCGGGCAGGAGGGGGCAGGGAATGGGATCAGGACCACACACGCAGTCAGGGGGTTGAGCTGATTGCAAGAAAGCCCAAAAGGGATTGCAAAGGGGCAGCAAGGTCTGTGTTTGGGCAGCAGGAGCTGCCCTGGGTTAGGGAGGTGCATCTCTGACTCACCAGGATGAGGATTAATTTGTGTTTACAGGTGAGATTATCCTGGGAGAATCACACAGAATTACAGAGACATCAAGGTGGGAAAAGCCCTTCAGGATCACCCAGTGCCACCAGCATCACCCCAAACCCTGTCCCATATCCAGACTCCTCTGGGACAATTCCAGTGACTCCAAACTTCCCTGGGCAGCTCATCCCAAGGCCTCACCACTCTGCCAGGGAAATTTCATTTCTACTCTCTATTCTGACCCTTCAGAAGATTATCTGGTCACCTCTTACATAAAGACCAGAAGCTCAAAGAAACCTCGAGCAGCCCAGCAGCAGCTCTCACCTTAACCCCAGCACCGATTTACCCCAGGATCTGCTCCAGCCAATTCTTTATCCTGTTTTATATTGCAGCAGGTACAGAGAATTGGGCTGACTGACGCACGGGGAGGGTGTGTTTGTTTTCAAAGTGCTCTGGTAAATACCACGTTTAACATGACAATAAAAAAAAAGGGTGCACTGCCCCTCTGAGGAAATAGAAACAAAATATGGGTAGGAACTCCTGACAGGAGGGGCAGTGAGGAGGTGTCAGGCTCTGCTGCCGTGTCCCAAGGGAAAGGAGGAGAGGAAATGGCCTCAAATTGCAGCAGGGCAGGCTCAGGGTGGAGATTGGCAAAGAAAATTTCCCTGGCAGAGTGGTCAGGCCTTGGGATGAGCTGCCCAGGGAGGTTTGCAGTCACTGTCTGTGGGAGTGTTCAGGAGCAGGCTGGATGTGGCCCTTGGGGACAGGGTTTGGGGGATGCTGGTGGCACTGGGGTGGCACTGGCTCATCCTGAGGGGCTCTTCCCAGCCTGGGCATTCCATGAAATCAAAGCAAAAGGCACCTGCACATCCAGCAAATATTCAGGCTGCTCCAACTCACAATTCATCTGCTCCCAGCCCCAAGCCCTTGGGGGCTGTGAGGAGTCTCCAGGATGGTCCCTCCCAGCCAAAGCTCAGGTTCCTACAAATCAAAGGCATCAGGTGAAGTTCAGGTGAGCTTTAGGGTGACAGTGTGGGTGTGGCCCTTGGGGACAGGGTTTGGGGGATGCTGGTGGCACTGGGGTGGCACTGGAGGATCCTGGAGGTCCCTTCCCACCCTGGTGATCCCAGAATCCGGGGCTCAGGGATCTCAAACCACAGCATCTCACAGAGTCCAAAGGCACAGAGTTGCTTTTCCACTCTCCTTTTCCTTTTCCCTGAGCTTCAGGCAGAGGGAGAAAGCAGCCAGGTCCATTTTCATTCCCACACTTGGGAAGGAGCTGTGGTAGCTGAGCAACAAAAGCTGGAAACACAAAAGATAGGGAGAGCTCCCAGCCCGCTTGGTAAACCCAGCACAGGTGGTGGAAACCAAACCTGAGCAAACATCCCCCCCCCAGGCTGAGAATTTTATTGTAGGAACATTTGCTGTAGGTGGTTCACACATCTCCTGGAGTTTGCTTGGCAAACAAGCCTCTCTGGAACAAAAGGAAAAGGTTTCCCAGGAATGATTATGCATTAATTAACCTCACAGATAATGTTATCGGCGTTTTTTTGTTTTTTTTTTTCTGCCATTATGAACTTTTCTCGGTTTTAATCTCAACATTGACACTGCTTCAGGAACTTCAGTGTTTAAAGGTGGGGATTTTCTGGGCCTGCAGGTTTTGGAGACTCCTCAGCAGCTTCTCTTAGTCCCCAAAATTGCATTTTGCAAAGGAGGGAGAGTTTAATTTGGTCAGGCAGCAAACTGGGCACTGTCTGTTCAGCTCCCTGCTTTTTCTCCATGGATTTTGTGCAGCCTTTTAATATTTTTGTGTCTCAGTTTTCCTTTGTAAAACTGCAAAACTCCATTCTCTGGACTGCAAAATTACCCACGGGAAAATAAACGCATTGCAGGTGGATATTTCTTTCTGTAAGTAGGTTTTATTCAAGGAAGGAATACAAATTTTGCAAGGTCCCACCAGCATCCCCCAAACCCTGTCCCCAAGGGCCACATCCAGCCTGCTCCTGAACACTCCCACAGACAGTGACTGCAAACCTCCCTGGGCAGCTCATCCCAAGGCCTGACCACTCTGCCAGGGAAATTTTTCTTATCTATTCCAATCCAATTTAATCTAATCTGAACCCCCCTGATGCTGTGGCCTCTTTAGGAAAAAGAAGATGGTTTGAAATATGCCATTATTTTAAATAAAGTTACAGCAAATACTTCAGAATGTTATAAAATTATAAACATCTTTTCTTACCCTTGGAGGTGCTGCATTTTTGGAGCTGCCTGAGGTGACAAGGACTCCTGTAGGATCAAAACTCCAAATTCCAACTCCCTCTTTGCCTCCCACACCAGGGGGAAGGTGCCACCCATGCTTTGGGTGCTTCCTGCTCCAACTTGTGCAAAAAACTGATCCCAAAATCCACAGGATCCCACAAAATGCTGCTCTGCCTTTCCAAGAACTTTGTTATCCCTCTGCCAAAGAGCACGAGCTCCCTGCTCAAAGGGCTGAAAAGCAAGAAGGTTTTAACAAGAGAACAAAATCTCTCCTGGGGATAATTCCTTGGATAATTCCTGAGCATTGGAATTGTCTGCCCTGGGAAGTGATGGAGTCACCATCCCTGGATGTGTTTAAATAAGCCTGGATGTGGCTTTAAACAGGTTTTAAATAAGCTTGAAATAAGCTTTAAATAAGCTCAGTGCCGTGGTTTAGTTGATGAGGAGGTGTTAGGTTGGGTCATAGGTTGGATTTGATGACCTCAAATCTTTTCCAATCGATTTCATTCCGTGATTCTGTGAATTCCCTCTCCTCTGGCTGAGGCACTGCTGGAGCCAGAGTTTGGAGATGCCCCTTTTTTAGATGGGGAAAACCAGGATCCTCCTCAAGCCTCTTCCCCAAAGCACTTGGGCCCTCGGGGCTCTGCTCCTCTCACTGATTAATATTTAAAGTTTGAGTTTTCTGCTGAGAACACGTTCACAGGAGCCAAGGTGGAGCTCCAAGCACAGCAGATCTCATTTCAGAATGCCCCAACAAATCAGTCTGGCAGCAACAACAGCCCTGTGGTCACTGAGCTGCAGAGAGAGAGAAAGGACAGCAACACACACGGAGCTCTTTGGGGAAAAAAAAAAAAACAATTTATTGTACAGACAGCCCGGATTTAAAGTGTGTTAGTGCAGCCAGGACAGGACAGGAGCTGATGGGACAATTGGGAAAAACATCCCTGGGACAGCACCTCAGGATGTGTCCCACGGCAAAGACACCAGGGGTTAATGTTGGTGATGAATTCCACTCTGTTTGTCACCGTGTTGTCACCCTGCGAGACTCCTCCCTAACTGAAGCTGCAGTCAGCTTGGCAGCCTGGGAATGGAGCTGAGAGTCAGGAGAAATCCAGGCCTGGAGAGAATTTCCAAGCTGGAATTCCCCAGCTCTGTGAATGTGTGTGTCCACACAGCCCCAAGAACCTGAGCATCCCCAGGGCTCCAGGAGGTATTGAACTCCTTAGTGGAATAAAACCCTTTTCTTTGGAGGTCACATATGGACAGACTTTGCTGCCCCATCAGCTTGCCCTAGAAATGACATGTTAATAGTGATGAAGGGAATTTTTTGGTGGAAATCATTATTTGACCTCACTGTTACCTCTAGAGATAATGAAAGATAAGGGAAAAGGAGGAGGGAAGAGAGAAAAGGAGGCTCAGGGGGGACCTTGTGGCTCTGCTCCAGGGAACAGGGACAGGACAAGGGGAAATGGCCTCAAATTGCAGCAGAGCAGGGTCAGCTTGGACAGCAGCAGGAATTTCCCCATGGAAAAGGAGCTCAGGCCTTGGCAGGGGCTGCCCAGGGAGCTTTGGAGTGCCCATCCCTGCAGGTGGCACCTGGAGGTGGCACTCAGGGTGACAAGGTGGCCATGGGGCACAGCTGGGACTGCAGGGGCTGGGAGGGCTTTGCCAGCCTCAATGTAAATGATTTTGTGAATTCTGTGAATTCTGTGAGTTCTCTTTTCCTGATGCTTTCACTCTCACTGCCTGATCCCCTGTGTGGGGAGGATGGAGTTTGCCACAATCATCCCAAAGACATCCCAGCCAACAGGAATTTCTCCAGCACTGGAACTCAGCCCTGCAGATCCTACAGGTCCTTCCTCCCTGACCCCACCCCAAACCCTCCTTCCTCCTGCACAGGTGGGGTTTGGGCCCTGCCTTGTTCCCTATTTTTGCCCTATTTGCCCAGCTGGTGTCAGCTCCCAGCTCTGTTTGGATTGCTCCACGGAAAGATTTGCCTGAAAGGTTTGCATATTGCAAGAAACCACAATGATTAAGTAGACATGAAAGAAAGCATGATGATGAATAATCAGGCCATAATCAATGATCCCCTTTTTTGCATTATAAATGATGACGCTTGTACTCCACAGCTTTTAGGCTGAGCGTGGGTGTGACAGCTTGAAAAACAGTGTCGAGCCTGACATGAGACCTGTCAGCTCCTAAATGAGGTAATTAATGACCTGCTAAGCATGCAGATTTAAATGTCAGGGTTTTTTTTTTTTTTTTCCCCTTTGGAAATATCTGGAGAGTAAAAAATTATTTGCAATTTATCATTCCGGGAGGAAAAACTCGGAGCGAGGACGCAGGAGCGTGGTGAGAAATAACAGAGTTATGGCAAAAATGCTTTGTGCTGTTAATAGAGAAATAAAAATCAAACCTCCCTCCGAGATTCCTCTCACCCCACATCCTCTTCACATCACGTTTGAGGCTGACAACTTCATTTTTATATGCATGGACTTTAGGATCTTGTCCTCCAGGCCAGGACCAGCTGCTTCGAAATGAGGCTCAGAAGAAAAGCAGGAATTCATTTATTCTGCCAGATGCCAGTTGCTACTCCTGCAATATCTGAACTCGTGTAAGCCTTCTCCCAGGGCTTGTGGCCTAAAACAAAAGGGCAGGTTTCAGTTTTAAAGGAAGTTTTTGAGGCATCAGTTTTGAGGTGTTTGCCAACTGAGACACTGAGCTGGGCCTCGCTCCCCATTGCAGCTCTGAGATGGTTTTAGCTTTTAATTTTTTGGATGCGAGGTGAAAAATGGATGAATTTGCTGTCCACAAAAGTCTTTTTAATATCTTCTTTTACTTCATGGATTAAACCCAAACCATTCTGTGATTTTCTGATTTTTATGATGTCGTGAATGCGCAGCTACAACTCTGATCCTGCTCACCCCAAAGAAAAGAAAGGAAAAAAAAATATATACAACAACTGAACTGTGACAGCTCTTGGAAACCTGCAAATTGAGGCTTCTGATGGCTGAAATAAACACATGGAATAATTCCAAATTAGGGTTAATGTGTCACTGGCAGAGTGTACAAAGACTCCCTGCATTGTCTCCCTGAACCAACCCTGAGCTCGTGTCTTGGTACAGTAAATCTCACTTTTGATATGGGTTTGGAGCCCTGAATGCTGGAAACAAACAGGGCACAGGAAAGGAACAGTTTAATCCCCTAAGGACAGCCAGAACAGAGAGAGAAGCTCAAGAGATTAGAAGTGAACAAAGGTTGGTTCCTAAGTGCTGTCTTAAGGTTGTGTTTGCCCTGTGCTCGCACGGTGAAATCTCAATTTGATGCCTTTAATAAATGAAAGGAAAGGAAAAATGTCTGAGGTGGTGCTTGGAGCACTCTGTGCCAAGAGTCCTGATCACTGAAAACCGACTTTAATCCTGGTTTAAAAATCAAAATGTTCAGTTTTGTTTACACGTCAGTCTTGTGTTGTTCATCCAACCAATAACAGTGGCTTTGCCAGCTCATTATAATCAGATTTTCCTAAGGGTTGACACCCACTTCTTGCAAGGCTCCAGGGATATTTCCTCCTCAGGGAAGAAGAAAGGGTGGGAATGTGCTTCTTTCATCTTTTCCCATCAGTTCTGGCTGGGAGGCAGAGCTGCCCTGATCCATCAGGACACTGAGATTCCTCCAGCTCCAAGCTTTTACCACCAGCATGCAGCCAATTTATTGGCTTGAGTCACAGAGCAGGAAAAAAAACCCAGCAGTAAAATAAACCACAGCGACTATGAAAGTAGAGGTGTCCCAGAAGAGATGGGATTGGGTAAAAACATTTCAGGGGAGTTGTGTTGGCTGCTAATTGTGGAAATACAGGAATTTTCAGCTATTCCAATTCATGATATCAATTCCCTGTGAATTCCTGTTAGCTGCAGATAATTCCAAAGCTCCATTGAGGTGAGTAAGAGAATTCCCATCTCCTGCTGCATCCAAACCTGGATCCCAGCACGGGGAGGAGCTGGAGCTGCTGCAGAGAGCCCAGAGGAGGCAGCAGGATGAGCAGAGGGATGGAGCAGCTCTGCTGGGAGGAAAGGCTGGCACAGCTGGGATTGTTCAGCCTGGAGAGGAGAAGCTTTGGGCTGAGCTCAGGGTGGCCTTGCAGGGCCTGAAGGAGCTGCAGGAACCATGGAGAGAGACAATTGCCAAGGGATGGAGGGACAGCACCCAGGGAATGGAGGGACAGCACCCAGGGAATGGAGGGACAGCACCCAGGGGATGGAGGGACAGCACCCAGGGGATGGAGGGACAGCACCCAGGGGATGGAGGGAAACAAATGGAGGGACAGCACCCAGGGGATGGAGGGACAGCACCCAGGGGATGGAGGGACAGCACCCAGGGAATGGAGGGACAGCACCCAGGGAATGGAGGGACAGCACCCAGGGGATGGAGGGACAGCACCCAGGGGATGGAGGGACAGCACACAGGGAATGGCTTCGAACTGAAATTTTGTAGGGTTAGGTGGGATATTGGGGAGAAAATTCATCCTTGTGAAGGTGGGGAGGGGCTGGGATGGAATTCCCAGAGCAGCTGTGGCTGTTCCTGGATCCCTGGCAGTGCTCAAGGCCATTAAAACATCTTTGCCTTTTGTCCTGTCTCTCTCTGCCCCTGTTGAAAAAAAACCCTCTCCCTTCTTTTTACAACCCCTTCGAGGTTCTGGAAGGTTTCAGACTCCCTGAAACTTCTCCTTCTTCTCCAAGCTGAATTATTTGAGATTTCTTCCCTCCCGTACCCCAGCAGCAATCCAGCAGATCATCATTAACAGCATAATTAGCTATAAAACGTGACAACCACACCACACAAACCCTTGTCCTGTTCCAGGCTAAAAGGACTCAGCATATCTGAGGTTGTGTCACCCAAAAGTGGCTGAATTTGTGGAAGAACCAGGGAATTTGGCACAGTGGGTTCCTCCTGCTTTTTGGTGAGGAAAGAACGAAATGAAATGGTTTTTTTTGTAAGGAAGGAATGAAATGAAATTTTTTTTTGGTGAGGAAAGAATGAGATATTTTTTACAAAAATACAAAATTGTGAATTTTTCCAGTGACACATTGAAAAGTGGTGGAAAAATGGGACATCATGGACTGAGGCTCTGCTGAGCTCATGTAGAGCCTGGCAGCCCCCAGGGACAGCACCAAGGGTCACCTTTGTCACCTAACAGAGCTCTAGCTATTCATTGCAACACCTAAAGCAATATTCTCTGGAAAATAATGCTCTGGAGCATCTCCCCAAAGTGGCTGAGAACCCCCTGTTGTCCCCTTTTCAGCCTCAAGCATTTGGGAAAAAATTTGAGCCCCCCCCAGGTGCTTCCAGGTGGAAACAGGGGTTTGAATCAATGTCTGATGCCTTTGGATAAAGCAGGAGAAGCATCTTTGCAGCAGATCCCAGACTTTTCTGACAGTGCTGGCATTAAAAATTCAATCTCTCAGCTTTTTTTCTCTGCATCCTCCTGCCACAGCTTCTGTTTTGTGCTTCCTTGCTGCTTTCTTTGTTGGTTTTTCTGATTTTCTCTGCTATCATTCCTAATAAAACAGCAGAAGGAAAACCAGATCTGTTGATCAGTAGCCCAAGTCCTCTTTTTTTTTTTTTTTTTTTAAATTTTTTCCATATTGAAACCAAATGCTTTCAGCCCAGATGGTTTCTCCTCAGGATTAGCTCTGTGCTGATGCTTTGATCAACACTGGGGGCTTCATATTTTAGTCACCTGGTTCCCTAAAAGAGTTTAATTTCTTCTTTGCACACTTCTGGTGAGACCTGGGCATTAACTCCACTTATCACAGATTTAATCTCAAACACCATTTGTTGGCATGTCAGGGATTTCAGCCAGAGCACATTTTCTCCTGCACTTGTTGCTGTTGCTGAGTTTCAAATTGCCTGGGATCCATTTCCTACCCAGATTTCCTGCACACAGACCCTGGGTCTGTTCAGGCAGAGATCCCAGGGCTGGGGCTGTGCTGCTGTCAAAGTCAGAATGATAAAATCAAGGAAAAGTTGGGTTGGAAAAGATTGTAAAAGGGGTATTTGCACCACCTAATTAGTGGCTTGTCTTCATTTTCTTCTGCCTTCACTCACAGTCAGGATTAAAAACGCTAAGGAGATGAATTTTCTCCTGTTTGGGCTCAGTTGTTTATTAAATCTTATTTAAAATACAGAGAGTTCTGCAACACTTCTGGCCACCAGCTAAAAGTGAGCAAAATGGAGCTGGATCCAGCTGGTTACAAGGTGTTTTCAAGCTAAACAGTCCAATAAAGAGCTAACACTTATATTATTTATACTTTTGACCCAATAACCAAACTCCTGTGACTCACAGTGTGACACTGACTGACCAACCAGAAACTGCATGAAGAAGAGACAACACCCAAAATCCTCCATCTTGTCCCACACCCATGACTATATTCTAAAACCTCAAATTCAAAACCCTTCACCGTGTGAAATCACACATTTCTATTTAACTCCACATCAGTGACTCTATCACTCAGATTCTGAAGTTTTCTCCAAGGCCTCAGGTCCAAAGCAGTGTTATCATGGGGGGTCAGTGCCAGAAAGCACAGAAAGCTCAAAACCCCCCAGGATTGTGGGATCCAACAAAAGACCTTAAATCCCATCCAGTGCCACCCCTGCCATGGCAGGGACACCTCCCACTGTCCCAATGTCCAACCTGGAACTGAACATTCCAGGGATCCAGGGGCAGCCACAGCTGCTCTGGGAATTCCATCCCAGCCCCTCCCAGGGAACAATTCCTAATTCCCAAAATCCCATCAAATCCTGCTTGGAAGCCATTCCCTGGGTGCTGTCCCTCCATTCCCTGGGTGCTGTCCCTCCATTCCCTGGGTGCTGTCCCTGCATTCCCTGGGTGCTGTCCCTCCATTCCCTGGGTGCTGTCCCTCCATTCCCTGTTCCTGTCCCTCCATTCCCTGGGTGCTGTCCCTCCATTCCCTGGGTGCTGTCCCTCCATTCCCTGGGTGCTGTCCCTTGTCCCCAGTCCCTCTCCAGCTCTCCTGGATCTCCTTTAGTCCCTGGAATTGACTCTGAGCTCTCCCTGGAGCTTCTCCTGTCCAGGTGAGCACCCCCAGGTGGCCCAGCCTGGCTCCAGATCTCTCCAGCCCTGGGATCAGTTTATCCCTCTGGAATTTCTCTGTGTTGAGGAGCCAGAGCTGAATTTTCTGTGTGAGATTTGCCCTCAGCACTGTGGAAATCCCAGTCGGAGGCTGGAGCTGGAACACCCCCAGGCTGTGGGGCTGCTCCCAGTTTGGGCCATTCCCTGAAGATCTGGACTGGATGATCCTCATGGATCCCTTCCAGCTCCCCAGAACCTGAGATTCTGCACCTCGGTTTACCAAAATTATTCCATTTATATACAGTTTATATACTTAGTTTATATATATAGTTGTGTATATATATATTAAAAGCTACATTATATATTTATAATATATATTATATATATTTTAATGTATTATATATAATATAAACTATATAATACATAGTATATATTATAATGTATTATATACATATATACTATATTATACATATATAATATAAACGATATAATATATACTATATTACATATTATTTATTATTAGATTATGAAATATACTAATATATAGTATATACTATATACCATATAATAGATAATATATAATGGATAATAGCTAATAGATAATAATATAATAGATAACATAATAATTATTATAGAGAATAATATTTATCTATAATATATAATACATATAATAGATAATATATATATTATATATATGTAACGATACTATAAACTATATATATAGCATTATATATTATATATAACTATATATTCCCAGAGTCTCTCAGGGTCCTCATTCCCCTGCTGGAAATGAGCTGGGAGAAAGAATCATCCCAGGAAATCTCCTTGTCTGTCAGACCAAAGGATTCTGTATCCAGCTGTGGGATCAGCCATGGAATAAACCAACTTTTACCATGGAATATGATAAATTTCCAGTGACTTGAGGCATTTAAAATGGAATTTAATCCCAATCCAAGTTAAACTCAGGGAAGTCACAGGGGTGGCATCCCATGGCCTGGACCCTGCTCGAGATCCAGGGATGTTTCTAAGAAAGAGAAAATTGTGATGATCCTTTCCAATCCTACAGAATTGTCCTGGATCCTGCAGGAAGATGTTTATAACTATAAGTAAATTATAACTATAACTGTAACTAAACTATGACTAAACTATAACTATAACTGTAACTATAACTACAACTACAACTAAACTATATCTGTATATCTAGTTATATATCTAGTTATATATGTGTAGTTATATATAGTCTATATTCTATATTTTACATTAATCTATAGTCTATATTCTACAGTCTATATTACATATATATTATAGATTACAGATTCTAGATTCTAGATTCTAGATTATGGATTATATATGATATATTATATATGATATATTATATATGATATATGATATATGAGATATTATAGGTTATAGAGTCTAGATTCTATAGTCTAGATTCTATATTATATATATTATATATATATTATATACAAATATTTAACTCTCTATATATGTAATAGTATATGTATAGTTTATACTATAGTTATATATATATTTATAATTTTTCATCCACTGGAAGGAACAGCACCCCCAGTGTGGCAAAAAAAACCCCAAAACAATTCCTCTGGCTTCTGAAGACACCAGCAGAGTTTATTTTGTCCTGTCTTTTTTTTTTTTATTTTTTTTAATTTTTTTTTTTTTTTTGGCAGCCAAATCATTGTCTAATCCTTACCTGAGGGCTCAAAGCCTTTCAGGAGAACAAACACGTGTGAAATCCAACGGGAGAGGGCTGTGCTGCAGAAATCTCCCCTGAGGTTTGTGCCACAAGTGTGCTCAGCAGCCACGACATCCTCAATCAAAGGCATCAGCTGGGCTCATGTGTGCTAAACCTGACTTCTGAAAGCTTTCAAAAAAAAAAAACCCCCAAAATTGGCACATGTGGATGCAAAACGCAGCTTGTAAAGGGTGGGGAGCAGCCTCGTGTTGGCAGGAAAGCATCTGGCTGGGAAAATTTGAGATGTTTCACCTTCCTGCCCTCAAAAATCATAATAATTAAGGAATTTTTTTTTTTTTTTTTTGCTTTGCTGGGTGGAGAGTTATGCCTTTTGGTGGCAGATGTGTTATTTAAATAGGTGGGTTAACAGAGAGGTTTATAATAATAGATTCATAGATCTCAGATGCTTCTTTTACCTGAATTCTTAATTAATTTTCCCCCCAAGCCTACTTTTTATAGTTCACCTAAATGGAGTTTCTCCTGTTCTGGCAGACAGATCAGCCTTTGGATTTGAGTGGTTTTTCAGGCAAAATCACAACAGAAATGCCTGAAAACAGCTTGTGTTGTTTATGAATTTCTGGAATGTTTAGGAATTTCTGGAAGCTGGGGGAACCTGGATTCCCAAAATGTTGTTAATTTAAATTAATTCCTTTAAATAATCAGATGAATTTTCATGGGAACTTTCAGTCACTTGGACTTAAAGAGATCAGTAATGATTCAATGAGTTGTTCTATGGGTCTGGGAGGGAAAGCTACCAATGAAATAGGGAATAATGGGATTAAATATTAATCTGTTGAGAGTCCTGGAGCATTATTTGGGGAAAGCATTTGGATGATTCTTGGTGGATGGAGGGGCTGTGGAAGCAGGATGAGCAGAGGGATGGAGCAGCTCTGCTGGGAGGAAAGGCTGGCACAGCTGGGATTGTTCAGCCTGGAGAGGAGAAGCTTTGGGCTGAGCTCAGGGTGGCCTTGCAGGGCCTGAAGGAGCTGCAGGAACCATGGAGAGAGACAATTGCCAAGGGATGGAGGGACAGCACCCAGGGAATGGAGGGACAGCACCCAGGGAATGGAGGGACAGCACCCAGGGAATGGAGGGACAGCACCCAGGGAATGGAGGGACAGCACCCAGGGAATGGAGGGACAGCACCCAGGGAATGCAGGGACAGCACCCAGGGAATGGAGGGACAGCACCCAGGGAATGGAGGGACAGCACCCAGGGAATGGAGGGACAGCACCCAGGGGATGGAGGGACAGCACCCAGGGAATGCAGGGACAGCACCCAGGGGATGGAGGGACAGCACCCAGGGAATGGAGGGACAGCACCCAGGGAATGCAGGGACAGCACCCAGGGAATGGAGGGACAGCACCCAGGGAATGGTTTGCAAGCAGGATTTGATGGGATTTTGGGAATTAGGAATTGTTCCCTGGGATGGAATTCCCAGAGCAGCTGTGGCTGCCCCTGGATCCCTGGAATGTTCAGTTCCAGGTGGGACATTGGGGCTGGAGCAGCCTGGCACACTGGGAGGTGTCTGGATAATATTTAAAATTCCTCCCAGCCCAATCCATTCTGGCATTCTGGGATTCTCTGGCTGCTTTTCTGTTGGATCCTGTGATTTCTTCTCCCCTCCAAGCACTTTTCTCACCCTTTGCCCAATCCTCACCCCAGGCACTCCTCGTGTCCTGCCTGTTGTGCTTTTGGCACATCCCATCCCGAGGCACATCCATGGCTTGGTGCCTTGTCCTGGCAACTTGGGAAAATCCCTTGGAGACCTGGATTTTCCCTCAGCCCCTCTCCCTTTTGCAGTGCTGGGCCAGGGGGAATGGTTCTGCTCTGCCAGAGGGCAGGGTGGGATTTGGGGAATTAGGAATTGTTCCCTGGGATGGAATTCCCAGAGCAACTGTGGCTGCCCCTGGATCCCTGGAATGTTCAGTTCCAGGTTGGACACTGGGCTTGGAGCAGCCTGGCACAGTGGGAATTGTTCCTGCTCATGGTTTGTGTTGGAATGGGATGAGCTTTAAGTTCCCTCCCAACCCAAATCTATATAATTTTATTATTCCTGCTCTGATTATTTGGGATTAATCACCTTGGGATTTTCATTCTGTTCCCTCCCTGTTGTGCAGATTCCTTCTGGCAGAGCAATCCTTAAAAGTTTATCCCTGTCCAAACCCAGAGAATGACAGAACCACTAAAGTTGGGACCTAAAATCATTGACCATGAAGAAATCACTGCCAGTCCCAACCCCAAAACCTCTCCCTAAACCCCAAATCCACAAATTCCTACAAAATTCCTCCCTGAGCTCCCACTTCTACACATGGGGTGGGACCCAAGAAGGGAAATTCGGCTCCAAACTTTTACTCAGTCGTGGTTGGGATGAATTTTTCCAAGATTTGTGGATGTGGATCACATTCCAAAGTAGCCCCCAGGGGTTTGGATCTGGAATTGCTGATTCCCCAGAGCCACAAATTTGCCACTTTGGTCTCTTTGCCTGGAATTTGTTTACCCAAGGAATTGTGAATTTTGCCCCCTGGGTCCCTGATAAAAATCCATCTGGGAAGCAGCTGGAGCATGGAAGTGGTTAAAAAAAAAAAAAAGCAGATGGAAATGTTGGCTTTCCCCATGGAATAAAAGCAATATTTCAAAGTGGGAAAAAATAAGGAGAAATTAATTCTGCTGAAGCAGAACTTTCTCCACTCGGGCAGGATAGACAGCAATTTAAAAATATAATTATCAATTAAAATACCTAATTTCCTGGGTTTTAATAGGTTTTAGACTAATTTCTGAACCCTTAAATAAAGACACAAATCGTTCTCACTCTTGTACCATGGAGATCTCAATGGTTTGACACCAGTTTAGAAGCAGAGTGTAAAATGCAGATTTTTTTATTAATACAGAACAATTTCCAAGAATTTCTCATTCGTTTTCTGACCGTTTTTGTTGTGTAGGATCTGGGAAACTTTTTTTTTTTTTTAGTTTTTAGGGGTTTTTTTAAGGAAGAGAGGTTTTCTATCTATTGGATTTTTTTCTACGAATGGGTTAATTTGAAGCTGGAACAAAACCTTGATGAAACAGGGGAATAAAATGCAGTTTTTAAGCTTATCCTCAGATTTAAATTTAAATTTTTCCTGCCTTATCCTGCTGTGGTCACTAGATGTTGCTGCATGTCTGTGTTAGCTGAGGCTTTGAGGGTTTTATTGGTGTAAGAAAAGAACATTTCTCTCCATAACCACACAAAGAGGGATTTATTAATCCCAATTTATTAATTCCATGAATAAACCAGCCCCCACCTCCTTCATTTCAGGATAAACCTTTCCCTATTCGTGGACTCTACAGAACAAAGCAGGTTTTTTCGCTGCTCCAAACTTGATTTTTATTTTTTTGAACTCTTCAGATATTTAGGAAAATCCCATTTTCCCTGTAAAAAACAAGGATTTAGGTACAACTTTGCCCTGGCTCTGCAGTGGGACCAAGGGAATTCTCCCCTTCCCTCCAGGCTCTTGAAAATTCAAATTTTCCTCCTGGGATTCCTCCTCCGTGACTTCCCAAGAAAACCATGTTTAATATTCTCAGGATGAGAACTTCTGGAGAAAAGCAGAAGAAAAGAATGAATTCTATAAATTAATATTAAATATATATTCAGACTTAAAAATCATAATAGACAATAAATATTATATAGTATAATTCAACATATTCTATAATAATAGACAGTAATTATTATGGAATATATTGTAATATATGGTGTACAATATAAAACAATATATAATAAATGTTATATAATGTATTTTAATACATTATATATTATATTTTATATGTATATTTTATATACATTATATATTACAGCTACTAATATGATGCAATAATATTAAATCTATTTAAATTAAATATATTGAGCAGTCTCCTTAATTCCTGATTGTTTTAAAAAAAGGAAATTTTATAGGAATGCTGTGGGTTTTGGGAGGATTTAGGGATAATGGGTGATGGGCATATATATATAAAAAAATATAAATTTTACCAGGCTATTCCTTAGGGGAAAGCAAAAAGATGATCAGATGCTCACCTTTCCCTGACCAGACACCTGTAGGGATAAAATTCAGTTATTCTCAGAAAAAAATCCTTAAATCTCAATCAAATCTCAGGATCTCAGTCAATGTTTAAACAAAGCTCAGCCTCCTGTTTGGTAAGTCCCCTAATATTGAATTTACAAACAATTTTTATTTAACTCCTGGACATGCTTTTTGCTTGGAATATTTCCCATATCCTCACTTTGTAGATGAGTGACACAGCTTGGAATCCGTGGAGGATTTCAGTGGATCATAATTAACCAACAGCACTGAGCAAAAGTGAATTGGATTCCACCCCAAATGTTGAACTCTCAGCCTCCAATTCCATTTCAACGTGGGGATGAAGATTAAAAAAAAAAAAAAAAAAAAAAATCAGGAACATGTCAGAACAATTTTAAAATATTCGTGTGGAGTAGAGAATTTATGGAAGTAATTTTGGATTAACTACAGGAGCAAAGTTGGAATGCTCACATCCTTTGCTTAAACGTTCTTTGGGTCAAACTCGGGGATATTCTGAATAATGTGAATATTCAGTGGGGGTGAAAATCCTCCTGAAAAATCTTTGGTTGCCTCCAGGTTCAGGCTTTAATCGAAGGCAGCAGCTCAGCCTCCCTGGCTCTGGATTTATCCCATTCCAGGAGAGGTGAATCCACCTGGGAGCTGCCTGTCCTTATGGATTACACAGCAATCCCAAATGGCTGCCTCATGTCCAGCTTCTCAAAGGCTGGAATTGAGATTTACTCTTTTTCCCTGCACTAGAAATGTGTTTCTTTAAATCCCTCTGAAAAGCAAAAAAAAACACATTCTTTTTTTATTTTTTTTTCTAAAATCTGTGATTTACACAAAACCAGGAGATGAGAAAACTTCCATATTATAGGGCTGATAATTGCAGCACCCATAGGTGATCCCAGCCTCCCAAACCCAATATTCCCTCTCAATATTTGGGAATTTGATAATTCCCACTTGCCCTGCTCCCCTTTTCTGAAGGCACTGTAAAGAAATCAGCCTGATTTATTTATTTATCAGAAATTTATTTATCAGAAATTCCTGCTGGGAATTTCAGGCTGTCTCTTGTCATTTGGTCTGAGACCCTATTCAGCAAAAGACATCTTAAAAATACTAATTTTTTTTCCTTTTTCTCTTTTTTCTTTTTCTTTTTTTTTTTTTTTTTCTTTTTCCAGGTTTTAACCTGCAGGCAACTGTTCCATTGCTGGGAGCCAGGAAAAACCTTGTGGCTGGGTATTGTGGGCACCTGTGGGTTTCTGGTCTTTATTTAAGAGTACCAGGTAACCAGATAAATCCTCTAATTAGGTTCAGATTAAAGATTAAAAGTTATTTTTCCCTGCAAGGGTGGTCAGAGCTGGGGATGAGCTGCCCAGGGAGGTTTGGAGTCACTGGAATTGTTCCAGAGGATGTGGCCCTTGGGGTCAGGGTTTGGGGTGATGCTGGTGGCACTGGAAGACCCTGAAGGTTTTTCCAACCTTTCCTTCAAGAATTTTATTCCCAAAATTCTTGACCATCCCATTTTTCCCCGACTCTTTCCAGCACTGACCTCTGCAAAGTCTCTTCCTGCAGCGAGTGCTGTGTCCGTGCTGACTCTCCCCTTTTTCCCTGGTTAGAAACCCACAGAAAAGGAAAAGGGGAAAAAAAAAATAAAAGAAAACTCCAATTTCTAACTAAATTTTGCACGTAGGGAGGGAAAACCCCCGGATTCAAACGTGTTAAGTCCTCACACAGTTAACAACATGTCACTTGGTGAGAGAATTTTCATAATTAATGAACTGGTTCAATTTGCTCTGCTGCCTGACTTTGATTAATACATTTTTGAGTGTTCCCACTGGGACTCTGTCCAGTTTGTTTAGTAAGCTCTTATGTCTATATCCAGTTCATGTGCATGGATCAAAGTGTTGGCACCAAATGCTGGCAACGTTTTGGCTTTGGTGCAGCCATTCTGACTCCACTTGAAAAGGAGATAGCAATATATCTTAAATCCAGTTCTTTGTGACTCATTTCTAGGGGAAATAAAACAAAAAAAAAAAAAAAAAAAAAAAAAAACAAGAGAGAGGAAAGAAATTTCACGCCGCATTGTGTGGAAATGCTGTGATTTAAAAGTTCATCTCACGCAAGCTCGGCCAATTAAAGGGATATTTATCAAGGCAGACAGTAATTGTGCAGAGCCAAACTGGCAATTTGGTCAATATGGAGCATTGAGCTGCAAAACTTCCATAATTAACAAATTAATGAACATTACCCTTCATTACCCAGCTGCTGGGGGAGGGTTGCACGTACACCTCACTCCTGGTGCTCAGTCACCTCCTCAGATTCTCTGTGCAGCTCAAGGATGAGCAGCAGGCTTTAAAAAGGGGTCAAATTCCTGGGCACCTCTGGGCAGCCTCTGGGAATGAGGGAATCTTGTTTCCAAACAGAATAATCCAAGGAAAGAGAAGCAACTCAAAAAATTCTGGAATTATTGAGGCTGGAAAAGCCCTCCCAGCTGTGCCCCACGGCCACCTTGTCACCCTGAGTGCCACCTCCAGGTGCCACCTCCAGGGATGGGCACTCCAAAGCTCCCTGGGCAGCTCCTGCCAATGTTCCAGCTCGTGGTTTTAGGGCAAAAATTGCAGGTGTGAAAGTTCATTTTTTCGGAGAAGCTGCAAGGTTCACTTGTACACTTGTTCACTTCCTTCGGTTTTCATCTTCAAGCAGGTTGCTGAATGTCATTGGCCTCCAAAAGGCCACGGGGCAAATTCTGTTCTTGGGGTAGATGTCCAAAGGCTGGATTGGCTTTAATGAGGATGGCAGGGAAAAGGGAGGAATTCAGAAGGAATTTCTGCGTGGAAAAGGTTGTTAAACATTGGCAGGGGCTGCCCAGGGAGCTTTGGAGTGCCCATCCCTGGAGGTGGCACCTGGAGGTGGCACTCAGGGTGACAAGGTGGCCGTGGGGCACAGTTGGGACTGCAGGGGCTGGGAGGGCTTTTCCAGCCTCAGGAATTCTGGAATTCTGTTTTTCCACCCCAGTCAGGGCCATCCAAGCCTTATTTTGAGGCTGCCATGCAGTGCTGAGGTGCTTCTCTGCCTGGAATCTCATCCCCAGAGAGCTGGAGGCACCAAGAGGATCAGTGCAGGTGTCAGAAACTCCCCTGAGAAACAAGAAAAGGCTCCAAGAAGTTTCCAGTGAATGCTGTGCCCATAAATAAACATATAAATTTATATCTCCACACCAAGCCTTGGCTCCCAGCTCTGCCCTTCCAAACCACGGCACTTGGAGATGCAGATCTTAAACCAGTGAGGTTAAAACTAATTAAAGAAATTCCCTGAGCTCAGTCTCTGCTTTCCTTGGGGTGACAAGGCTTGGGCAGTTAATCACCAGCAGCCCCAACGTGTCACCCTTGCTGCCCTGGTTTTATTCAGATGTTACAAGGCTGAATGACACCGGAGAATGGACAATGGGACACAAGCTGATGGAAACACAGGGAGCCCTGGCAGATTTAAGTGCACATTGTTCAGCCACCAGCAGCAGATCAGCCAGAAAAAAATGTGTTTTTTTTTTTTTTTTTTTTTAACTTTTCCCATGGGGTTCCTGCTCCCAGAGCACTCCAGTGGGGTTTGTGGCTGTTGATTCTCCAATGAGAGAGCTGGGGATGGTCAGCCTGGAGAGGAAAAAAGTTCTGGGGAAACCTCAGAGCCCCTTCCAGGACCTAAAGGGGCTCAGAAAAAGGAGGGAGAGGGATTTTTTTATAGGGGCAGAGAGTGAGAGAGAGAGAGAGGGGAATGGTTTGCCTCTTCCAGAGGGCAGGGATGGATGGGATGGATGGGCAGGAATTCCTCCCTGGGAGAGTGAGGAGGGGCTGGGATGGAATTCCCAGAGCAGCTGTGGCTGCCCCTGGATCCCTGGCAGTGCCCAAGGCCAGGTTGGACATTGGGGCTGGAGCAGCCTGGAATATTAGAAGGTGTCCCTGGCCATGGGATTGTCTTTAAGGTCCCTCCCAACCCAAAGCATTCCATGATTCTACACAAACAAGCCTTTTTAGCCTTTTCAATTTGAATTTTTAAATGCATGGTATATGAGAAATGAAACAGAGAGCAGAAGTCCTTTCTCTTTTTCCATTTATTTGATACCTGTGTTTGGCAGATGTTTCTCAGGGTTCTGTTTTATTCTTTGCACCCTTCAGCCACTTGGTTTCTCTCCTACGCCCAGCTTTCACCAACAACCATAGAGATGTGGAAAAATGGAAAAAAAACAAACGAGAGAAATGTGTGGCATTGACAGGAGGACTCATAGTCAGGTGTGAGAAGCAAAATAAATTAAAAATTGGATTTTTTTTTTTTACCCTCACAGTGAGGGGAGCTCGGGTCCCTATTCCCAAGGGAAAGGAGGAGAGGAAATGACCCCAAATTGCAGCAGGGGAGGCTCAGGGTGGAGATTGTCGTTGTTGACACCAGGAAATATTCCCAACCCTCTCCCGTCCTCCTGGGAAAATTCAAATGTTGAGGGAAGCTTGGAGTTGGGCAAACGATTTGCAAAATTTTTGCATTTCAAAACCATGGTTTCAGTGGTTTTGTCACCTTTGTTTTAGGCTCTTCCTCCAGCAGAAAACACGAGAGGCCACAGGAGATGAGGTTTAAGGGGGGGTAAATGCCAAAATATTGAAGAGAAGAGGAAAATTGGCATCACTGAGTGGAAAAGCCAATGAAGCCCTTTGGAAAGAAAATTAATGAGGCTGCTTTCTCTTCTGGTACAAGAAGCAGGGAGGTATTTTATTTTTATTTTTATTTTTATTTTTATTTTTATTTTTTTTTTTATTTTTATTTTATTTTTATTTTTATTTTTATTTTTATTTTTATTTTTATTTTTATTTTTATTTTTATTTTTATTTTTTTTTTTATTTTTTTTTTTTTTCATTTTTATTTTTATTTTATTTTTTATTTTTTTTTTTATTTTTATTTTTATTTTTTTTTATTTTTATTTTTATTTTTATTTTTATTTTTATTTTTATTTTTATTTTTATTTTTATTTTTATTTCATTTTTATTTTTATTTTATTTTTTATTTTTATTTTTATTTTTATTTTTATTTTTATTTTTATTTTTATTTTTATTTTTATTTAATTTTAATTTTAATTTTAATTTTAATTTTAATTTTAATTTTTATTTGTATTTGTATTTGTATTTTTATTTGTATTTTTATTTGTATTTATTTTTATTTTGTTAGAGTTGGGATTAAATGCGTGAGAGTTGGTATTTTTTGTTGGAACTTAGATGTTTATTCATTTTTATTCACATTATAGTGAGTTTTATAATACTTCCAGTTACCAAGCTAAAAATGGTGATGTATTTTACTTTTTACAAGGCCTTTTAAGGGCTAACTTGTCTAATTAAGAATGGAAACTTAAATTATTTTCATTTTTTACTTAGTAAATAATCACTTGTGACTTGCAATGTGGGTTTTTTAAATCCAATTACAAAAATACCACCTAGACTCATGAAGAAGGTAAAGAAGACAAAACTTCTGCCTTAAGACTTTCATCTTGATTTTTATATATTACTATATTTTAAAGCCTTAATTTTTAAGGTTTTTTTGCTATGTGATATGACACGTTTTTATTCAAATGATACACTAGTGATTTTAGTTTTATTATTTAATTTTGGAAGCTTTCTCAGGTCAAAAGTAATGTTTTCCTGGGGATTAATGTCTGTCGGCACAGAAATGTAAAATTCCCAATTTCCAGGGTTCCAACAGGGAGGGAGGAACGGGACACAAACGGAAGGAGCAGATGGAGGATTTGCAGTCACCACAAACATCCCAGTGCAGTTGTACTGGTTTGAAAACCAAACCAGTGAGAGACTCCAGGTCAGAAATACAATTTAATAGGGAAAAAAAGAGAAAGATAAAATACATGAAATATTAGAAAAGAAAAGCAGTGGCAGAGTGAGAATCCAAGCTGGCACTCTGCTAGTCAGGGTGGTGGGAGCAGCCCAGGTGAAGGGATCTTGTTGGAGCAGAGATCCTGGAGAAAGGCTCTGGTTTTCCTCTGGGATCCAGTGGGAAAAGGCTGCTCTGCTGTTCCAAATCTCCCCTTTGATCTGGGTAGGAAATGCTCGGCTCCTGCCCTGGCTGGAGCATCTCCCCATGGGATGATGGAATTTGATCAGCCCTGCCCTGGGACTGCATGGCCATGGACAGGAGAGATCTCCTGGAGGGAGGATGGGCTGTGGGGAAGAGAAAGAACACTGCAACAGCTGGGTGAACAGCTGGAACAGGAACAGCAGAGATCCCCACAGGGATCAGGATCACTGCCACAGCTGGGTGAACAGCTGGAACAGGAACAGCAGAGATCCCCACAGGGATCAGGATCACTGCCACAGCTGGGTGAACAGCTGGAACAGGAACAGCAGAGATCCCCCCAGAGATCAGGATCACTGCCACAGCTGGGTGAACAGCTGGAACAGGAACAGCAGAGATCCCCACATGGGGACAGAATCCAGAATTTTGGGCACATCTTTACAGTGTCACCCAGGACAGCAGTGTCAGGGTAGCTCCAGGTGTCCCTGTCACAGCAGTGGTGCCACCGAAATTCCCAGTGTTCAGACAGACAAATGGGATGTGCAGGAGCCACCTCCATCCATCCTAACCCCCTGAATCCCAGAATTTCTGAGGCTGGAAAAGCCCTTCAAGGTCATTGAGTGCAACTTGTGACTGATCCTCACCTTGTCACTCACCCAGAGCCACGTCCAGTGTTCCTTGGACACCTCAAGGATGGGCAATCCATGGATCAGACTTTTCTCACCCACTGGAAACAATTCCTTGAGGAGAAAAAAAGGGTTTTCCCCTATCTATTGGAACCCTGGATCCTGAGAATTTTAGACTTTCTGTGCTCACAGGCACTGACCTTCAGGAAAGCACAGCTTTTGACCTGGAGCCTTGGAAAAACTTCCCAAGGCTGAGTAATGGAACTGGGATCACTGGTGTGTAATTTGAATGAAAGTGTACAGTGTCACACAATAGAAAATTTGGAATTTGGGGTTTTGAAACATAGTAATGTATTGAAGGCAAGATGGAAGGTTTAAAGCAGAAGTTTCTTTCTACTTTCCCTTTTCTCATGAGTCTAAATAATACTTTTGTCATTAAATAACAAATTCTGCATTGCAAGTCACAAGTGTTTAATTATTAGGTCAAAAGTAAAAATCATTTAAGTGTCCAGTTAAGCCAGGCCAGTCCAGAATTCCATTATTTTTTCCCCTCTACCTGGGAAGGTGCAGAGATCCCTGGATATGAACTCTCCACAGCCTTTCCCATCCAAACCCCTGGGCCATTCCCCACACCAGCCATGGGATCCAACCTTGGGAATGGGAATAAAAGATTGAATAAAGGAATCCCAGGAGGAGCTGAGCTTTGAAAACTTGAGCAAAGAGCAAAAGGAACCAAACACAACCCAACAAAAGAGAGGAGTCCAGCCAACCCTGGCTACAGGAGGAGTCTTGGAGGAGGGAATCTCAGAGCCTAAAGGGTCCATCCATCCCAAAATGGACCATCCAGCCAAGTGGGTGTTAATGACACTTTCCCTGTGCCTCCATCTTTTCATGCCAAAAATCCCAGCTATTTAGAAAAACCTGGTTTTGTGGACTTTTCAGGAATTTTCCTCTTAAAAGCTGTTCCCATATCCTAAAGTCCCAAAACTTTATTTTTACATTCATGGGCTCTCCTCTCACAGATCCACGCACAGATGTATTTTGTGTGAGACAAACTAAGTAATTCAGAAAATTATTCCCTTTGTTATTAATTAATTTAAGTAGCCATGTTGTGCCATTGCTCACATCACAGCATCACTCTCATGGATTTTTCACCCTCCCAATGGATTGGGCAGTGTAAAAACAGGGAAAAGCCACTTTTAGCCCCCCCCAAAACCACAATTTCCACTTCTGTTTAATTAAAACATCCAACTCCAAGGAAAGCAAAGCCTTAAGTTGGAAGATGTTGTTTGCAAAAGCAGGTGGAGGGAAAAAAAAAAAAAATCTTGATCAAAAGAGGCCCCATCAGTGTCACCTGCTAATGAAACACTGCTGGTGTTTCCAAGAGAAAAGGAGGAGCACGGGGATGTTTCCCTGCTCCTTCCAGCACACAAAGGTCAGTGACACACAGAAAATGGCCTTTCATTAACGAGACATTTGTATTAAAAACATTATTCCCAGACGAGCAGGAAAGTCCCAAAAATCTGAGTCACTGGTTGGGTGAATGGTTGTTTTGTGAGGCCTTTATAAATAAGGCATTGAGGGAATAAACAGTCACTCTGTATCAAAAAAAAGGGGAAAATTTGCTGTGTGCACACATAGTTTTCATAAAACAGTGCTATGATTTAGAAGTTCTCCTTTAAAAAAAAGTGAAATTGGGGTGTTATCAGGAGATTTATTCTCTCTGAACAACATCTGAACTGGCTGCAAGTCTAAGATGTTTATTTTTAACCAAGAATAAATCTGTCCCAAATCATCTTTTTGCCTATTTTTAACTTTTCTTCATTTTCCTTCCTCCTGATCTTAGTGATGATGTGATCCTCAATCCAGAATGGAAATTCAGCTGTATAAAGGAAATGTGGATGAGTCTCAGGTTTTTAAACCTGAAATTGGTTTTGTTGCTTGCAAAGTCTCCTCTTCCTCAAACCCAGGGAAATGTTCTCCTTGTGGATATGGAAAAAAAGAGCTTTGGTGGCAACAGGATTTTTGATTTCAGCAGGGATAGGGATTTCTGCCTCCCTCTGCAAAAATTGGCCAGAATGTCCTGATGGTTCCTGGAGAGTAGGAGAAGGTTTCTCCCACTGGGATCACGAGGAATTAGGATTTCCATCCTGATCCCGTTTGAGACTGACATTAGGATGAGAGGGAAGAGCAGGGAATGAAAGATTTTTGCCACGGCAAAACAGATGAAAATGGATGAAGAGACATTCGAAAATTAGGTTAAAAATCCAGATTGAACGCATTTCAGCATTATTCTCCATTTCTTTCATTGTATTCATGTACCCCAGCAGAGCAGAACTATTATTTTCTCTGGGAACTCAAATGGGAAAAGCAATTCCTGCAGGGAAATCGGGAGTAGATGTGCACATCAGATTCCTGTGCTGGGATTTTAAACGTCAGGAATTTGCCAGGACAACATCAGGAGGTTTGAGGGAAGCATCCCAAGAACAATCAGGATGTTCTGCTTTCTCTTCTTTCCTGCTTCATTAATTAATCTTTAATGAGAGCAGATGCTTGGCTTTTGTATCTGAAGCTTGTAAAATTTATTGCAAGAGACACAAACAGAGATTTGCCTGTCAATGTACCTGCTTGCCTTTCTTCAACTTTTTTTTGCTATTTAGGAACAAAACAAATAACACCAGGCCCACGAGTAGCTGCTAAAAGCTCTTTTCCCAACCCTGCTAATGGGAAAGTGTGCTCTGGGATGTGGGAACGACCCAAATAATAACAGAACAAGAATAGCCTCTTTTGCATGGATTTCATTTTGCTTGCTTTTGCTTGATTGGGCAATTTGGGGCTGAGATTTTAGGCACAGCTTCAATCAGGCAACAGTAAAAATAAAACCTCCTATCCAGAGGGCAGGAGCAATTAAAGACAACTGTGGGAAATGTTGTTTGCTGGAGAACATTTCCTCTCTTTGTGAAGTCTGCTGGAATTGTGGAAGGGCTCCATGTGAGAGGAGTCAGGAGCAGGACCCTGCGTGTGATTCCTGCTCCAGCCTCTCTGCTTTCCTTGGGGCTCTGGGGTGCTGGACACGAAGGAATTTTGCCAACTCTGTGTGCTCAGCAGAGGAACAGAGCCAAAGATATCTCAGCCCTCCAGGGAGGTGCCTCCTCTGCTCATTTCCCAGGTGCTTTGGGGAATTATTCCCCAATTTTTAAATTTTTTTTTCTCTCAGCTCAAAACCTTGCAGTTTTTCCCTCCAAAAGAGTGGATGAATGTAGGATTTGTCACGTTTATTTCAGAGCAGGCTGAGGTTGTGCTGTGCAGATTTTTGGTGAACGCCAGTGAGATTTTACGATGTGTTCAGAAAGAAAGAAGCTGAATTTAACAACAGAGTGTGGGAAAACATCAGTGGTGGCACCACAGAAGTGTAGAGAAAATAGAATTAAAGAATTTAGGGTGGAAGGGACCTTAAAGCCCATCCAGTGCCACCCCTGCCATGGAGAACCTCCCACTGTCCCAGTCTGCTCCAAACCCCATGAACCTGGTTTTGGGCACTGCCAGGGATGGAATTCTTTGGGTAGCATTTTAGAAGATGATCTCTTAAATTTAGTGATTGAAAAAAAAATGAAATCAGAAGCTGAAAACTCGGAGGGATTAATCATGATTAAATAAGTCATGATTAAAGCCCTGTTAAGGCCCCAGGAAGGCTCCCAGTGTTTTCCTAGAACAAGAGCTAGCCTGGATAAACAAAAAAATTAAATTATAGCAGCTCTTCCGTAATTTTTTTTTTTTCCCAACGTTGCTGAATCCAGTCATGTGTGAGCTTGGCCATGATGAGGAGAGGAATCACTGCCACATTTCCATGGATTGTGGTGGATCACAGGCATTTCCACTTGGATAAATGACAACCTTGCACTGTCACTTTGGCCTCTTCTACAGCTTTTATTGTGACACCGGAGGAGAAGCAAACACTTTATTATAGTTACTATTATAATTATTATCATTTATAATATTTATCATAATTTATAATTTTTATTATAATTTATGATTTCATTTTAATATTCCTCCAATTGTAAATTCTCAAATCTGAAAGTGGAACACAACAGTGAGATTTTGTTATTACCAGTAAGAACCTGGCAAGAGAAAACCAGACCTTATCATATGTTCATATGAGTAGCTGGGGAAAAAATAGAAAAAAGTTAAAAAAAGAGAATTTCAGGATGTGCAAATCATGGAAGTTTTATTGTAGCCGACAGATCATCAGGCTTTTCACCTCCTTTCAGGAGATTTGTGCAGCAGGAAAACAGACAGAGCAGCACTCAGGATTTTGGGGCCTGTCTCTGAAATATTCTCTCTATTCTGAAATATTCCTCTTGTCCAGAGCTGCCAAGTCTGGAATGTGGATTAAGGCAAATCCTGTCTTGTTCCCCTTGCTGGGGGTGTGATTGCTCCACGTTCCTCTTACACACCACCACCCTGGAATTCAGCTTTCCTGGGCTTTATCTGTGGCTCTGAGTCAGGAAAATTCTGTTCCTGCTCTGGCTGCTGCACCCACTTCAAAATCCTGCACAGGATCCTCCACCCACACCTCCAATGTGAATTAGGATTCCATGGAATCGTGGAATGGTTGGATTGGAAGGGATTTTAGGGATCATCTCATCCCACCCCTCCCACTGTCCCAGTGTCCAACCTGGCCTTGGGCACTGCCAGGGATCCAGGGGCAGCCACAGCTGCTCTGGGAATTCCAGCCCAGCCCCTGCCAGGGAACAATTCCTAATTCCCAAAATCCCATCAAATCCTACTTTGAAGCCATTCCCTGGGTGCTGTCCCTCCATTCCCTGGGTGCTGTCCCTCCATCCCCTGGGTGCTGTCCCTCCATCCCCTGGGTGCTGTCCCTCCATTCCCTGGGTGCTGTCCCTCCATCCCCTGGGTGCTGTCCCTCCATCCCCTGGGTGCTGTCCCTCCATCCCCTGGGTGCTGTCCCTCCATTCCCTGGGTGCTGTCCCTCCATTCCCTGGGTGCTGTCCCTCCATCCCCTGGGTGCTGTCCCTCCATCCCCTGGGTGCTGTCCCTCCATCCCCTGGGTGCTGTCCCTCCATCCCTTGGCAATTGTCTCTCTCCACCTTCCCTAGGACTCCTTCAGGTCCTGGAATGTCACACTGAGGTCACCCCAAAACCTTCTCTGCTGGAACCCTGGAAATTGAGGATTTGAGACTTTCTGTGCTGCCAGGCACTGACCCCCAGGAGAACTCTGCATTTCACCTGAGGCCGTGGAGAAGCTTCCAGAATGGAATGACAGAACTGGGATCGTGGGGGTGTGGTTTGAATAGAAGTGTGTGATATCACATGGTGGAAAACTTTAAGGTTTAAGATTTTAGAATATAGTAATATATAGAAAGCAAGGTGGAGGTTTTAGGGTGGAGGGTTTGTCTTTCTTCTTCACCTTCCTCTTCATGGGTCTGGGTGGTACTTTGGTAATTGGGTAGAAAATTCTGCATTGTGGGTCACAGGTAATTAGTTATTGGGTTAAAAGTAAAAATAATTTAGGTGTCATTTCTTAATTGGACAATTAACCCTTAAAAGGCCTTGTAGAGAGAGATAAATCTCCATTTTTAGTTTGTTAGCTTGAAGTGCTGCAGCACTCACTGTAATATAGATAAGAATTAATAAACATCTGAATCCAAACAAGAAATATCACCTCGAGCATTTCATCCTGACCCTGACAAAAAAAAAAGATAAAACCGACAATTCTTCATGCTGATTTTTTTTCCAGGAAGAAAGTGGTCCTTCAGTTTTTTCCCCTCACTCTTTTTCTCCGAAGTTGTGCCAAATGTTAGAGAATAAAGGTAGGGAGACCTTTATATCCTGCAAATTCTCAGTGACGTGATCCGTGACATCTCCAGTATCACTTCCAGCCCTCAGTAACCTTTAAAAATGAAATCTGGCTCTTGACTGAGATCAATGCTCTTCATTGCTTGCAAGGTGATTGACTTGATTCCCTCTCGTTCCTGAAAATCCGAGGTTTCCAGCCCAGTTTGGGTCAGAACACATTGATTTTCCATTTTAGAATTCAATTCATGGTTAGCTCAGGCACTGATGAAATGGCCTGTCCAGCAAACTGAAAGCACAACAGCATCAAATTCAGAGCAAGGCTACCCAAAGTGAGAGAGAGAGAGAAATCATTTACATCAGAAAAAAACTGGGAAAATATGGGATTGAATGTGAAAATAAGAGTTTGGGTTGAAAGAATTCAGGGAGGAATTCAGAAGGAATTTCCGCATGGAAAAAGTTGTTAAACATTGGCAGGGGCTGCCCAGGGAGCTTTGGAGTGCCCATCCCTGGAGGTGGCACCTGGAGGTGGCACTCAGGGTGACAAGGTGGCCATGGGGCACAGCTGGGACTCTGTGACCTCGGAGATTTTTCCCAGCCTCAATGATCTGGGCATTCTGGGATTCCATTCTATGACCTGAGTGGGCAAATAATGCTAAAAAAAGAGATTTTTCCTCCTTAAAAGCTCAACTCCAAGTGTTCTGAGGTGTTTGATTTTCTGCCCAAATCCTCCAATGTTTGTCCCATTGGGCAAATTCTTCCCCTGCTCAGTTTTTTTTTTTTTCCTCTCTTCTCTGAAGGTGTTTGGTGCAAGGTTCTCCTTCTCCCTCGACCTTCACTGATGGTCAGTGAAGAAAAATTTCTCTGAAATTGAAATTATTCATCCCACCCCCTTCCTGTGCCTGTTCCCTGCAGAGAGGACACTCATGGATCATGTCCTTCCACTTCCATGTAAAGAATTG
>CM072884.1:112994784-113211129 GCA_037013685.1 Acridotheres tristis
CCAGGGAATGGCTTCCAAGGAGGATTTGATGGGATTTTGGGAATTAGGAATTCCTGCCTGTGTGGATGGTGAAGCCCCAGATTTGCTGTGGCTGCCCCTGGATCCCTGGAATGTTCAGTTCCAGGTTGGACATTGGGGTTGGAGCAGCCTGGGACAGTGGGAGGTGGAACTGGATGATTTTTAATGCCCCTTCTAACCCAACCATTCCATGATTTTTGATTCTATAGGAAAAGGTTTTTTAACCCACACACTGCCCTGTTTGAAGCAAACAGCTGGATTTGAGTTCTGCACCATTTTCAAGGTGGTTGTAACAGGGCCATAGAGAAACAGCACCAAAAACCATCCATAAAAACCAGAAATATCCCCATCTTCCCATTGGAAACACAGGCAGTTCACCTGAGTCCAAAACTGAGATTAAAGATAAGAATCAGACCCCATTTTTCTGAATGTGCAATTTTTTTAATGTGCACAGCAGGAAATATTTCTTCAAAATCCTGGGTATTTCCAAATATCTGACTTCTCAGAGGAGTCAAAACGCAATCAAAGTATTTCCTTTCAAAGCTGCATCATTTTGTGATTAGCCAAGAGGTTTTTGCAACATGAATTTCCTTTTCAGAGATGTTTTCTATTACATCTGTTTGCTTTTGTTTGTCTTGTTTTATTTTAGCAATCCAATTAAATTCCTCTTTTATCAAGATGGAAAACTCGTGCTGCTTCTTTTAAACAAAATCCAGCTCATGGCATGCATGGCTGCTCCAGCAAATGTTTAAATATTTCCTGTCTGTGCTAAAATAAATCAGGATTTGACCTGAGCAATTATGATTAGCCTTTCCAGGATGTCCTTTTGTTCCCTTTCTTTCAAATAGGAAGGATTCATACAGTGTGACAGGTTTTATTAGCCTAAAAGATCCCTGGCACATCTGGATGCTCAATTTGGATGATTTTGTGATTTAAGGTCCTTGTCATTATCCCTCATCCTTTGCATTTCACTGGACGTCCACGTGCTGGCACAATTCCTCCAATGCATTTTAAATATAGATCTAAAAATAAAAATTAATGCCCCAACTGCACAATGCAGAAATGTTCTGATGTTTGTGGAGTGGCTTTGTCCTGATTAAATGGCAAGGATTTATTTCCACAGAACCAGAGAATTATGGAATCATGGAATGGTTTGGGTTGGGAAGGATCCTAAAGATCATCACTGGGACACCTTCCGCCATCCCAAGAATGTCCAGCCTGGATTTGGGCACTTCCAGGGATCCAGGGGCAGCCACAGCTGCTCTGGGAATTCCATCCCAGCCCCTCCCCACCCTCCCAGGGAACAATTCCTAATTCCCAATATCCCATCCCAGCCCTCCTTCAGCTTCAGGTCCTTCCTTGCAGGTGGCAGAGAAGAACCATCGGGACTCCCTCAAAAATTTGAGAAGCAAAAAACCCAAAAAAACCCCCAAAAACCCCATTAAACCTTGCCCCTTGCAACTGTTGGCAACACATGGGGGTTGCAACATTTTGGAGGCAGCTGCTGAGCCCTGAGCTTCCTGTGAGAACACCTTAAAATAAAGGCTGACTTTGGCAAAAACAACTTGTTTGTAAATAAAGAGAAATGCTCTCCCTGACTGGAAGCATTGGGACAGAGCCCCTGAGGATATTTTCCTTTCTGTTCTAGACAGAATAAAGATTCTCACTCGGGTCAATGTGTTGTTTTTTTTTTCCCCTCGTTGAATTGGAGTGGTTCTCATTAATTAAATCACTGTGCTGCAATCCAGGGACAAGCTCTGGATCTATTGCAAAAGTGCCCACGGAGCTGGTTTGAAAGCAGGCTGGGTCAGGCACACAAAGCAGCACGGGAGGGACAATTAAAAATGCAATTTAGCTGCTGAGTTGGTAAAAGGAGGGAGCTGTAGCGAGAAAATATTGAGCAGATTTAAGAAAATGTAGCCACCTGCTTGATTCGGGAAGCTTGGTTTGAGAAGCAGTGGCTGCCTTTATATTTTAATATTTGTTCTGTCTCACGACAGCCCTGCTGGACACTGAAACCCCGAGCTGTGACCCTCAGCCTGCTGGCAGAATGTCCCAGATGCTGCTGGACCACATCCTCATGTCTTATGCAAAACCATGGGAAAGAAGATGGAAAAAAAAAAAAAAAAAAAGCCCCCGAGAGCCCCAAAGCCCAAATCCAGCTTTAACTGCAGGCCAAAAGTGAAACTTCCTGAGATAGACACGGCTGGTTTAGAGTCTTTAAGCTGCACATCCCGAGTAAACCACAACAAAAGCTTAAAGAGGAAAGGTCAGACCTGTGAAGTGCTATTTGTTTTCACTGAAACTTCATCCCCCACTTACCCCCAGCCTAACCAGCAGCGGAATCAATTACCACTTGTCAGACTGAAACCCGACCCCAGAAATGAAAGAAGGACACGACCTCTGGGGGGGAAAAGAAACCACGAGTGAACCACTTTGTCCTGCAGGGAAGGGTTAACAGGCCTGATCCTCCTTTTCCCCCCTGCAGCAGGGATCGATGGCAATGTTCTCTGCATTTACTCTTCCTTTCAGCGGGGATGGCCAGTAGGACAGTGAGGTTATTGAGATTGGGTTTCATAAATTACTCCATTTAATAATTGAAGACAAAGAGCTTCCATACATTTTAATAGCATTTAGTGTAACTGTTCAAATTTGTAGGACTCACAATAGATCAATCTCAGCTGCCATTACCCCTCGAGGTAATGGTGCCTGCACTTACCAAGCTTCTGTTAAGTGTAGGCTCAGCTTGTCAAAGGGTGGTCAGGTTTAAGGCAATATCCCCCTGATTCCCATTTCCCACAAGCCTAGAATGGCATTCCCAGAGGGACACCACGCTGGGAATGTTGCTGTTGGTTTAGCTCGGCTGTGCCAGCTGAGAATTCTGTCCTTCTGGTGTATAAAATGATGTAAGAGAATTAATTCTGACATCTGGGATCAGCCTGGACTATCCCAACACCAGCAGTGAGTCCAGGCAGCAGAGAAGATTCCTTCTTCTGTTTCATTTCTGAATGCAAGGGAATAAAAGCCATAAATGGAGCTGAGAAGATTTCTTGGGAAGGTGGAGGGGATCCCTCTGAGTGCTGGGAGAGAAGCAGCTCATGGTCACATCTCACAGCATGAAAGATATTTCATTTTATAACCGTGTGGAGAAGCCTGGAAGACGCTGGAAACTCCATCAGATGGATCAACATGTGACATGGGGCTGAAGATTTTCTTTCTTTCTTTCTTTCTTTCTTTCTTTCTTTCTTTCTTTCTTTCTTTCTTTCTTTCTTTCTTTCTTTCTTTCTTTCTTTCTTTCTTTCTTTCTTTCTTTCTTTCTTTCTTTCTTTCTTTCTTTCTTTCTTTCTTTCTTTCTTTCTTTCTTTCTTTCTTTCTTTCTTTCTTTCTTTCTTTCTTTCTTTCTTTCTTTCTTTCTTTCTTTCTTTCTTTCTTTCTTTCTTTCTTTCTTTCTTTCTTTCTTTCTTTCTTTCTTTCTTTCTTTCTTTCCTTCCTTCCTTCCTTCCTTCCTTCCTTCCTTCCTTCCTTCCTTCCTTCCTTCCTTCCTTCCTTCCTTCCTTCCTTCCTTCCTTCCTTCCTTCCTTCCTTTCTTCCTTCCTTCTCTTCCTTCCTTCCTTCCTTCCTTCCTTCCTTCCTTCCTTCCTTCCTTCCTTCCTTCCTTCCTTCCTTCCTTCCTTCCTTCCTTCCTTCCTTCCTTCCTTCCTTCCTTCCTTCCTTCCTTCCATCCTTCCTTCCTTCCTTCCTTCCTTCCTTCCTTCCTTCCTTCCTTCCTTCCTTCCTTCCTCTCATCCTCTTTAATCCTTTTTTTTCCCTTCCCTTTCACATTTCCCCTTTATCCAATCCCACTTCCATGTGCTTAAATAGCAGATCAGAGATTGATTTATATCAATTTCCAAGTATGTAATTTATTAATAAAATTTTGGAAGATTTGTGGACCCCCTGACTTCTGCCATTTCTTTACTCCACAGAATTCCCCCCTCATCAAAACCACTTTGGTGTTTCATTATCTTTTTTCAAACAGTCATCCAGGGAAATTAATACTCTGATTTTTTGTGTTGTTTGGCCTTGGACTTCCTCATATTAAGCAGTTTTCTTTGCTGCCTCTGCCACAGGAAAAAAGAAATTTCTTAATCCAGGAAACATCATCAAATCACACCAAATAAATAGAAATAAATTCTCTTCTATTCCCAATCCTTTGCCCTCATCACTGAAAAGCAAACAAACCAGGCAGGGCTCTGGAGGAGACAGGAAATGGAGGCAAGGAGGGACAATTGAGAAAACCAAAGACATTTTCTTGAGTTTCACAGAAAAATGCATTCCTGATTGAGCAATGTGGGGCTAAAGTGATGCTAAGGTGATTTAGAAAAACCCTCGTGCTCTGGCTGGAGAATGGGTGGGATGGGATCCAGCATGGACAGAGCCAGGAAGGTGGAAATCCATGGAATAGGTGAACCTGGAGATGGGAACATCTTCTCGTGGCCTTCATCTTCCTCATCCAAATTTGAGACAGAGCTCCTGTGGCCCAGCCTTAATCCTGGTTAGGATTTCCTGGGGAGAATGGATAAACCCCAGAAAAGTCTGGAATTTCTTATGGACTCACAGGAAAGTCCTGAAGCAGTGAAGAGCAAGAAAGGATTGCTTTCCACCTGAACCTAAATTCTTATTAAAATCAGGAGTGCAAAGTCACTTTGGAGTTGAAAATCTTCACATTTGTCAGCTACACCCTGCTTAATATTCATGTTAATGCACAAAATATTTCTGCACGTGGATCTGTGAGAGGAGAGCCCATGAATGTAAAAATAAAGTTTTGAGACTTTAGGAAATGGCAACAGTTTTTAAGAGGAAAATTCCTGAAAATTCCACAGAACCAGGTTTTTCTAAATAGCTGGGATTTTTGGCATGAAAAGATGGAGGCACAGGGAAAGTGTCATTAACACCCACTTGGCTGGATGGTCCATTTTGGGATGGATGGACCCTTTAGGCTCTGAGATTCCCTCCTCCAAGACTCCTCCTGTAGCCAGGGTTGGATGGACTCCTCTCTTTTGTTGGGTTGTGTTTGGTTCCTTTTGCTCTTTGCTCAAGTTTTCAAAGCTCAGCTCCTCCTGGGATTCCTTTATTCAATCTTTTATTCCCATTCCCGAGGTTGGATCCCATGGCTGGTGTGGGGAATGGCCCAGGGGTTTGGATGGGAAAGGCTGTGGAGAGTTCATATCCAGGGATCTCTGCACCTTCCCAGGTAGAGGGGAAAAAGTAATGGAAATCCTGGATTGGCCTGGGTTTGAAGGGAATTATGGATCCAGTTCTAATCCCCTGCCTTGGGCAGGGACACCTCCCACTGTCCCAATGTCCAACCTGGAACTGAACATTCCAGGGATCCAGGGGCAGCCACAGCTGCTCTGGGAATTCCATCCCAGCCCCTCCCAGGGAACAATTCCTAATTCCCAAAATCCCATCAAATCCTCCTTGGAAGCCATCCCCTGGGTGCTGTCCCTCCATTCCCTGGGTGCTGTCCCTCCATCCCCTGGGTGCTGTCCCTCCATCCCCTGGGTGCTGTCCCTGCATTCCCTGGGTGCTGTCCCTCCATCCCCTGGGTGCTGTCCCTGCATCCCCTGGGTGCTGTCCCTCCATTCCCTGGGTGCTGTCCCTCCATTCCCTGGGTGCTGTCCCTCCATCCCCTGGGTGCTGTCCCTCCATTCCCTGGGTGCTGTCCCTCCATCCCCTGGGTGCTGTCCCTCCATTCCCTGGGTGCTGTCCCTCCATTCCCTGGGTGCTGTCCCTCCATCCCCTGGGTGCTGTCCCTCCATCCCCTGGGTGCTGTCCCTCCATCCCCTGGGTGCTGTCCCTCCATCCCCTGGGTGCTGTCCCTCCATCCCCTGGGTGCTGTCCCTCCATTCCCTGGGTGCTGTCCCTCCATCCCTTGGCAATTGTCTCTCTCCATGGTTCCTGCAGCTCCTTCAGGCCCTGCAAGGCCACCCTGAGCTCAGCCCAAAGCTTCTCCTCTCCAGGCTGAACAATCCCAGCTGTGCCAGCCTTTCCTCCCAGCAGAGCTGCTCCATCCCTCTGCTCATCCTGCTGCCTCCTCTGGGCTCTCTGCAGCAGCTCCAGCTCCTCCCCGGGCTGGGATCCAGGTTTGGATGCAGGATCCAGGTGATGGGAGCTCACACAGCCACTCCTTTCCATGGACACCAATTCCCAGCCAGAACAAAAACCAACCCAACATTTGCCATTTTCAGGTTGGATTTCAGCAGTGCTTCTTCCCTTTTTTTTCCCCTGCATATCTCAGGTTCCAGATTTTATCACTTATCCAGAGCTGGTCTGATATAATATCTGCAAACTGGTGAAGATGCTTTTAAAACTCTCTATTACTTGTAGATTTTTTGTCCAACAATTTCTTCTTAGCTTGCAGTTACTCAAAAGCAATCTATCAATAATTGAAATTGGCCTTGATTATCCTTATGAAACCTTTCCAACTCAAGATATTCCATCATTTTATTGGGTTATCTATGTTGTGCTTCCTTTTCCTCTTAGAACCTATTCCCACTCTTCATTGAAAACCAGACTGGATTCATGTTTGTCTTGCAATGGGATTAGAAATTTGCTCCAAAAAAAAGTCCTGTGCTCTTCTGTGTTTGAGAAACATTTCCCTGCCTCAGGAGATCCCTGCTGGAATATTTATCAGCAGTGAATCCAAAGTCTGTGTGAGCAGAACTGGGCATGGACTTGATATTCCTGAAGGTTCCTTTTGCCAGAATTTGTCCTGTTTTTCTTGTGTCTTGTGACAGATCTTGGTGATCAAGTGACTGTCCCAGTTATGATGAATAATCCTGATTTTTAGGATTTTTAGTTTATCCCAAGGACATGGACTGACAGGGATTGCAGTTTAGGAAATCTCCTAAACTCGTGGCTTGCTCTGTCCCTGTTGCAAAATAAAACAAATTTCCTCAACAGGACTTAGGGAATTTTGGAGCTGCTCATGGATCTCCTCATTCCCAAAAAAAGGAAGCACTTCTGCCACCTCTGTGCAGAAATTCAGTTTAGAGCCAACATTTGGGTGGGAAACAGAGGATGGGAAAGAATCTGTGGGAGTTTTGGGATGCTCTGTGCTTTGTTGCCACTCAGATTTGGTGAGGAGAGAGAAATCAGCTCCTCAGCCACTGTTTTTTCCATGTCCTCATTAAATATATCAGGGACAAAAATCCTTTGGGATAGAAACACTTGGATGTCTGCAAATTCTCTTTGTCTCCTTTTTTTTTTAATTTTTTTTTTTTTTTTGTGAAAGACTGTGACTGATATAGAACCTGCAAAAGTAGGGACCCTGAGATGGAAAACGCTTCCAAAGTGTGATTTTGTAATCCTGAGCAGAAACAGGAAAGATTTTCATTTTCCTGGAAATTAATATTGGAGTTAAGATTTTTTTTTTTATCTGCAGAACTGCGAGCTTTGCAGAGGTGTAGGGTGAGCCACGAGGTTGAGATCAAGATTTTCCTGCACCCCTGGGGATTAACTTGGTGAAAATAATCTTGGCTACCTGTGGATTTATCCTGTGTTATGGGAATAACAGGAAAATCAGGGAATTTGTGTCGCTTGTGTGCAGGTACAGGGCAAGAGGCTGTTCCCAGGCTGGAGGTGTCAGGTTTGGCTCCACAGCTCCCAGGTCCCAGTTTTGGGGGGTCCTGCTGGGAAAATGAAAATTCTCCCTGTGCCTACTCCAGTTCAGGGGGTGTTTAGTGGATTTCAAAAGGAAATATCCAACTAGAAAAGCTGAATGGAGCAAAATTAGGTGTTTTAATTGCTGCTGAATTCAAATTGTGCTTTAAGAGACCCACCAGATCACAGTGCTGGTGGGTTCTCTTATTACCCTATTATTGTATTGTTATAGATGTGCATTTTTTGTATGAATTGCATTCTTTTAGATACATAAATGATTCCCTAGTATCAATATTATTGTATGTTTATAGCCAAACACCAATTATAGAAGAAATATGGCATCGGTTTTACAGGATGTGGCCCTTTGAGCCTTAATATGATTTAGAAGCAGGGTTGGTTCATGGTTTCATAAAGAATCCCACAATGGTTTGGGTTGAGGAGGACCCTAAATCCCACCCAGTGCCAGCCCTGCCATGGCAGGGACACCTGCCACTGTCCCAGTGTCCAACCTGGCCTTGGGCACTGCCAGGGATCCAGGGGCAGCCACAGCTGCTCTGGGAATTCCATCCCAGCCCCTCCCATGGAAGAATTCCTAATTCCCAATTCCTAATTCCCAATTCCTAATTCCCAATTCCTAATTCCAATCCATCCCTGCCCTCCTTCAGTTTATAACCCATTCCTCCTTGTCCTGTCCCTACAAAAATTCCTTCTCCCTCCTATTTCTAACCCCTGTTTAGGGCTCTGGAATTTCACATCATGAACTGTGAGAGGGAAAGGCTGATTCTCCAAACCTGAGGCTCATTTGTGGTTTTTTCCCCTTTTGACACAGCCACGGTCCCATTGGGATAGGAAATGGATTTATTAGTGGGAACCCACTGCAGTGAGGGGTTAGGATTTGGGCAGGGTGGGATTTAAAGCTCTTGTGGGGGTCTCAGTAACCCCATGGGGGTGTGTCAGTGAGGGAAGGAGCCAGGGGGCTGCTCCTCCTCCTCCTGATTCCCAAAAGAGATGAATTTTTAAGGAAAGATGAGCTGTGCCTTAAAAATGTCGAGTTTAGAGTGAGACTGGACAGAGGCTCGAGGATTCCCAGCCCAGCTCTCTGTCCCTGGGGAATCTGGAATCATTCCTGAGGAGGATTTGCAACCTGGTCAAAATGCCTGTTACCCCATGGAGGCAAAGGAATGTGCCCAGTTTCCCCTGTGCATGGAATTACTTCTGGAAATTCTGTCCAGGAATAACGACACCATCCCATTTGTGCTCTGGTGCCACTCAGTACTCATGGCTTATTTTTCCCATGGATTTGAATGAACCCTCACAGCTTTCCTGCTTTTACCTCCCCTCCAGAGAAGGTGAAACTGGAGAAGAGGAACATCCGAAACCAGAGACTCTCAACTTCCTCAGATTTCAAGGGAAAGGATATCCCACAGTGACTCAATCCCTGTTTTGAACACTCCAGCATCATTTCTGGCAATCGGTCTGTGGCAATGCTCGGGATGAGGCAAAACTCTCCCTTCTCCATTTGGAAGAGAAGGAGATGATGAAACCACATCCTCAGGCTCGCTCTCGGGGCACGTGGATTTGGGCAGATGATCTCATTTCCTCTGTGGAGCACTGGAGGTCACAGCCCTGGCAGCAAACCCTCCTTCCAGCCTGGAAGGCACTGCTGCTCCTGCACCTGTCTGTCCTAAAAGACACCTGGAATTCCTCTCTGCTATTCCCCCAGGAATAGCCAGAAACCTGCAAGAAGGAACATCTGGAGAAGGTTTTGCAATGGTTAAAGTCTTTTGAGATGTGGTGGGACAAGGGGAATGGCTTCAAACTGGGATATTGGGAAGAAATTCTTGGGTGGCAGGGTGGGCAGGCCCTGGCACAGGGTGCCCAGAGCAGCTGTGGCTGCCCCTGGATCCCTGGAAATGTCCAAGGCCGGGTTGGACATTGGGGTTTGGAGCTGTTTGGGACAGTGGAACGTGTCCCTGCCTATAATTCCATAATTCCATGAAATTAAGCATGAGGTTTTAATTTTTTTTCCTTGGATTTCAGGCTGGCTCTGAGGTAGAAGTCACTAATTTACACAGCTCTTCTTGCTAGTCTGCTATGGATGGGGAAAGGGAAGAGAGAAGCAATGACACGTTTGAATCCCATGGGAAGTTTGGGGACATTCTGGGTGTCCACAGACCTCAAATCCTATTTTGCAGTGTAGCAGTTCAAAGCTTCAACCACCAAAAAAAAAACAAAACCAAAAAAAGAAAAACCAAAACCAAAACAAACCAAAAAACCAAGCCAAAAAACCCCCACAAAGAACTGCCAAAACACCAAAAACCAACAAGCAAACCAACAACCCCCCAAAAAACCCCTCAGCTGTCAAGTCCTTTTTATAGATGGAAACCATGCCTGACATATACAAAGAAATCTGTGTGGAATCTCACATTTTGAGTGATAAAGGAATCACAGAATTCCGGAATTCCTGAGGCTGGAAAAGCCCTCCCCATGCCCAACTTGTCACCCTGAGTGCCACCTCCAGGTGCCACCTCCAGGGATGGGCACTCCAAGCCTCTCTGGGCAACTTTTTCCAATGTCTTTCACCCTTTCCAGGAAGAAATTTCTCCTGAAATTCCTAATACCACTTCTCAGCCACAAGTCAGTCTCCTTCCCTGGCTTAGAAACACCGATTTTATTACAAAATATGAATTTTTATGTAGTTTGTTGATGAGCTCAGGCATGGTGCTCTCCTTCCACCCAACAAACGTGTCCCACTGCTCACCTGGATGCTGCCAAATTCCATCCCAGCCCCTCCCCACCCTCCCAGGGAACAATTCCTAATTCCCAAAATCCCATCAAATCCTACTTTGAAGCCATTCCCTGGGTGCTGTCCCTCCATTCCCTGGGTGCTGTCCCTGCATTCCCTGGGTGCTGTCCCTCCATCCCTTGGCAATTGTCTCTCTCCACCTTCCCTAGGACTCTTTCAGGTCCTGGAATGTCACACTGAGGTCACCCCAAAACCTTCTCTGCTGGAACCCAGGGCCCTTTTTTTTTTTTGGGATGTGTGATGTGAGCAGCTCAGAGTGTCCCCACGAGCTGCTCAGGAAGTGACATCAGGGCTGGAGGACAGCTCCTCAACCCCATCAATTATTGAGTGCCTGAGATTGTTTCGGGGAGGGGCTGCACAGGGAAGAAGATCTTTTGGGGAGGCAAATAAAGGAAGGCAGAACAGCTGATTAGTTCCTATTATCAGGGGCTAATGGGTGTCGTGTTGATCAGATGGTAACCAGAGAGCACCGAGAGAGGGTTTGAGTGCTAAGTACTGCACTGCCCGTGTGAGGCCTCATTACTGCACTTGCATCCCCTCCTGGATGAATTTTTTATGACCTCACCGTTTTTTCTCACTCTTTGCTTTGCTCTTCTTTCCATCCTGCCTACCCCAGGTCCTAAGTAGAAGTGGGAAGGTGAGATTAGGAATAAACACTTCATTTTTTTTTGTCTTGCAGCACACCCCCCTATTGAGAAGATTGAGAAGGGAAAAAATCTCAAAGCTCAGCTTCAATTGTTCATTTAATTGCAATTAAAAGAGTTTTATCAAGTCTGGATTCTGTGGTGTGAGATTCAGCACAATTTGGGAATACATGGTTGTGAAGAGGTTCCCAAAATTTTCTCTGATGAGGTGGAGGATGTGAGGCACAATCTGACTTTTCTGTGCTCCTTGCAGTGCTGGGGACACTTTATAGGGAATGGAGTGGGAATGTGAGGTTAGGAATAAAAACTCCATTTTTTTGTCTTTCAGCACACCCCCCTATTGAGAAGGAAAGGAGAGGAAAAAATCTCAAAGCTCAGCTTCAGTTTTTCATTTAATTGCAATTAAAGGAGGTTCATTGAGTCTGTCCTGTAATGTAGGATGTAGAACAATTAGGGGATAACATGGTTGTGAAGATATTCCCAAAATCTTCTCCACTGAGGTGGAGGATGTGAGGAGGATGAAATCTTAGTTTTCTGTGCTCCTTGCAGTGCTGGGGACACTTTATAGGGAATGGAGTGGGAATGTGAGGTTAGGAATAAAAACTCCATTTTTTTGTCTTGCAGCACATCCCCCTATTGAGAAGGAAAGGAGGGGAAAAAAATCTCAAAACTCAGCTTCAGTTTTTCATTTAATTGCAATTAAAGGAGGTTCATTGAGTCTGTCCTGTAATGTGGGATATAGAACAATTAGGGGATAACATGGTTGTGAAGATATTCCCAAAATCTTCTCCACTGAGGTGGAGGATGTGAGGAGGATGAAATCTCAGTTTTCTGTGCTCCTTGCAGTGCTGGGGACACTTTATAGGGAATGGAGTGGGAATGTGAGATTAGAAATAAAAACTCCATTTTTTTTGTCTTGCAGCACATCCCCCTATTGAGAAGGAAAGGAGGGGAAAAAATCTCAAAGCTCAGCTTCAATTGTTCATTTAATTGCAATTAAAGGAGTTTCATTGAGTCTGTTCTGTGGTGTGAGATTCAGCACAATTTGGGAATACATGGTTGTGAAGAGGTTCCCAAAATTTTCTCTGATGAGGTGGAGGATGTGAGGCACAATCTGACTTTTCTGTGCTCCTTGCAGTGCTGGGGACACTTTATAGGGAATGGAGTGGGAATGTGAGATTAGGAATAAAAACTCCATTTCTTTTGTCTTTCAGCACACTCCCATATTGAGAAGGTAGGGAGGGAAAAAATTCCCAAAATTCATCTTCAATTGTTCATTTAATTGCAATTAAAGTAGTTTGACTAAATCTGTTCTTTGGTGATTAAACATTTCTTCCTAAAGCTGTGGGATGCAGCATAATTAGGGGATAACATGGTTGGATGTTCCCAAAATCTTCTCCACTGAGGTGGAGGATGTGAGGAGGATGAAATCTCATTTTTCTGTGCTCCCTCCAGCTCTGGGGACACTTTTCAGGGCTTGGGGCACTCCTGAGGGTGCCTTGGAGAAGGAGAGGGAAGGTGGAGGGAGGAAAGGCGTGGACAGGACAATTCCTTCTCCTGGACAGGTGACAACACCTGGAGAAACCAGGAGAACAAATCCCAGCTCCGTGGATCTTCCCTGGTGTGGGATGGGCTGGAGAACAGGGGGGGTTCCCACATTTCCCTGTGGCAGCAGCAGCTCCGGGGAAGAGATGAAATTCCTCATTTGGTGTCTCCTGGGGAGGGGATTGAGGAACCCTTGGGCTGCTCTGGGTTGTGCTCCTGCCCCACCACATGGAAACCCTTTGCCCATGGATCAGGCGATGAAAATGGACACAAAGAGGTTTCTCCCTGGCATTTTCCAAGTCCTGGAAGTATTGTTTTTTAAAATTTTCTTTGTCTTCTGGCTAGGGTTGGGATTAAAGGCATGAGAGACAGAATTTTTTGTTCGGACTTAGATGTTTATTAATTTTTATTTATGTTAGAGTGAGTGCTACAGCACTTCTAGTCCACAAGTTAAAAATTGTGAAATGGTGATGTATTTTGTTTGTTACAAAGTCTTTTAAGGCTTAATTGTCCAATTAAGAACTAACACTTAAATTATTTTTACTTTTGACTCAATGACTAAACACCTGTGACCTGCAGTGCAGCATTTTTTATCCAATTAAAAAGTACTATTTACACTTATGTACTAGTTAGAAAACAAAACCAGTGAGAGACTCCAAGTCAGAAATACAATTTAATAGGAAAAAAAAAGAGATAAAAAAATCAAATACATGCAATAGTAGAAAAGAAAAGCAGTGTCAGAGTGAGAATCCAAGGTGCCCCCGTCAGTCAGTCAGGGTTGGTGCAGTCCCATTCCATGGTGGCTGATCCTCCTGCAGGGACAGATGTGGTTCTGCTGGAGCAGGGCTCCTGCACAAGGTGCACTTTTCCTCCAAAGCTGCAGGGATGATGTGCAAGGCTCTGGTTTTCCTCTGGGATCCAGTGGGAAAAGGCTGCTCTGATGTTCCAAATCTCCCCTTTGATCTGGGTAGGAAATGCTCGGCTCCTGCCCTGGCTGGAGCATCTCCCCATGGGATGATGGAATTTGATCAGCCCTGCCCTGGGACTGCATGGCCATGGACAGGAGAGATCTCCTGGAGGGAGGATGGGCTGTGGGGAAGAGAAAGAACACTGCAACAGCTGGGTGAACAGCTGGAACAGGAACAGCAGAGATCCCCACAGGGATCAGGATCACCCTCCCTCCCACATTTCAACAGATGGTAATAGAATACACATTTTTGCATTGTAACCCAGGACAATTTATAGTGAAGGAAGGAAGGAAGGAAGGAAGGAAGGAAGGAAGGAAGGAAGGAAGGAAGGAAGGAAGGAAGGAAGGAAGGAAGGAAGGAAGGAAGGAAGGAAGGAAGGAAGGAAGGAAGGAAGGAAGGAAGGAAGGAAGGAAGGAAGGAAGGAAGGAAGGAAGGAAGGAAGGAAGGAAAGAAAGAAAGAAAGAAAGAAAGAAAGAAAGAAAGAAAGAAAGAAAGAAAGAAAGAAAGAAAGAAAGAAAGAAAGAAAGAAAGAAAGAAAGAAAGAAAGAAAGAAAGAAAGAAAGAAAGAAAGAAAGAAAGAAAGAAAGAAAGAAAGAAACTTTTGCCTTAAAACTTCCATCTTGGTTTTTTTTTTTATATTGCAATATTCTAAAACCTCAAATTCCAAATTTTTCACCCTGTGATATTACCCACTTCTATTCAAACTACACACCAGTGTTTTTAATTCCATAATTTAATTTTGGAAGCTTCTCCATGGCCTCAGGTCAAAAGCAGTGGTTTTTTGGGGGTCAGTGCTTTGACAGCACACAAAGTTCAAAACTCTCAGTTTCCAGGGTTCCAACATGAAGGAATATTCCTGAAGGAACATTTGTCTTCATTATAGATATAAATCCCCATTATATACACAAATATCTCAGTATTTCACTATCCACCAAGGAAGAAGCTTTTCTTTAGGTGCAATCCATATTTCTCCCAGATCCTTCCTCAATCCCATTTTTTCCTCTATAATGCACAGCTCAGGATAAAAAGTTCCTAAGGGCTGCTCCCCAGGATTTCCTCTTTGAAAGAATCTTTTCTGAAAGATGAAAAAAAGATTCACATCTTCATTTTTACTTCCTCTGAAAAAATCTGAGTCATGCTTAGGGGAGCAACAGGATAAATTACAAGAAAAAAAGAAAAAAAAATCTGATAAAAGTGAGTTTCCTGCCACAGTTTTTTACATAATCGTGTTTCTATACCAGAAAAACACCAAAAACTCAATATTAAGAATTACTTGATCCCCATTTTCCTTTTCTTTGTTGCTGTATTCAAAACCACAAGGACATTTTCAGATTTACAAACTTTTTAATCATGGAAGGACTTGGAAATCCTGAGATTTCTGGAATTCTTCAATTAATTGCTTGTGAAAGTAACATTTTCCCCTTTCCCTGTCTCTCCTCACTCTTTTTCCAGTCAGATTCAGCTAAATCCACCCCAGGAATTCCTGTTGAGGATTGGTTTTAGCACAGAAGTTTTTTTCCTTGCCTTTTCCCATTTCAAGGAACAGCTCAGCAGAGGCCAGGCTCAAGTTTGAGGATTGTCCAGGAATTTTTAAATTCAGACTTGGTCCCTCGTGTCAGAGCTGGAAGTGAAATTCTAGGAAATCAAGCCCTGCTGAATATTTCAAAGCTACAGAACACGATGGAAAAATCAAATTTTTTTTTTTGCTGAGAGCTGCTAAAAGCAGCCCTGCCAAAGGCAGGAAAGGAATCAGCCCTGCAGAAAATTCCTTCAAGATGCTCCAGGATTTTCTACATCAGCGACAGAAATTTAGAAACACAAGGAAAATTGTATCCTCTGGCCTCATGCAGAAGTGAGGGGGGTGAGGTTTGGCTCCCACCTCAGGGTTTTCCCCCCTCTGGCTGACTCCAGGACTGGAATGGGCATTGTCCCAGTGCTCCCAGTGCTCCCAGTGCTCCCAGTGCTCCCAGACAAACCAGCTGGGACCTGCAGGACTCCTTGGAGCCCAAGAAAACCAGCGAAGATTCCTCCTCCAAAGACAGGGAGTGACTCCAAGGATCCTCCTCTCCTCATCCTCCTGCCTCTCCCTGCCAGGGAGCATCTCCCAGGCTGCTTTCATCTGCAAGATCCATCTCACTTTAACCCTCTTGAAAAGGACTGATGTTTTGGGGTTGTGCTGGGCTATATTAAAATCCATATTTCAAGCAATAAATGCTTTCCATTTATCCAGCCTAGTCTCTTTTCTATGGAGCCAAACTTTCAGGCAGTTAGCTCAACCTTTCAGGAATATGAAGCACCTTTTTCATCCTGTGCCAACACTGTAATGCCTCCAATAATTTATGTTTAATTTTTAATACAGTTATCTATCATGAGTAATTATGTGGGCTGCTCACAATATTCCATTTTCTGTTATGTGTGTTTTTGTTTTTTTTTTTTTTTTCTGAAGATTGTGGACTGGTAGGAAGAAAAAATAAAAAGGCTCAGTGGTGCTGCTTTTCTGCTGAATTTCCTCTGAAAAAGAAATATTGAGGCAGCTTGAAGGTTCTGTGTGTCACAGCCTGAGAGGTGCTTGAGATCTGCTGATATTTGAGTGAGAAATGTGGTGATTTATACCCAGAAAAAGTCTGAGCACGGGGAGTTTTTTTTTTTTGGTTGGGTTTTTGTGCAGGGCTCAGATTTTGGGGACAAAATTGAATGTAGGCTGTTTCACATTGCAGTGAGAACAGCTGGATTTGTTAATCTTGATTTGGCAATAAATGTTATTATAATTCCCAGCCCTTATCTGAGGCACTGGAAGCTGAAATCCTCGGGGCCACATAAAAATTTCACTCCAAATCCACGCTTGGAGATGTCTGTGTTCCTTCTCTCAGGCTCAGGAGCTCTCTGGATGAGCACTGCCCTTCTGGGAGGGGAAAAAAAAAAAAAAAAGGTTATTTCCCTTTTTTTTCCCTTTTTTCCTGGCCAGACCACAGCTTGTCCTGACGTGCTCCTGCTCTGGGAATTGGGGCTGGGATGTGGATGGGGCTGTGAACAAAGATCTGCACCAAGGATGCTGCTCAGGGCCAATTCCACCCTCTGTGCTGGTGGAAAAGCCTTGAAATGAGAGCAGTCCTCAGAAATGGGGTGAGTGGTGCATTAAATTCCCGTTAAAAAAAACCCAACAATACAACAAAACCCAACCAGAAAAGCAAAAAAAAAACCTGAAAAAAAGACCAAAACAAACCAAACCAAACAAACAAATAAAAAAACCCCAAAAACTAAAACAAGAAAAAAAAAAATCAAAAAAAAAATCAACCAAGCAAAAAAACCCAAAAAACAAACCAAAAAACCCAAAACCCAACAAACAAACAAACAAAAAACCCCCAAACCCCCCAAAACAGACAAAAAAACCAACAAAAAAACCCCAAAAACAACAACAAAAAAAAAAACCCAAAAAAACATATGAGACCCAAATCCCCCAAAAAACCCCCAACCCCCCCAAAACCTAAAATAAATAAATTCATATCTCCCCACACCAGATGTGCCCAAGTTTCTGGTTCTTCCCCAAATCCCCCAATTCTATTTATTTTGCTGTTTTACACCAATTATTCCCATGGGGAAAACGTGGGTGAAACTAAATTGGATTTAATGAGCCAATTCCAGACCTTCCACGGGCAGTCAGGAAGATCTTCAAGGAAAACCTGAAAATTTCCTGCTTGTTGTGCTTGCTTTAGGTCTGATGCTCAGAGAAAGGCTGGACCACACCTTCAAACCAGAGAAACTAGGGAGGTAAAATTAATATTTGGAGGGTAAAATTAATAGGAGGAAGGTAAAGTTAACGCTCAAAAATTCTGCATTTTGTGGGTTCCAGGCAGGTGCTGGTGTCTCCTCAGGTGAGGGCAGGAGCTTTTTCTCCCAAATTGTGGCACTTTGGTTACACTCAGGGCTGTCACTCCCCCCTTGAACCCACACAATCCCAAAATTTAAGTTGGAAAAGACCCCTGACATCAAGTCTGACCTGCATGGAGTCATTGCATTGCTCCTCGGTCTTTGTCAGACCTCAAAGGCATCTTGAACATCACAAATTTGGTTTTTTCCCCCCATTTTTTGGCCTGCTGGAAGCTGTTCCATGCTTTCAGAAATGCTGTATCACAGGAACTCTACAAACTTCTCTGCTCTTCCAGCCTTGCCCCGGTAAAAATCCCAAGTAAAACTTCCCTCAACGTCAGCACCAGAATATTCCACCCAGCAAACAACCCAGTTTATTTTGGTAGCAGTTCAAGATTTACTCATCATATCAATGTTTCACCACACTGAGAGGTAGTTTTGAATAACAGGAGGTAAATCCGAGGCTGCAATTCAATCAAGGCTCTCTGTTGATGTCTTAAGCTGAGACTCAAACAGCTTAAGTAGTTTATGACCAGCAGCAGAACTGCCTTGATTGAATTACTGCTCAGCCATTCAATTGCATAAATGTATTGTTATTTATAAGGTGTGCCAAAGCCTGGCTTTAAAGTTGACTGTGGCAGGCTGGGACTAATGGAGAAAAAGCAGCCTGGCATTACAGTGGCCCTTGAGCCAGGAAAATGAGTGATGGGCACTCAGCTCCCTGCTTATGGAAAAAGAATTCCTGTAGTGCTGTAGGGAATCGAATCCTGCAGGTTCAGGGAAGGAAAGGAGGTTGTTGGAAACAGTGCCTGGCCCCTGGACCAGAGTGTAGGGCCTGAGCAATCCCCAGGGATTTTAGGGACCTGTCTGAGGGTTGGGTGCACAAATTTCAAAACTCTGTTTGAGCTAAAGGGGAAAAGATGAAACAGGGTGAGAATGGGGACAGTGAGCAAGATCCTTGTCACTGCCTCCTGAGAATGAGTCTGGGGCAAAGGAGGACAAAAGAAAAACGTGGACATGTTGGAAAAAGTCCAGGGGAGGCCACAAAGTTGATGTGAGGGATGAAATTCCTCTATTCTGGGACCAGGCTGGGGGTGCTCACCTGGACAGGAGAAGCTGCAGGGAGAGCTCAGAGCCCCTGGCAGGGCCTGAAGGGGCTCCAGGAGAGCTGGAGAGGGACTGGGGACAAGGATGGAGGGACAGCACCCAGGGAATGGAGGGACAGCACCCAGGGAATGGAGGGACAGCACCCAGGGGATGGAGGGACAGCACCCAGGGGATGGAGGGACAGCACCCAGGGAATGGAGGGACAGCACCCAGGGAATGGAGGGACAGCACCCAGGGAATGGGGGGACAGCACCCAGGGAATGGAGGGACAGCACCCAGGGAATGGAGGGACAGCACCCAGGGAATGGAGGGACAGCACCCAGGGAATGGCTTCAGAGCAGGATTTGATGGGATTTTGGGAATTAGGAATTGTTCCCTGGGATGGAATTCCCAGATTTGCTGTGGCTGCCCCTGGATCCCTGGAATGTTCAGTTCCAGGTTGGACATGGGGACAGTGGGAGGTGTCCCTGCCATGGCAGGAGGTTGGAATTGGATGATATTTAAGTTCCCTTCCAATCCAAAGAATTTTGGGATTCTATAAAGGGCTTTTCCAGAGGTCTCTCCTGTTCTTAGCACCCCTTTTTCACGGAGCCACAAGCACCAATTCCCATAAAACCCCTTTCACTGGCAGCTCTGCCCTCTTCCATCCTTTCAGGGGCCACGGGTTTTTTTTTTTCTGGAGCTCTGGGGTCTCTCCCTGCATCTTTCCAGGGGAGAACCCAGGAATTCAAATTTCCCTGGCAGCATCAGGGGCTGTCCTGGCAAATTGGAGCTGACAGCTGGAAACTGCTCCCATAGATTTCCTATTGCTCCTTTTAACCAGCCTGGATTAAATTGCACCAAAAGGGCTGACAGCTTTCAAATCCCTGCCATTATATCACATTAAAGGCTGCAAAAATCTGCCTGCTTCCACAAATTTCAAAGTCAATTGATATTTAAGCCCAGGAGACATCCTAGAGCCCAGGGTAGAACCAGCACACGTGGGTGTGCTCCTTCTGCATCCAGGCCCAAGGATTGCCCCAGATCAGCAGTTCTGGAAGTTCTGTGGAAAAAAGAAATATTTTTAATATAGGAAAAATATCTACAGGCAGGATTTTTTCTCTCAGGGAAAACTTCTGGAAGGACATGGCTTTGGGAAGTACTGGGATATCTTATTTTGGACTCATTAATTACAATAATTACCTCTGTGTGAACAATCCCATGGAAGGAGTAAAGATTATTCCTTGTGTGTCAGGTAGATTAAAAAATCAGTCCTGGGTCTAATTTTAAAACAACTTTTAAAAGATTTTCCCTCTCACATATTTCCATCCCCTCAGAAAAAATATTGAGCCCAAGAAATAGAAATGCTCATGCCAATGTGCTGGTCACGAGTTGATTTCCTTTTATCATAAAAATTAGGATACATTGCCCCTTAATTAACACTCAAGAAAAAAAAAATAATTAAATGATCTTATTCCTCTTCTTTTCATCAATACAGGAGAAAGAAAATTATTCAGGTAATCATTGCCACTTTTTCAAGTCCCTTAAATAACTAAACCCTCACACAGTTCATTTTGGGATTGTGTATTTTATGGTTTCTTTGGTCTCTGGGTTGGGACCAGATGCTCCAAATCCTGGGAAGAGCTTTGGGACCTGCTGAGGTCACTGCAGCCACTGGAGCAGTGGCAGCCTGACCTTGGCACCACTTGAAAGGCCAGCAAAGACTGGGAGAGCCACTTCCCAACTTCCAAACTCTGTATCCTGATGGAGCAGGGAAAAAAACCAAAACAATTCCCAGAGCTGGCTTTGTCCCCAGAGTGACATCGTGGCTGACACACAAAAACACACATCAGGGACAGATTTAGGCTGGATTTGTGCTTTCAACTCAGAAATCTATTTTTCAGTCAATACACACTGGTGTGGCTGTTGATCAATTTTTTAAAAGACTGGATTTGGGTTGGAATAAGATGGGATTTTACCAAGTGCAGAACTTTCATAGAATCATGGAATGGTTTGGGTTGGAAGGGACCTTAAATCCCACCCAGTGCCACCCCTGCCATGGCAGGGACACCTCCCACTGTCCCAGTGTCCAACCTGGGACTGAACATTCCAGGGGTCCAGGGGCAACCACAGCTGCTCTGGGAATTCCATCCCAGCCTCTCCCCATCTTCACAAGGATGAATTTTCTCCCCAATATCTCACCTAAACACACAATATTTCAGTTTAAAGCCATTCCCTGGGTGCTGTCCCTCCATCCCTTGGCAATTGTCTCTCTCCATGGTTCCTGCAGCTCCTTCAGGCCCTGAGCTCAGCCCAAAGCTTCTCCTCTCCAGGCTGAAAATTTTAATCCTTCAGGGATTTCATTTATTATCACCATAATCATCACTTAAAGTCTGATTTTTTGAAGTCTGAGTGTCTGGGTGTGGCCTTTAAGGTCACAGTGGATTCTTTGATCTGATGCCACGTTCAGGACTAACGTGGGTTTTATTGGATGTGATCATTTCCACTGTGTGGTTCAATACCAGGAACAATGAAAAATTTGATTTTAATGCTGTTAAAAAAAAGAAAATGGATGAGGGTCAGCTGTGGCTTTCCTTCAGGTTGTTAAAATGGGAATGTCTCAAAAGCGGTTTGGGAGGTTTTTTGGGAAATCATTTGTGACTCAGAGACCTGCACTGGTTCCCCCTCACCCATGAGAGCCATCACAGGCTACAATCCCAGAGATTTAAGAGCATTTCCATTCCAAGGGCCAAAATTCCTTGGCATCCTCTCTTTACGTGCCCCACAAGACCCTTGAATTCCCAGGGTTTGATTTTCTGCACCCAGCCATGTAAACACATCCACTATTTTTATCACCAGCAACTGCCACAAGGATTTAATCCTCAAATTTCCAGGGAGGGAAGAGTTCCATGCATGTTCCAGCTCTTCAGTGAATTCATGATGATCCAGCAGGTTTTACACAAGTAAAACAAAGATATTGAAGGGGAAGTGATGAACAAAACTTCTAAGCTCTAAACAAAGTTGGAGGGAGATCATTAAATCAATGCTGGTTTTAATTTTATTTTTCTTACCAAAGGGGGGGAAAAAAAGGATCATGAATTCTTATCAAGCTTCCTTAAAGGACAGCTTGGCATTGGCTCTGACTTCTTAAAATTAAAATTATATTGATTTTCCATTTTATTAAATAAATGTGCCTCCCTGAGCTCGCTTTAGGAAAAGAAAAATGTTTTCAGTGCAATTTTCTCTTCAACAATTGCCTGGATTTTGCCTGTGGAATGCTCATCTCCACCCACATTAAGAGACAAAGGGATTACCCAGAATAGTCCTAATTCCAAGCCATTGGTGGCACAGGACAAGCTTCACCCTCTCAGACAATTAAATAAAAAGCAAATTTTCCTGGTGCTTTGGTTTAAAACTGTCCATGAATGTTTACATTGCTCAGGATAGAAACTGGAAGTTGTAGAAAAATGGGATTTGAACACTAGTGAATATTTTGGGATTAAAACTGGCAATTCCTAAATGGACAAAGCTGGGAATTATCCCGTCCATTAGAGCTTGGTGGGATCTTTGTAGCTTAGGAAAATGGAAAAGACCATTCCTAATAAAAGTGTCCCTTGACCTCAGGGACAAAGGGACATTTTGGAAGGGAAAACATCAACCCTGGTTGTCTTTGACCCTTCAGGTGGAGAGCAAGAAGAAGCTGAGGGGGCCAATCCCAGAGTTTGGTGGGGTGGCACTGGATGATCTTTGAGATCCCTTCCAGCCCAAAGCATTCCATGATCCTGGAGGGTCAGAAGGTTCCAAAGGAGCTCTTAGTGCTTCCTGTACTGGGTGGGATTGAAAAGCAATAATTTGGGATTTTAGGAGACAATTCAAGCCCCTGAGAGATGCCAAAACTCCCTTATTTTTTTTTTTTTTGGAAAGCCAGTTAAGACTCCATCACATAATTTACAAAACACGAGCACTCAAGAGCTGGGAGATGAAAAATTAAAGAGCTCATTAATCTCACACTCCCCACACCATAAACACAATTATCCACTGAAGCAGCTCTGGAGAAGTGAACATTTCATCACCACACAAGGCCCATCCTTCTGATTCCAGCCTCCAAATATTCCACCAGGACCACCCAGCCAAAAAACACAGAATAAAACTGTCCTGAAACCCAACAGCAACACAGGCAGGGCCACATGGAACCTGAATTTCAGCTGAATTTCTCAACCTTGCATTCCATGTTTTCCTCTTTTATTCCACTTTGGAATGGCAGGAGAGGTGTTTTTGTGCTGAAAACTAATTTTTGAACCCAACCTGTGATTTTTTTTTTTTTTTCCCTGCTGGCTGTGATGGGATTCAGAGATAATGGAAGGTCAGGAATTGCTGCCTGAATCACCTGCCAGATGGATTTGAGATGGATTTTTGGTAGGAGAGAAATAATCCCACAAAATCTAATTGGAGCCACATTTTAGAAGGGAAATAGAATTCTGGGGTTTGGAAGGAATAAGAATGCCTTTCCACATCCATTTTTCTGCAGTGGAATTACACAGGGAAACACCTCTGGCATTCCAAAAGGAAATTCCAGGGAATTGAGCGTTCCTTACCTCAAGGCATTTCCATAAAAACACCTTCTCTTACGTGATTTTATTTAGAAGAGAGAAAAACCAACTTTTGATAAAAACCCTTGGGAATATCCTTCCCAAATTACACTCAGTTTTCTGGGCTCATTTCTTTTATGGACCAGTCACAGAAAGTTTTTAAAACCACATTTTTGGGGTTACCTGATTGCAGGGAATTGTGACATTCCTGGATGTGTATTTTTTCCACCTGGGCTCTTGGTTCATAAAAAGATTTCAGGTGTCCAACACCTGTGCTCTTCTTGGTTGTTAAAGGAAGATTTTTTTTGCCTGTTTTATATTCCCTTTTATTATATTCTCTCTCTTCCCAGAATTCCTGCCTTAGACCATAAAAAGTGAAACACAAACTCCTGCTCTTCATGACCAATTTGCAACCCAAATCATGGCAGTTCCAAGACTTTGTCACTTCCTTTCTCTTTACCTTCCCAGAATTCCTTTATTTTATTTTATTTTATTTTATTTTATTTTATTTTATTTTATTTTATTTTATTTTATTTTATTTTATTTTATTTTATTTTATTTTATTTTATTTTATTTTATTTTATTTTATTTTATTTTATTTCATTTCATTTCATTTTATTTTATTTCTATTCTATTCTATTCTATGCTATGCTATTCTATTCTATTCTATTTTAATTTTAATTTTACTTTTTATTTCCTCCAGCTGTTTTCCTTTCCCACTGACATTCCACCTCTTGGAAATGCAGGATTTTCCACTTGTCTCAATTTTCTCCCACATTTCTACAACCTTTACCAGGGAGAGCTGCTAATGCTCCAATGTTGTTGATCCTTGACTGTTTCAAGGGATTTGATGGAAGCCAAGTATCAAAAAAATCTTGGAATTTTCCATATTTGTGCTTGTTTTCAGTTTAACAGATCTATTTGAACACAGTTGAATGACTCCCCCTTCTCCCCAATATTCCTGAAACTCCTCCCATTGCTGTCCAAGATCACTCATGGATGGGAAGGACCAGGAGTGCAGAGTGTTCCTCCTTTACAGCAGGAGGGGCTGCAGGCTGGAGGGACGTGGAACCATGGAATCCTGGAATCATGGAATCATGGAATAATGGAATCATGGAATCATGGAGTAATGGAATCATGGAATTATGGAATCATGGAATCATGGAATCATGGAATTATGGAATCGTGGAATCATGGAATAATGGAATCATAGAATCATGGAATCATGGAGTAATGGAATCATGGAATCATGGAATCATGGAATTATGGAATCATGGAATCATGGAATTATGGAATCATGGAATTATGGAATCATGGAATTATGGAATCATGGAATCATGGAATAATGGAATTATGGAATCATGGAATCATGGAATCATGGAATTATGGAGTCAGGGAGTCATGGAATTGTGGAATCATGGAATCATGGAATTATGGAATTGTGGAATCATGGAGTCATGGAGTCATGGAGCGATGGAGTCATGGAATCATGGAATCGTGGAATAATGGAGTCATGGAGTCAGGGAGTCATGGAGTCATGGAGTCATGGAGTCATGGAATAATGGAATCATGGAATAATGGAGTCATGGAGTCATGGAATAATGGAATCATGGAGTCATGGAATCATGGAATTATGGAGTCATGGAGTCAGGGAGTCATGGAATCATGGAATCATGGAATAATAGAATCATGGAATAATGGAATAATGGAATCATGGAATTATGGAATAATGAAATCATGGAATAATGGAATTATGGAATTATGGAATCATGGAGTCATGGAATAATGGAATCATTGAATAATGGAATCATGGAGTCATGGAGCCATGGAATCATGGAATCATGGAATCGTGGAATAATGGAGTCATGGAATTATGGAGTCATGGAATCATGGAATCATGGAATAATGGAATTATGAAATCATGGAATCATGGAATCATGGAATTATGGAATCATGGAATCATGGAATCATGGAATCATGGAATTATGGAATCATGGAATCATGGAATCATGGAATCATGGAATTATGGAATTGAATCATGGAGTCATGGAATCACGGAATCATGGAATCATGGAGTCATGGAATCATGGAATTATGGAATCAAGGAGTCATGGAGTCATGGAATCATGGAATTCCAGAATGGTTTGAGTTGGGAGGGACCTTAAAGCCCATCCAGTGCCACCCCTGCCATGGCAGGGACACCTCCCACTGTGCCAGGCTGTTGGAACCCTGGGCACTGAGAATTGGAGATTTTCTGTTCTGCCAGGCACTGACCCCCAGGAGAACTCTGCATTTCACCTGAGGCCGTGGAGAAGCTTCCAGAATGGAATGACAGAACTGGGATCATGGGGGTGTGGTTTGAATAGAAGTGTGTGATATCACATGGTGGGAAACATAGAATTTAAGGTTTTAAAATATAGTAATATATAGGAAGAAAGATGGAGATGTTGGGGCAGAGGTTTTGTCTTTCTTCTTCACCTTCTTCTCCATGGGTTTGGGTGATATTTTGTGATTGGATAGAAAATTCCACATAGCAGGTCATGGGTGTTTGGTTATTGGGTTAAAAGTAAAAAATAATTTAGGTGTCATTTCTTAATTGGACAGTTTAGGCTTAAAAGGCCTTGTAGAGAGAGAGATAAATCTCCATTTTTAGTTTGTTAGCTTGAAGTGCTGCAGCACTCACTGTAATAAAGATAAGAATTAATAAACATCTGAGTCCAAATAAAAAATTCCGTCTCTCGAGCTTTTAATCCCAGCTCTGGCAGAAGAGAAAAAGAAGATAAAACACAATACCAGGCTGCTCCAGGTCCTGTCCAACCTTGGCAATGTCCCTTGGGCACTGCCAGGGATCCAGGGGCAGCCACAGCAAATCTGGGAATTCCATCCCAGCCTCTCCCAGGGAACAATTCCTAATTCCCAATATCCCATCAAATCCTACTTGGAAGCCATTCCCTGGGTGCTGTCCCTCCATTCCCTGGGTGCTGTCCCTCCATTCCCTGGGTGCTGTCCCTCCATCCCTTGGCAATTGTCTCTCTCCATGGTTCCTGCAGCTCCTTCAGGCCCTGCAAGGCCACCCTGAGCTCAGCCCAAAGCTTCTCCTCTCCAGGCTGAACAATCCCAGCTGTGCCAGCCTTTCCTCCCAGCAGAGCTGCTCCATCCCTCTGCTCATCCTGCTGCCTCCTCTGGGCTCTCTGCAGCAGCTCCAGCTCCTCCCCGTGCTGGGATCCAGGTTTGGATGCAGGATCCAGGTGAGCTCTCACCTGAGCAGAAGGGCTCAGGGGGATTTTCCTCCCCATCCAAACCAATTTCAGCAGGACCAGAATTCCTGTGTGACTCCAAAGTCGTTGCCTTGCAAATCCCACCTGATGCTGTTCTGAGAGCCCAGATGGTGCAAAGATCTGGAATGTTCCTGCTCCAAGGCCATCAGCAATTCCTGGAGCTCAGGTGACTCATTAATATCTTCCCTGACAGGACAGATTGAAATGCTCACTGAAAAACGACTTTTTCCTGTCGGAGCTCATTAGGTTTTATGCACAAAACAAAATCATTATTCAGAGATCTGGAACTCCTTTCCTAAAGTGGGCATCTATTGAATATCCCCAAATGCAATTCTTCCTCCTAATATGGTAATTCGTTATCTGGATTTAATTATCTGTGAGGTGAAAGGTTGCTGGGCACTGTTGTTCTGCAGGAGCCCAATGGAAATTTTTAAGTACTTTCACTCTGTCTTTACAGATCAATCTTCCTGCTAATGACAACCAATACTTTCAGCTATGATTACAGAGCAGCTCCATCTTTTCATGAGCCGAGACTCTTTGGAATCATAAGTATTGATCTTTTTAATAGAAGTCAAGAAAAATGAAATTACCGGGGCTTCTTTTTGCAAAACTATGATAAATGGCAACGGGGAAAGTTACAGAAGACTTTTTTCTTTCTTTCTTTCTTTTTTTTTTTTCCCCTTTTGCTGTGGATTATTTTAATCTCGAAAAACGATGGGCTTTTTAATAGTGTTTGTCTTTCCATTATGCACATTTGCAGCAAGGCCAGAACTTATTTTTGCATGACTTTATATAACCACATTTAAGCAGAGCCATGCCAGAATTGTCTTGCTGGTATATTTAGGTAACCATCAAACAGACTCTGGGCTAAAGGAGAAAGCTGATTTTAGATGCCAAGTGGTTGTATTTTCTTGGCATCTCCGAGTTTAATCCAATTTTTGAGCAGTGTTTTGAGCTGTCTACAATCAAATATTCATTTGTTTGTTACACAGAGCTCGCCCCTTCATTGCTTGTAATATTGTGACAAGTGACTTCACCTCTCTGCATTTTCTCTCTTCCCAGAAGTCTCGTCCTGCCTTTCACATCTCCCATTTTCCATGGGAATTTATGGCTCTGCCTCTTGCTCCGTGTTGGAAACCTGTAGTATTTGACCAGGGGATGCTCCTGTGGGACTTTGCCTTGAGGACCAGCTCCTGTGCACCCCATTAAAAACTTCATTTTCCCTGTTTGAATCCTCATTCTTGTGCCAGCAGAATGGAAGGAAAAACCAGGTTGGATCCCGATTGTGGCTGTTCCTCTTGGATAAATCCCTTTGTAAAAGGAGTGGGAGAGATAAATCTTAATGACAGGAGAAAAAATGTGGATAAATCACGTGGTGGGAGCTACAAACTGGTGGCTCTTACTGGTGTTAATGGGATCTGGGGGATGTCCTGCAGATATTTAAACTCATTTTAAGGGACACTTCCACATTTTCTTATTGCCTGATTGATTCTCAGTGTTGTAAATCCATGGCCTTTCCAGGCTGATTTCCACCAGGCAATTTCCTTTTTTTTTTTTTTTTTTTTTTAATCACACCTCCATAATTTTTTAACTTCCCCTCTATTTTTCATTATGGGAAGCCTCCAGCTCCCAATGATTTGGGTTTATTGCTGTCCTTGGAACTCTCCATATTTTTTCTGTCACATTAATTCCTGGACATTTTGTTAACCTCTGTCTTTTGCTGGTTTTAGATGTCTGCATTTAACAATTTCTGTGCTTATTGGGACCTTCATCCCTAAAGCTGCACTGAGAGAATAACTCAATTTTTAGAAAAGAAACTAAAATAAATATATTGCAATGCAGTTTTACACGGTCCTCCCCAATGTGGTTACTTTGCATCTTCATTAAATCATAAACTGAGATTTCCTTGGTGAAATCAGACACAATTCTGTACAAAACCACTGAGAAACACAACAAAATCGGCTGATTTCAAAACATACTGAAATATCCTTCACTATTTTAATGAAAACACTTAAAATAATAAAATCTGGGGGTTTTAAAATCACGATATACAAAAATTCTGTTTAATTCACAGAGTTCCTAAACTGTGCTTGAGTGGGGGGGTTCCCCCAGCTCTGTATCTTTTTTTTGGTTTTATTTGGTTTTTCCTCATTTTTTAACTCCTTGCTGCTGTTGGAAGGAGCTTCCTGGGATGGACACAGAGTGAATCCCATGGAATTGTTCCACTTAAATTCATGGAATGGTTTGGCTTGGGAAGGATCTTTAAATTTATTTTATTCCAACCTCTCTGCCATGGGCAGGGAAATTTCCACCACTCCAGGTTGTTCCAAACCCCATCCAACCTGGAGATCCTATTCTTGGAATATCCCATTCCTGGGAATTGTCATCATTAAAACATTGATACAAATCTCAAAACCTCTTTGATTATATTTTCTATTATCTCATTTTCATGGACTAAACCTTTTAAAGGTGATTTTTTTTTTCCTATTCCATATGGACAGGGCTCTGTCTGTGCTGCAGATGGACTAAACCAGAAAAAATAAATAAAATAATATTGGGATAAAATAATTCTGGGACATTCTGCACTCAGATGCTGAAAATCCAGGTATAAATGAGAGATCTGAGTTAAAAACATGCAATTATTTGATAATTTATTCTTCTTTTCAATAATACAGGATGGTTCAGCATGGCTTAAAAATCAGTTGGAAAAGTGAATTTTAATGTGCCTTTCTTTGAGTTTATTTTACAGAATTTTATTGATTTTACTGACTGGTTTTTGTGATTTAATGAAGATTCCACATCGGGAAAGAGAGTGCAAAACTGCACTGAAAAATACTTATTTCTAAATTTATATTGATATTTGTTTACATTTTAATGTATATTTACATTTATGTGTTTATATTTATTTACATTTTATTTATATTATTTACATTAATATAGGTTTTATATGTGCATGTACATGTATTTATATTTATATTTATATTTATATTTATATTTATATTTATATTTATATTTATATTTATATTTATATTTATATTTATATTTATATTTATATTTATACTTATATTTATATTTATATTTATTAATTTGGTGGTGATTTGTGAAAACCAATTTTGGGATTATTTTTGCAGCAGATAACAGGCAATATTTAAAATATAGGCAGAATTATTGGTCTTCCATCTTTTTATAGGAGTTTTCAGCTCCTATTTTTAGATTTAAACCCATTTTTCAAGCAAGCATTGGGTCCATGGACTAAAATTTATTAAACCATGGAATAAAGAACCCAACCACTCAATTTAGTCCATCTAACTTGTATTGTGATAAGAAAAAAATTATGTATTTGGGAGCAGATTTTAAAGCAAAAAAGGTGCAACTACTCCTGTGTTATTCCCTTGAGGATTTAATTTCATTTCTTTGAATAATCCAAAGAAGTCTGGGTACCCCCATCATTTCTATGCCAAAAAAATTCCTTTGAATTTTTAAGTTCTTTTCTTCTTTAAGGTAAAATTTATGGGATGAGGCTGAAAGAATGATTTGTTGTAAAAACAGTGGTTTATACGTGGAACATTTGCAGAATAAAACAGTTTTATTTCATTCTTCCGGGTGGTTGAGTTTTGCCTCCAGGCAAGATGAAAATTTGGAGTACTGACATAGGGAAAAAAACCCTAAAATAAATAGGGTGAAAAAATGTAGAGAGAGATTTCAGCAATTTTTTTTCTCATTTATAATTTTTAAAAGGAAATATTTAAAATTTTAGTATTATTAATAGAAATAAATAGTATAACATAAATATTTAGATTATATTTTAAAATATTCAAAAATACTCATATTATAGAATCTGACAGATGATAATTACCAAAGTTCAGAAATTCCCAGCAGTTTTTGCTAAAAAAATCAGCATTTCCTTGCAATTATCTTGTAGTGGGATCAAAGCTCCATGGTTATTTTTCATTGGAATTACAGATTAAAGTAGTTTATCTATTTATTTACCCATTTATCAATTTATAGGTAATGCTGCTTGGTAAATACTGTGATTTTTAATATTTACCACATTTTCATAAGATTTTATTTCCTAACTTTGGAAAGAAAGATTGCTTTGGAGAAGAAGATTGAAAATTCTGAGTAATTTATGAATTAGGAATGGGAAGGAGGGAAAGAAGAGAAATCATTTGGCCAAAAAAAAATCATGGAATGGTTTTCAATCTTCAGCACTTGGATGTCTTGTAAAAATTTGGGATATTCTGAAAAGGCAATGCAACAGTTAAATCTGTGCTGGGTATTCCCAGAAGAATAAATCAAAAAAGCATTTATTTAAAATGGGAAAATATTTGGACTGACAAATGATTTTTTCCATTCAGCTCTGTTATTTTTTTTTTTTATAGAAAACTTTTGTTCTGATGAAATAGGGTTTTTTTTGTTTTTTTTTAATGAAAAGTCTTTAATGGAAATGGAAATCAGCTGTTTGCTTTTTATTTTTTTTTTTCCCTTTTTCCTGGAAAATCTTGGCTTTTTTATTGGAAGAGAAAATTACAAAGCAGATGAGAAAAGAACATTTCACACAAGAATGCTCCATCTTTGCATATCGAAATATTGGAGCTCAGAAAAGAGCTGGAATATCTCTGGTAAAGATTCCAGCTCCATTTCCACGGGAATAAAGGAAAAAAATATCCTTTTTGACAACTGTAGGAAGAAAAGTAGGAGCTGAAATCTTGATTTTGCTGCTGAAACGAGGATCAGGAGCTTGGGGGAAAAGGGAAATTCCTGGCTGGGATGGAATTCTGACAGCTGGCCACAGAAATTATTTTTCCCTTTGGAATTTGATAGCTGTGAATTCATCTTCCCCTTGGCTCTCCCGGATGAACAGAATTCACGTTTTTAAGGAATTCACGTTTTTAAGGAATTCACGTTTTTAAGGAATTCACGTTTTTAAGGAATTCACGTTTTTAAACTCCCCATGAACTCTAAAAAGATGGAGGTGCAAACGTTTCCCAGCAGATCCGAGCAGCAAATGGCAGGGGAAATTAAATCACTGGGGCTTTAATAAAATCAGCCCGGGTTTGGAATGGGGCTCGGGGAGTTTCGGGAGGAGCAATCGCTCTTAGGAACGAAGTCAGGGATGAAATGCAGGGCAGGGTTAATTGGGGAGGGATCGATGGATTCCGCGCGGGAATCGTCGGCGTTCAGCGCCGCGCTGATTTCAAACTGGGCTCTGCTTTCCTGCCTTTGAGAGAATGAAAAGATGGGAAAAAAATCATGGAGTAGGACATGAGAGTTCTGGAATTTTTTACAAATTTTTAGGAGAATACTTTTGACTTGAGACTTTGGAACAGGCTTCTAAAATCGGCTTCTAAAATTGAATCATTGGAGTCGTTCTCAAGGAACAGCGGTTTAACGCGGTGTTGATTTAAAACTGGGCTCTGCTTTCCTGCCTTTGAGGGATCGAAAATCTGGGAAAAAATCATGGAGTAGGCCATGAGAGTTTTGAATTTCTTTACAATTTTTTAGGGGAGCACTGTTTTTTGACTTGGGACTATGGAAAAGTCTTCTAAAATTGAATCATTGGAGTCGTTCTCAAGGAACAGCGGTTTAGCGCGGTGCTGATTTCAAACTGGGCTCTGCTTTCCTGCCTTTGAGAGAATGAAAAGATGGGAAAAAAATCACGGAGTAGGACATGAGAGTTCTGGAATTTTTTACAAATTTTTAGGAGAATACTTTTGACTTGAGACTTTGGAACAGGCTTCTAAAATCGGCTTCTAAAATTGAATCATTGGAGTCGTTCTCAAAGAACAGCGGTTTAACGCGGTGTTGATTTAAAACTGGGCTCTGCTTTCCTTCCTTTGAGGGATCGAAAATCTGGGAAAAAATCATGGAGTAGGCCATGAGAGTTTTGAATTTCTTTACAATTTTTTAGGGGAGCACTGTTTTTTGACTTGAGACTATGGAAAAGTCTTCTAAAATTGAATCATTGGAGTCATTCTCAAGGAACAGCGGTTTAACGCGGTGTTGATTTAAAACTGGGCTCTGCTTTCCTGCCTTTGAGAGACTGAAAATTTGGGAACAAAATCACAGAGTAGGACGTGAGAGTTTTGAACTTTTTGTGCAAATTTTTAGGGGAACACTGTTTTTTGACTTAAGACTTTGGAAACGTTTTCTAAATTTGACTAATTGGAATTGTTCTCAAGGAACAGTGGTTTAACTCAGTGCTGATTTAAAACTGGGCTCTGCTTTCCTTCCTTCAAGAGACTGAAAATATGGAAAAAAATCATGGAGTAGGACATGAGAGGTTTGAACTCTGTGCAAATTTTTAGGGGAACATTGTTTTTGACTTGAGACTTTGGAAAAGGCTTCTAAAATTGAATAATTGGAGTCGTTCTCAAGGAACTGTGGTTTAACACAGTGATGATTTAAAACTGGGCTCTGCTTTCCTGCCTTTGAGGGACTGAAAATTTGGGAACAAAATCACAGAGTAGGACGTGAGAGTTTTGAACTTTTTGTGCAAATTTTTAGGGGAGCACTGCTTTTGACTTGAGACTTTGGAAAAGAATTCTAAAATTGAATAACAGAACAGGAATTCCTAGTGGGTAGTTTGAATAAAAGTGTGCACTATCACACGGTAAAAGGTTTAGAATTTGAGGTTTTAAAATGTAGTAATAGGGATAAGACAAAATGGAAGTTTTAGGGTGTAAGTTTTTCTTCTTTCTTCTTTTTTTTCCTCAAGTTTAAATAATAATTTTTAATTAGATAAAAAATGCTGCACTGTGAATCACGAGTGTTTGATCATTAGGTTAAAAGCAAAAATAATCTAAGTATTAGTTTTTAATTAGACTGTGTAGTTTGTAACAAGCAAAATACATCTCCACTTTTTTTTATTTTTAGCTTGTTAGCTAGGAGTACTAAAGCACTTACTGTACTACAAATAAAAATTAATAAATAATTAAGTCTAAACACAAAACTTTGTCTCTCGTGCTTCAATCTCAACTCTAAAAAAAAAAAAAGAAATTAAAATAAATAAATAAACACTAATAAATCTTGGCCTTAGTGGGAGGTTGGTTGCCCCCTCCCTTCTGTGAGTTCTGGTGGGGATTGGAAATGAATTCCCTCATTTGAAACAGAATGAAATCCATTGGAATGGATGGGAATTGGATGAAATGGATTGAAATGGATTGGAATGGAACAAAATGGATTGAAACTGATTGGAATCGAATGAAATTAATTGAAATTGATTGAAATGAAATGAAATTGATTGGAATTGAATGAAATTAATTGAAATTGATTGAAACAGAATGGTGATTTGAAATGGATGCTACCTACCATGAAAGACTCCATCTACACAACTGATCCCCTTTTTTTTTTATGGAGAAATGGTTATTAATCTACCACTAATAAATTAATAACATATTAATATGCTGATAATACCTACTAATACTAATAATATTAAATTCTGTTCCCTTTTTTTCTATCAGTCTACAATAGTTCCATAAGATCCAAGCCTTCACTCACTCCCCACGAAGGAGAACACGACAGAGAAGTGGCAGAAATTCCAAGTCCACAGGCACATCCAGGTGAGCCCAGCCCACAGGTCCAAGAGGGGGATTTGAAATGAGGAAAGAAGGAAAAGGGAAGTGCACATCACCCAGCTGGAATAGGAAAACTGGGAATTGCCACTGGATACTCCACAAAGTCACAGGTGTTGAGTTCTGCAGATTGAAATGCAGGGGATGAGCAGAATCAGCAGAAGATTTGGGGATTCAGGAGCAATTGGTTGTGTCTGGAATTGGCAAAGATGGAATGGAGACCAGAGCAGGCACAAAACACAGCCTGAGCTGGACACCATCTGCTTCCCAAATCCAGAGCTCCTGCTGCAATTTAGGGAGGTGTTCCTGAAATGTGTCCAACATTTCTCAGCATGGAAAGCAACAGGTGAATGTTGGGCTGCTTCTCCCTCGTTAATCAGAGCAAGGATTAATGAACTCTCTGCAACAACACAGATCAGATTAAAAAAAAAAAATTAAAAATCGCTGAAGGAGTGGTCAGGCATTGGAATAAATTGTCCCAGGGGGGTGGTGGAGTCACTCTGGAAGTGTTCAGAGGTGTCTGGATGTGGCACTTGGGATATAATTTAGGGATGATGGTGGTGGGGCTGGGGTGATGCAGGGTCAGGATGATCCTGAAGGGCTTTTCCAACCTCTTTGATTCTGGGAAAACATTTTAATATATGCAAATGAGCCACGTCCAGGTCCCTGACATGGCTCAGTGCCAAATGTCATCTGCTCTGTGCCAAACCAGCACTGGCCTCTCCTTTGTCCTGGACTGGGGTCAAACAGCAAATTACATCTTTTTCTACTCCTCTTCTCTTGTCCATGAGGCACTTTGGCAGATTTTATTATTTTCCAGCCACATGTTGATGAAACAGGTGGCAAATATCAGCCAAGTGTCTGAAAAATGGGATCTGAACGAAATCTTCTTTCCTGCAACATCTCCCAGTGTCTGTTGACCATAAAATTTAATCAGGTGATCAAGAAGAGATGGCAAACTTTACATTTGACATGATCTCTCTTTGTATTTTCCTTCTAATTATTTCCAGGTGCCTCTTTGAGAAAAAAAAAAAAGAGTTTTTTAACTGCTCCTTGGCCTGGGTATTCCATAGGATTCTTTAACAATGCTGAAACAGCTTTAGCCAAAATCTTTGTGACAGTGCTGTGAGGCAAGAGCGCTGGGGAGAAGCTAGAACTGGTTTTAGGGGAGCTAGAACTAGTTTTGGGGTACCTAGAACTGGTTTTAGGGCAGCCAGAACTGGTTTTGTTCATGTTTATGAACATGAAATCAGAGAGCTGGATTTCAGAATCCCTTTGCTTCGTGTTATTGCTGAATGCCACACATTTTCCACTGCTCTTTTTTCCTCCAGTGAGGATTTCCTCATAGAACATCCAAATAATAACAATTTTTGCTTGGACAACACGAGAATAGGTTACCACTGGCAGCTGCTTTAGACCTCAATCTCCTGTAGAGTTATAACATCTGTTCTGCATTTAGAGAATTCCTACTAATATATTAAAAAAGAGGGGATTTATTATGTGAGTGCTGACTAGTAGAGATTTTTCCACGTGCTGAAATTGGTCAGGAGGTTATCCTGAAAAAGCTAAATATAGCCAGTTCTATATTTTCACCTATAGCAGCTGCTATTTTGGTCCCTCATCCCAAATCAAGCTGCACAGCAGACAATGGAAATATTGCCTTTGTTTGCAGGATTGGGCCTCAAGGATTATTGGAGTCCTTGTGCAAGGAAATCCTCTCCTGGGAGAGTTTCTAGAACCGGAATGTGAGTGGGTAGAAAAGGTCTTAAGGAAGCACATTCAAGGCTTAAAATCAGATTTTTTTTTTTTTTTTAGAGAGTACAGAACAATTTCAAAAGAATATTTACAAAATTTACTAAGGCCCAGGCTGGACTCTCTGGTCAGACCTAAACTGGGAGTGGTGGAGCTGCCTGATAAATCAAATATCTCCTTATTCCTGGGGGCAGGAGCAGAAATTCACTCTACAGCAATGACAGGAGGGGCAGTGAGGGGAGATTGGACTCCTGTGCCGTGCCCCAAGGGAAAGGAGGAGAGGAAATGGCCTCAAATTGCACCAAGGGACATGCAGGTTAAATATTAGAATTTTTTTTCCTTGGAAGAGTGGTCAGGCCTTGGGATGAGCTGCCCAGGGAGGTTTGCAGTCACTGTCTGTGGGAGTGTTCAGGAGCAGGCTGGATGTGGCCCTTGGGGACAGGGTTTGGGGGATGCTGGTGGCACTGGGGTGGCACTGGCTCATCCTGAGGGGCTCTTCCCAGCCTGGGCATTCCATGAAATCAAAGCAAAAGGCACCTGCACATCCAGCAAATATTCAGGCTGCTCCAACTCACAATTCATCTGCTCCCAGCCCCAAGCCCTTGGGGGCTGTGAGGAGTCTCCAGGATGGTCCCTCCCAGCCAAAGCTCAGGTTCCTACAAATCAAAGGCATCAGGTGAAGTTCAGGTGAGCTTTAGGGTGACAGTGTGGGTGTGGCCCTTGGGGACAGGGTTTGGGGGATGCTGGTGGCACTGGGGTGGCACTGGAGGATCCTGGAGGGCTCTTCCCCCCTTGGTGATTCTGGAATTTTCTTTGGGGATTAATTGTGGTTCAGCTGAGTGAGGAGCAAGAAACTTAACTCCCACTGCCCATATCCTGAGGCTGTGACTGGATATTTTATTATGGAGCATCCTCTCCCCACTAGGTCACCATGAAAATCTGGGCTCTTTTCACCTCCTGGAAAACATCAGCGGGTAGGAAAAATAACTTCCCGTTTGTGCTCAGTGCTGGGAATGCAGTGTGCACGTTCCTCTTGTGCTCTGAGCTTTATTTGCCTTGTGGGTGGGTGGTGATGACATTTCCCCACAGGAAAACACGAACTCCACAACTTTTTCCCTCTTCCCAGGCCGTGGGTGTCGTCAGCGCCGTGGGACGTCAAAGGGTTGGAAGTCAGCAGATCCTCCTCCTGTCTGGGCTCCTGTCACAGCCTGGTGATCCCAAATCCTGAGTGTCCCTCTTTGTGTGACCCTTCTGACAACGGGAATGTTTTCCATGAGTGCCTAAGGAAATCCTTGCTCAGGGTAAACAGCTCCCTGCTCCTTGCCTGCTGCCAGGAAGTTCTAAATAGAGGCTCTGTGCTAGGCTGATATTATTATTTTTTTCCCCCCATTTTTATTGCTCCACGCTGGAGTTCAGTCCTGAAGTCTAAGCCAGAAAATCAAAGCTGTGTTGGAACTGTTGAAAGGCCACAGACCTTGCTCAAAGTTCAGGTATTTCAAATTCCTGGGAGCATCTGTTACCATTTACATGGCACAATTTTTTTTTTTTTTTGGGACAGAGCAGCTCTGCTGAGACCTTCCTCCAAGAAGTCCAAACTTTCCTGGTGACAAATCCCCTGAAAAGGACTTTTCACACTTTGTGCCCCCCAAATCTTGATCAACTCCACCCCTGCTCACCAGTGCACGGCCAGTCCTGCTGTCACCATGAATCATGGAATCATGGAATGGTTGGGGTTGGAAAAAAACCCCAAGGATCATCCAGTTCCAACCCTGCTGCCATGGGCAGGGAACCTTCCAGCCTTGTATTTGCAGGAGAAAAGGTGAAGGGCCAAGCAAAGCATTGATTTTATTCCTAAAAGGCCAAACCAAACCAAACCAAAACCCCTTTGTGATCTTGCCAGCCTGGCTCATGAATTCCAAATGCTGATATCATTGGAGAGACTGAAATCATGGAATCATGGGATGGTTTAGGTTGAGAGGACATTAAAAATCATCTCATCCCACCCCTGCCATGGCAGGGACACCTCCCACTGTCCCAATGTCCAACCTGGCCTTGGGCACTGCCAGGGATCCAGGGTCTGGGAATTCCATCCCAGCCCTTCCCAGGGAACAGTTCCTAATTCCCAAAATCTCATCCAGCCCTGCCCTCTGGCAGTGGGAAGGTGATCATCTCGGCTATCCTGGAATATGTATTTTCCAGGGTTTTTTTAGGCAGTTTACTCTTAAAATTCAACATTTATCAACAGACTGGGAAAAACACAAGAAATGTGTAGAATAAGTTTTTTTCCTTTTAAATTGAAAAACGTTCCCTCAAATAGAAATTTCTAGGTGCAATTAATTGTGGATGACAACTCAGAATGAATAATTTTGATCAGTCCAGAGATAATTTCCTGGATAATTTCAGTGAGCAACGCTTGTGTTAAAAATATTCTGGTGCTCACAAGAATGGCACAGGGGAAGATAATGTTTAAAAATAGAATACAGGTTGAAAATTCAGAATTGTCCTTCATCTCTGGTGGTGCTGAGGGTGCAGATTGCCCCACTGTGGCTACGAGAAGACAAAGGGACCTGGAAAACAGCAAAAAAATCTGGGAATGAGAATGAAATGAGGAGACAAGATGGGGTTGAGACACAGAAAGGGTCTGAGAGACAGAAAGGGGCAAAAGGCTTCGAGGATGGTGGGAGGAGGAACAGGGAAAATGATTGCATGGACTGGAATGATGGGAAGGAAATGGAAATGGGAGCAGCTATGGAAAAAGGAGTGGGGTAAGAGGAAGGAGTGGAAGGGACAAAAGTAAAGAAGAAGAAACTGGATCATAACAGCTCTGAAAAATTCACTTGGGAAAGCAGTTTGTCAGAGCCCCTCAGTTTTTTACTCCAGAGTTAATTGCCATTAACAGATGTTGCATTGTGCAACCCAGATGGGTTTGGTTCCCTCCATCCCAATCCTGGCATGAAATGTTTCCTCTGTAGTGGGAGAAAAAGTTTCTGTGCTGCCAGCAGAGGCCAGGAAGGAGAACCAGGAGAGGGCTGGGGATGGTTCCTGCTCACCTGGGATCTCTGTCAGGACCAGAACCAGGATTTATTTCTTTCAATTCCTTCCTTTGGATTTTGATCTATGGAGTTATTTTCCAGCTGGTCCTGCTGGTGTAGATCATCCCAACACAGGATTGCTTGCAGGTGTCCTGGTTTTTCAGAGACTTTTTCAGTCCCATATTATGGTGGAAGATCTTTGGTGTTTTCCCTAAATTCAGCCCTGGGTCGATTTCAGGTGGAAATCTCTGATTGCTCACACAGAGGATTGGGTGCAGCACTAAAAAACTCAATCAAAAACAAGAATAAAAAAAGGAGAGTTAAGCCTGCCTTATGCCCTGTGGTGTTTATTTTGCCCAACCACACTGAAAATGAAAGGAATAAATAAAGACCAAAATTAGTGGGGAAAAGGATTGGACTGAAGAAGCATCTGACAGGAGAGGCCTAAAAAAATCTCATTTTTTGGAACTTCCGGTGAATTCTCAAAGGCTCAATGTAGGTTTTTTTTGGTCAGGGCAGGTAATTATCTCCCCAAACACTCATCAAGTTGCAGGATAATGGTGCTGCCTCCTGGGGAAAATCCAGGTGAACCTTTTCTTGGGAAGGGGCATAAAAAGCTTCCGACATCCTTGGTTTCAGGGACAGCAAAAAAAGCTGGTCTTGTGGAAACATTTCATTTTAATTCCACAAGATCCTCTTAGGTAAACACTGCAGCACATTGAATCCATTTTTCAAACCAACTTGTAAAACCAGAAAATCCCCCCAGCCTCTGATAGGCAGCAGCATTAATTGCCAGGAGCACAAAGAGCCATTTAAACATCGGAGCATTTTGGCAAAAACACAAATGACTTCTTTTCCTTCCCTGCCCTTGAAAATAGCTCTGCTCAACTCTGGGCTTCCTATGATGGAGAGCTGACCATTAATCACCTTTATGACATCTCATATGTGGAGCAATCCCTGGGCCTAATCAGGCACTTTCCTGAGGAAATTGGCCAAATCCCGGCGCTTTGAGGCGGGGGATGAATCACAACAACTTTGCTATTCAGACAAATCCCTTCTCAAGTGCCCTTAGAGCTGTTTGGTTTGCTATTTTTTTTTTTTTTTTTTTTCTTTCTCATATACAGTGAAGACAGCCCCACAGGAAACAATAATAGTTTAATCTCTGGAAAAATTTCCTTCCTGCATTGCAGCAGCTTTTCAGACAGGTACTCCAAGCCAAGGAAAATGAACAACAACCCATGCCAAGAGCTGCTGCTGTTGCCTTTTACTCTGTCCCTTCCCTTCCCTGGGAGTGACAGCCAGGAAAGACTCATCCCCCCACCAAACCCCCTGGGATCTGCTTTTTTTCCAGGCATTAATGACAATTCCCAGCCTGGAGAATTGCTCATGGAGAAGGGAAGACACAGAGGATCCTGCAAAGGCTTCCTGTGGTACCCCCAGCACAAACAGCCCCAGGGATTCACATTCCCCACCCACAAACTGTGCTTGGAACCCCCCACAACCCCATGGGAGGATTTAAGGGTTGTTACAAGTTGTCTGTTGCAGGATTATTTCCTCTGGAGTTTTCCTTCCTTTGACTCGAAGTTGTTCCTTGCTTAACATGGAGTGTGGAGGAAGAAATGGAGTTTATTTTCTTGGTGTGAGTCAGGGCTCAGCATCATCATGTGTTCTGTTTGGTTGGGGTTTTTCTTTACCCGAGGCAGGTTTGGTTTTGCATTTTTGCCCCAGTGGCACAGGAGGGGAACACTGACCCTGAGGCAGAGAAGGAAATGAGGAATTGCCCCCAGCCCAAAGCTCCTGTTTGCCCTTTTCCTGTCCTGCTTCCACTGCCCTTTAACCTGAGCTCAGGATCCCTCTGGGAACCAGATTCTGATGTTTCCACCTCTGCGGGGCTGTGAAGGAGAGGGGTGAAGAAAATTCCTCTGCACACACCAGATCCAGGGAGTGGATCCAGCAGTGCAGGGATAAGGGAAGGATAACAGGGCCAAGGGGAATTTTCCTGCAAGTGGGTGACATTTCTGTCCCTGTGCCCCCTCAGGTGTGACCCCACCTGCAGAGCTGCCCCAAACCTGGATCCCAGCACGGGGAGGAGCTGGAGCTGCTGCAGAGAGCCCAGAGGAGGCAGCAGGATGAGCAGAGGGATGGAGCAGCTCTGCTGGGAGGAAAGGCTGGCACAGCTGGGATTGTTCAGCCTGGAGAGGAGAAGGATCAGGGAGATCTTAGAGCCCCTTCCAAAGGGGTGAGGTAAAAAGAGAGAGAGGGATTTTTATATGGGCAGAGAGTGACAGGACAAGGGGGAATGGTTTTAAACAGAAGGAGGAAAGGTTAGATGGGATTTTGGGAATTAGGAATTGTTCCCTGGGAGGGGCTGGGATGGAATTCCCAGAGCAGCTGTGGCTGCCCCTGGATCCCTGGCAGTGCCCAAGGCCAGGTTGGACATTGGGACAGTGGGAGGTGTCCCTGCAGTTTTTCCCATAATTTGTGGAATTGCAGCTCAGCAATGTTATGGAAACTGGATATACTCAGAGTGAAAAACTGGACACAGGACATGAGATGTTTCCCATCAGAATTTTTAACACTTCCTGTCAATAGAGCTGAGTGTTATAAAACTCTGCTTGTTTATCTTGAGCTGTGCTCTCTTCTCCTTATAAAACATCAGCAGGATTTTCCAAAATAACGAGAAAACAGTAAACATATATTGGCCATGTCCTAAAAAGAAAGATTTTCCAGGGAGATTGCTCTTTCTTCCCAGAATGAGAACGTCCTGCTGAGCAGTGGCCGGATCCAGGGCCCACAGGAGGCAGTGGAAGAGCTCCCACTGATGACAGTGGATGTTGGATGAATTCCCACCTCATCCTCGTGTTTCAGTGATGAAAATTGAGTTGCTGGGTTCTGCTGAGTACTGGGAAAGCCTGGTGTTATATAAGTTACTCACAATAGGTTGTTACAACCATTAAAAAAACACGATTATTTTTATTGAAAGCAATTTTTGCTGGTTCCTTTTAAGCTATTCCCAAACTCCACACATCCCTCCCCTCACTTTGCTCTCTGAAATGCCTGTTTTACAAACAAAACCCAAACAAGGACATGATTTCCTGTTGGTTGGGGAAGAGAGGCTGGAGATTTATTCTTTACATGGGAAAACGGTTGCTGAACACATGTGACAGCACATGGCCTTGTTCAACCATTCCATCAAATTAAAAGCAGATCCCAGCTCCAATATTCCAGATGAAGGGGCTGGGAGAGGCCCTCACATGGAATTGTGCTGTATTTGGGAAGACAGAGATCAAAGCACTGCCCCTCATTCAAGGATTGAGTGATGAATTTGTCTTATCTGAGCAGCGAGGAATAATTATAGGGAATTATTTGGCATTCTGATGGAACAGGTTTTTGTCTTCCAGGAAAGGCACCACAGATACTCCACAATGGCACTAAAGTAACCTGGTAACCTAAATAACCTAAAATAACCTAAAAAAAAAATTTGCTTGGTGGTCGCTAATTGACATTTTCTCAGTCTCTTTCCTGTTCATCACACCCTGCTCAGGTTTGGGTGTGACAATCAGGCAATTCCTGATGATCCGTGGTGGCCAATCCCAAATTCCCTGTGTCTCTGGATATACCAAAAGCCGTGAAAATTCCCAGTGAAATGCAACCAAGTGAATAGGCCACACCTTTGCCCTCAGTCTATGCTGTTCTTTTGAAAACCAGTTAATTTTGCAAGCTATACATTGATTTTCCAGATATATTATGGAACAGAAAACTTAAAAATAGAATTCACCTCTGCTGTTAACAAGTTTTGACCTTTGCTCACATTTGTTGGGGAAAGTAGCTCATAGTACCAATTAACATGAATTATTAACTCCACCATTAATAATTAATTTATTAGAGGGCTAAAGGCATCACTCTTTGCCAGCTAACACTATCGAGAGAAAATGAAGCAAACAACACAACCCTAATTAGAACAGCCTAATGAGGATGTCTGGAAGATCTGATGGGATTCAGTCACTCTAAATGCTCTTTATTTCCTCTCTGAAACCACACTGGGTGCAAAGAATCAGGCAGTTAACTCCAGTTCCTGTCGTGCAGGGTTTCTTCCTCCTTTCTGAGAGGAGGGAGCCCACTCAGGAGAGCTCAATTTAGGGATGATTAAGGGCTGATGAAGGATGCCACTGCCTAAACAACAGGAATGCTGTCTCTCCCAGTAATGAACAATTCTGGGGCTGTCTGAATCGTTAATGGCTTCAATGGGCTGCAGGAAAACTTCCATGTCTCGGAATTGTGTGGGATTTCACAGGATCCTTCCTTTGTCATCTGAGTTTTGGTTTTGTCTGCAAAGTTTGGGGTGCTGCCTGAGGTCCCTGTCCATGTTTTGGGCACGACACAACAGTGAAATCCAGGATGCTCTAACAGGGAGCATCACACCCTGGAAAATTGTTGATCTTTTGTCATCTGAGTTTTGGTTTTGTCTGCAAAGTTTGGGATGCTGCCTGAGATCTGAGTCCATATTTTGTGCAGGATGTAACAGTAAAATCCAGGATGGTTAAAGGGGATATGTGGAAAATGTGATTTTGATTGAGTTTTGGTGAAATGAGGGGGGGGTTTGGGGAAGGGGTTGGGGGGATGTGTTTGGGGTTTGGTTTTGGGGTTTTTGGATGATTTAACAGGGAGCATCACACCCTGGAAAATTGTTGATCTTTCTTTTGTCATCTGAGTTTGGGTTTTATCTGCAAAGCTTGGGGTGCTGCCTGAGGTCCCTGTCCATGTTTTGTGCAGGATGTAACAGTAAAATCCAGGATGGTTTAACAGGGAACATCACACCCTGGAAAACTGTGGAGTTGTTCCCCTGCTGGTCCATCCCAATTTCAGGTAATTTTTCCATGTTTCATGTCAGTGGCCACATCTTCCTCCTCCTGCTGGGACACGGAGAAACTTCCCAGAGATTCTTTGCTGCAGCACAACCTTTGCTGGTTCACACTTCCACTTTTTTTGTGCCAAATTCATTCATTAACACAATTTTTTCCTTTTTTCCTGTATTATATCTTAGAGCTGTCTCAAATCTTCCATTGTTCCCAAGCTCTTAGTCCCTGATCATGTTGACAGTGTTTATTTGGATAAATCCCAGCCCAAGCTCATCTTTTCCCCCTTTCCTCATCTTTCCTCCCATGCTCCTTCAGACATTCCAGCTTTTCCGTGGCAGCCACGAGATGGGACAATGCTTTCTGCTCCTCCTCTTGTCCCACATTTTCAATCTTTTCTTCAGAAATAATGGCAGAATTAAAAGAATTACAGCAAACACAACTTTTAGCATCTTCTCCAGCTTTTCTTTCTTTGTTTTGTTTGTAAAATTAAAAAAAACAAACCCTGGACTGTGCAATAATTCTTCACTTTCCTCTGCTCTTCGGCCCAGACACATCCCAAAGGTTTGCTGAGCAGATAAGTATTAGAATGACTTAGACTAAGATGAACATTAAATTAATCAGACAACACTCTGGGGGGAAATTGCCACTAATTTCAGATTTTTCATCTCCCAGAAATCAATTATTATTATGTTTATTGATATTGGACTTGTCACTACTCTCAGTACTTTCGCTGTGGTGACAGAGCCTAAGAGGAGGGAGGGGAGTGGAAAAATAGAGTAAATAATTTAGAACTTCTTCCCAAAGCAGCTGAACTTCGAAACCATTTCTGTGTGAGCGAGAAGATAAAAGGAATTGGAAGTTTGGAAGATTTTATACCAGGTCACATCTTTTTGGTGTAAAAAGTTTACCCAGCTCTACTCACAAATTGTAGAGTGGACTTAGAGGTGTTTGTGGCATGTTCTGTGATTTATAAACCCAGAATTCCTGAATTATTGAGGTTGGAAAAGACTTTCAAAACCATGGAGTCCCAGCTGTGCCCCATGGCCACCTTGGCACCCTGAGTGCCACCTCCAGGTGCCACCTGCAGGGATGGGCACTCCAAAGCTCCCTGGGCAGCCCCTGCCAAGGCCTGAGCTCCCTTTCCATGGGGAAATTCCTGCTGCTGTCCAAGCTGAGCCTGCCCTGCTGCAATTTGAGGCCATTTCCTCTCCTCCTGTCCCTGCCCCTCCTGGCAGGGACTTGTGCAGAGCCACAAGGTCCCCCCTGAGCCTCCTTTTCTCCAGCCTCAGCCCCTTTCCCAGAAACCTGGGGTTTCATTTAATAAAATCTTATACTAAAAATCCACACAAAAACCTCACATTAAATCAATTAACAAAAAATCCTCCCAACAATAACCCAATAAATCAAACAACAATCCTACCTCAAAACAGACTCATAAAAAAATAAAAACCAACAACTCAAAAATCCATCATACATCTCCAACCTACTAAAATTCCACAAAAAATTTACAGCTGAGCCCCTTTCCCAGCTCCCTCAGCCCCTCCTGGGGCTCCAGCCCCTTCCCCAGCTCCCCTCCTCACATGGAGGATCTCTCATATTGGAGACCTCTCCCCATGAACCCCCCCTGGCAGCATTCGAGGGGTTCCATGGATTGTGGGATGTGCTGCGTGCAGAGAGTCAGGAAAATGTCTCTGAGCATCCCTCTTTTGGATCAAAAAGCATTTTCCTCTCTAAATTGGTTGGACTTGTTGAGGACTCTTCAAGACCATCAGAATTTGGCCTTTTGAAATGGGGATTAATGAAATTTGTGTCAGGAGGGTTCAGGACAAACAAAGAGGAGCTGGTGTTAGAATGTTGCAGTCGCACTTTGTCATTAAATCAGGCTTCCTGCTTCACAAACATTAGAATTTCAGAAGAAATTGGACTTTAATCAGGAAATATAGAAAATATTTCTCTGATTATGGAATGATAACAATCATTACTGCAGCGGTCACCGGATGCTCCTATAAATCTTGTTAATAAAATCCCAATATTGGAATCCTCCAATCAGAACTCAGGAGTTAATGGGTAACCTTTCCCTAGGACTCAGGGTAATTCCAGCCTGCTCCAAGTGAAGATCCACATCTATTAAATTTAGAAATTGTCATTCAATTAACTTTTTTTTTTTTTTTTTTTTTTTTGGTTTGGTTTAACAACATTAAGTGGCTGCCCCGGTGGCACTGGAGGCAAAAGTCCAAGTCCTTGTTTTCTGTAAAATCTTTAATTTAGAGCATTCCCTGGCTGTGGGACTGAGGTGGAAGAATGGAGAAGGGATTTTGAGCTCATTAATTACAAAACAAGTTCCCTGTGAGCTGGGCAGATTAAAGAAACCAGAGAATCATAGAATTATGGAATATCCTGAGTTGGAAGGAACCCACAAGGATCATCCAAACCCAACTGCACAGATTCCCAACAATCCCCAGCAGCTCCTGGAGCTCTGTGCCCATTCCCTGGGGAGCTCCTCCCTGAAATGACTGAGCCTAAAAATCAGGGATGGAATTATTTATGGGAACTTATATCCCATGCAGTTCACAATTCAGGAGGATTGAGCAAGGAGGAATCACATTTTTTTTTCCCTTCCAGGTTTCTCTTGAAGTCTTCCCTTAGGAATGATGCCTGTCCTGACTGAAAATCATCCCAGCTCTCCAGACAGAACCTCAGAGTTTTGTCTTGTGAAATGGGGGTAAAGTAAAACTCACAAATTTCTACTTAAGAAATTCTCTGTGGCCTTTGCCTACGCTGAAAGGATCCATGGAAAAACTGTATAATAAATTTAAAATAATTTCTTTTGCGATCTTCAATAGGATAAATTACCAAGAACAACCTCCCCTCACACAAATATAAAACAACTTCCAAAGTTCCTCACTAAGTGTCTACACTCGACTCTTATCTCAGCACTGGCCCCAAAGCATTCAATAGAATATTCCCAGGTGAAATGAGTGTCCTGAAAAATTCAGTAGGAAAAACAAACGCACTGGAAAACAAAAGTATTGGAAGCTGATGTAGCTGAACGTGGATCAATGACTGAAAAATCCTGGGGAAAACAGGATTTCTGTCCACCCTTTCCATTTGGGAGAGTCCTGGGGCACATGAATAATAAAAAATAAATGAAATGGTTCATCCTTGATGCTGGCAAGACAGAACTTTAAAAAAGAAATAATGGGACTGGACAGAAAAGGTCTTTTCATCAGAACTTTGGATCTCTGCCGTGGAATATGAACACCAAACTTTGTGCATGGCAGGGAAAGGGAGACATTTTATCCCATATTGTGACAACTAAATGGAATAGTTGAAATCCCAGACATAAAAAATGGGTTTTTTTCAGTCATCAGAACCTTCCAGTTTGTTGTCGTGGATGTCTCAAAGATCAAGAAGAGACGCTGGCAGAAAAATCCAATTTATTTTTATTTTTTTCCCAAAATGAAGAACTCGGCAGAGAAGAAACCTTTTGGAGGAACAGGGAAGGGAAGAATGTTTGGGCACAACACGATGCTGTGCCAGCCACACACGAGAAGAATCAACCTTTTAATTTCCATTTTCTTAGCACAAACTCCGTGTAAAGAGGATGATGATGACGAGGTCCGAGCTTCTAAAAAATCCCCCCAAAATAATAAATTAAGGACGAATAATTGTATTATTTCCCCAAGAAATAATAAATTAAAAGGATAATGAGAGGCTGGAGAAGATGTTTTAATTAAGAAAGCCCCTTAAGAGTAGATGAAATAATTCCAGTATATAAAAGCAGTGGGAAATTTGGAAGATTTTATACACGGTCACATCTTTTTGATGTAAAAAGTTTACCCAGCTCTACTCACAGGCTGTGTGGGGTAGAGTTGAGTTAAAGGTGTTTGTGGCATTTTCTGTGATTTGTAATCACAGAATTCCTGAATTATTGGGGTTGGAAAAGACTTCCAAGACCGTGGAGTCCCAGCTGTGCCCAATGCCCACCTTGTCCCCAGAGCTGGAGGTAAATTCTCCACCATTTTTGGTGAGAAGACAAATTTTTCAATATTTTGGGGGAATCACTGAAAAATCTTTCCTGACATTTTCCTTCTCCGGGAAGAGGCCACACGTATTTCCCAGACACCATTTTTGGGAAAACTCTCCCAGGGCTTGGAAAAGTGAAGGGAGGCGATGAATCCTCAGGGAATTTCCCCCTCTGTCCCCCCCCCCAGCAGGTTTGGAGAGTGGGGGAATGTCCCCGTGGCCGGGACCTTTCAGCACCCGGCTCCCCTGGACAGCTCCCGCCAGGATGGACCACTGGAATTCCAGGTTGGTGGCCAAGGAGCAGCTCTGCCCATGGAGCCAGTTTGGCCAAAGGTCGTGGAAAAAAGGTGACAGGAGAGTGCAGGGTGTAATTCGGTCTGATCTGCCTTTGTGGGTGGAATTTAGGTGGAGAAATTCGGGAGAAAAATAAAGGAGAGTTGGCAAGTCTGAAATTGGATTTAGTGGAAAAGTCGGAGAAGGGGAGGTACAGGAAAGAGTGGGCAAGAACTGGGATTCACTGGGACACTGTTAAGGTTGGTTTTTTGGTTTTTTGGGGTTTTTTTTTGTTTTTTTTTTTTTGTTTGTTTGTTTATTTTGTTTTGGTTTTGTTTTTTTTTGTTTGTTTTTTCTTTCTTTTTTTTTTTTTTAATTGTGATTAAATGAGTGATGTGGCATTTTTTGTTTGGACCTAGATATTGACTAGTTCTTATTTACATTATAATGTCACAAACCGTGAGTTTTACACTACTTCAAGCTGACAAACTAAAAATGGAGTTTTATTTCTTTTTCTACAGGGCCTTTAAAGGTTCAATTATGAAATGCTACTTAAATTGTTTTTACTTTTCACTTCATAACTAATTACTTGTGGCCAGCAATGCGGATTTTTTACTTCATTACACAATATCACTTAAATCCATGAAGAAGAAGGTGAAGAAGAAGGATTAGTCTGTGCCTTAAAACTTTCATTTTGCTTTATATATGTATTACTATATTATAAACTTCGAGTTTTCTACTATGTGGAATTACACACTTTTATTTAAACTACACACTCATAATCTTAGTTTTATTATGTAATTTTGGAAGCCTTCTCCACAGCCTTAGGTCAAATCCAGTTTTCTCCTGGGGGGTCAGTGCTTGTTAGCACAAAAATCTAAAATTCTCAGTGACCAGGGCTCTAACATTACACAAGTTAGGAACATCATATGGAGAAGAGAGGAAATAGGAATATTTTCACAGAATCACGGAATGGATTGGGTTGAGAGGACATAAAAAATCATCTCATCCCATCATCTCATCCCTACCATGGCAGGGACACCTCCCACTGTCCCAATGTCCAACCTGGAATTGGGCACTGCCAGGGATCCAGGGATTGGGAATTCCATCCCAGCCCCTCCCAGGGAACAATTCCTAATTCCCAATATCCCATCCAGCCCTGCCCTCCTTCACTTTAAAACCGAGGTAAAACCTGGGATCGTCTTTCCAAAGAATTCCCACAACCAACTCACCCTGTGCACCCTGCCTGGATTGTTCCTCTCCCAACTCCCAGGGCTCATCCCAACCCCCGTGGGTGTGGGATGCCCACGGAGCACAGGCTGGCTCTGTGTCAGGACTGCACTCACTCAAATCCCTGTCCCCTCCCGGCTCTGAAATCTTTATTGGATTTTCATCCATCATTTCGAGGGATCCTTCAGCACTGCGGAGGTGCTGCTCAGATGGGAGTGGATTCAGTCAAAGTGCCATCAATTCCGAATTTATTTCTTGTTCAAGCCACCAGCTCTGCTCTCGGGGTCCCTGTGGCTCAGGCAGCTCTGAGGAGCTCTCCAGAAGAACAGTGGAAAGTGGGAAAATGGAAAAGTCAGCGGATCTCATGTCCTGAGCTGTAAAAATCACTGAGCCACACCGGTGCATCACAAACCCTGTCCCTGCTGCAAGCACAGGACTGTCCCCAGCATCCAGACACTGCGGGAAAAATCCCACCCCCAACCCAAGGATCGCCTTGGAACAGCCAAAACAACTCCCAGGAATTGCCTTTGGCAAGGAACATCTGCTTGCTTTGCCACCGTGGGCTTGCTGCTGTCACTCACTTGGATACACGGAAATATTCCACGGGATTCCAAAGGATTATTGGGAGATCTGCCCTTAAATGTGTAGTGAACATCCAAACTTTCAATCATTTTGATCTTTTCGGGAAGAAGGAAAGATGCTGGAAGTGAACAAAGGTTCTTGAAGCCCTTCACTTTTTTAAAATAAATCCTGCAGGTGGAAACAGCTGCTGTTTATATGTGGCAGGGTGGGGGCCAAGTGATGAGGAAAGAACATTTTTAGTGGCACAGAAAAGCAGGAGGAAGCATTCATGGATGATATTTGACCATTCCTGATTTAACTTCAGAGCAGCTGTGCTTCTTGTTGGTTTGATTTGGCTTTGTGTCTGCTTTCTCCCAGTTCCCCCCTTTATTTGACTCACAAAAAAGAGCAAAGGAGAAGAAGTTTTAGAGCAAGAAGTCTCTAAAGAGTCAGTCCCCGTGATTTATTTTTGGCTTTTCCTCTTTTGGAAACACAGGTGGCATAGGGAAGGGTTAAGAGAGTTTCTTTATTTTCATCAGAATTGATTATAAAAGGAAATAAAGCTATAAAAATGGAAATAAAACTGTTAGTTTAGGCTGAATGCTAGAAAAATACAAATTAAAGGTGAAGCCACTGAAAAATAAATGGTTTTCCATGTCCAATTCTGAAATAAAAAAGACCGTTGCTAGCAAAAAATAAAGTTGATTTTTTTTTTTATTTTAAGAAATGACTTTGCCTCAACAGCACGCCTTTAATTCCAGAAATCAGCATTGAAATTCCAAAGTGCTTTAAGCAATGCTTCTCATCATAAGTTTGCAGCTCTATAATAAGTTGGTTTTGCAGGGCACAAAGCCCTGCTTGACACCTGAACCGTGGCCAAGGTGTTTGAATTTCCAGTGCCCTGAACCCTGGCCAGAGGCTGCTGCTGTCACAGGGTCATTTCCCTGAGCCAGAAAAGCCATTTACAAAAAGTCATTTACAGCTATTTTGTGAAACTTCCTCAGATTTTCCCTCTAATGACCATTTTCAATTTTTTTTTTTTTTCCCCCACAAGGCATTTTATCTATTTTCCTCTCTCTTTCAAAGAGATTTTCACATTATTTTGGGGCCAGCAAATGAATGTGGAACCTTTGTTTGGATATCCTGCAGGTGATTGTTTTCCCTGCTCCAGAGATCTCCTAATTTAGGCTTTATTCACACATTGATCCTCTTCTTCAATGTCATAAATTTTAATGTAGTTTAACATAGTGAGCTGTCACCAATTTGATTTGCCAGGTCAAGGAGTTCAACCTCCTTTAATCACAGTGTCCAGAGCTCTCTGTAACATTCCAAGAGCTCCTTTTCCTCCCATGGACTCACAATTTTTACCTTGATATCGACTTGGCTGAACTTATCACAAGTTTCTGTTCAGGGCTTTAAGGAATCAAATAAATAAATTTGATTCAGTCAATTTATCCTAAATGTGATGCTGCACTGACTCTGAAGGAATTCCATATTTCCAAAAGGGATGACATCCTGCAGGACCTGCTGTTAAATATTCTGTTGTGCCCATATAATTTGGGTTTTTCCTTCTTCCCAGAGATCTCCTTCCTGCAGCTCTGATAATCCCTGGATTTTTGCTTCAAACTTCTGATATTTTTTGCCTTGATGTTGTCTTGGCTGAATTTACCACAAGTTTCTGTTCAGGGATTTAAGGAATCAAATAAATAAATTTGATTCAGCCAATTTATCCTAAATGTGATGCTGCACTGACTCTGAAGGAATTCCATATTTCCAAAAGGGATGACATCCTGCAGGACCTGTTGTTAAATATTCTGTTGTGCCCATATTAATTGGGTTTTTCCTTCTTCCCAGAGATCTCCTTCCTGCAGCTCTGCCAATCCCTGGATTTTTGATTCAAACTTCTGATATTTTTTGCCTTGATGTTGTCTTGGTTGAACCTATCATGAATTAAGAAACCAAATAAATAAATTGGATTCAGCCAATTTATCCTAAATGTGATGCTGCACTGACTCTGAAGGAATTCCATATTTCCAAAAGGGTTGATATCCTGCAGGACCTGCTGTTAAATATTCTGTTGTGCCCATATTATTTGGGTTTTTCCTTCTTCCCAGAGATCTCCTTCCTGCAGCTCTGCCAATTCCTGGATTTTTGCCTCAAAGCCTCTGAAATTTTTTGCCTTGATGTTGTCTTGGCTGAATTTACCACAAGTTTCTGTTCAGGGATTTAAGGAATCAAATAAATAAATTAAATTTGGCCAATTTATCCTAAATTTGATGCTGCACTGACTCTGAAGGAATTCCAAATTTTCAGTGAGAAAAGGGATGACATCCTGCAGGACCTGCTGTTAAATATTTTGTTGTGCCCATATTATTTGGGTTTTTCCTTCTTCCCAGAGATCTCCTTCCTGCAGCTCTGCCAATTCCTGGATTTTTACCTCAAAGCAAACAAAGACAGAGAATTTCTGTATAAGCAGAAAAAAAAAAGCAAAAAACCCTGGATATGTCCATGCTTCAACACAGGGATTTTCCAGGGAATCTGGAAGGGACTTGCTTGGCCACTAATAAAAATCCAGCTGCATTTATGGAATAATAGAATTATAAATTTGTTAAGGCTGGACAAGATCTTTAAGACCATCAAGTCCAGCTATCACCACCATGTTCATTATTAAATCATGTCCCCAAATGTCACATCCACAGGTTTTTTGAACACTTCCATGGATGGTGATTCCATGACTCCCCTGGGCAGCTCCTTCCAATGTTTTACAACCCTTTTTGTGATTTTTTATTTTTATTTTTATAATATCCAACTTAACCCTCAAGGCCATTTCCTCTCCTCCTGCTGCTCGTTACACTTGAGCGTGTTTATCTTTCTTCAGAATAAATCAGCATCAAATTTTGGAAGGTTTAAAAAAAAAATCCACCACTGAAAATTCACGTCCTTCCAAACCCACGCCAGGAGGATGAATTTCACAGAGAATCCAACCATAATCCCTAAAAAATTTCGGGTGAAGCCCTTGTGGAAGAAAACAGCCAAGCTCCCAGTGCTGCTCTGTGCTTGCATTCTTAATGAGCAAAGCATGGAACAAAATTCAGGATATAATTTCCCAGCTGTCCAACCATATCATTATAAAACGATGTTTTCCTCATTTTTTAAGCAGTCAGATACGCTGGAATTCTGAATCCAAATTGGATTTCTGTGCTATGGAGTCCAAAGCCCACCCAGAAGAGCCCAGTCTATCTTCATTAACAAGAAACATTTCTATTGATTTCATTTTGCAATGTTTCATATTCCACATAACAAATCTGTATGGTCACCTAAATGAATTATTGCAACTCAATTTGGAATGATTCCATGGGGTTATTGTGTTATCCCTAGGATGCCTCAGTCTCTGGGTGTCAAAACTGGTTTTATTTCATGGAATAACATGGGAAAGTTAATCAGAGTAGGTTAAACCTCCCTGGGAGCCAAGGTCACAGAGAGTCTCAGCTGTAAATGGAGAGGTTGCACTATTTATTCATTTCTATTTATTTATTTTTAGGGATTTCTTTTTATTTATTTATTTATATTCATTTATTTATATAATTTTTTTGTCTTGAAAAAATATATTTATGCAAGAGAAAAAGGCATATTTATTTATTTATCTCTTGGAAAGAGCTATTTATACAAGAAAAAAAAGACAATTTTTTGTCTTTTGGGATTTCTTACCAGTCTCAGTCCTGCTGAAACTCTTGTTGGGTTGTCCAGTAGGAAATATTTTTTATTTTTTTCCCCTCCTGCAAAGCCATCACCATTAAAAGAGGAGAAGTTGCACCATAATTAAGCTTTTCCCATGGAATCTCTTCACTTTGGCATTTTTCTCAGATTTTTACATCACCTTTTCAGGAAACAGAACTATTATTTTTAGGAGCCTGTGCCACGTTTTAGAGTTTCAACAATAACTTGTTTTTTCTTCTTTTATGCTCTTGACTTTTCCTGATTTTTTTCTGCCACGACAGGGCAGTGCTTTGAATTCCGTGAATCAGGAATTGCTGTTTTATCTCTGTGTGTGGAGGAGCCCCAGGCAGGGTCTGCTAAAGCTGCTGGGACTGATGGAGCAGCTCCAAAGCTGAGTGCTGAGGCAGGAGCCAGAAATTCCATGGAGAAATAGAATTGAGTGGATAATTCCATGAAGAAATTCCTTGAAGAAATAGAATTGAGTGGATAATTCCATGAAGAAATTCCATGGAGAAATAGAATTGAGGGGATAATTCCATGAAGAAATTCCATGAAGAAGAAATAGAATTGAGTGGACAATTCTATGAAGAAATTCCATGGAGAAATAGAATTGAGGGGATAATTCCATGAAGAAATTCCTTGAAGAAGAAATAGAATTGAGTGGACAATTCTATGAAGAAATTCCATGGAGAAGAGATAGAATTGAGTGGATAATTCCATGAAGAAATTCCATGGAGAAATAGAATCGAGTGGACAATTCTATGAAGAAATTCCTTGAAGAAGAAATAGAATTGAGTGGACAATTCCATGAAGAAATTCAATAATTCAATAATTCAATTCTATTTCTCCATGGAATGTCTTCATGGAATTATCCACTCAATTCTATCTCTTCTCCATGGAATTTCTTCATGGAATTATCCTCTCAATTCTATTTCTTCAAGGAATTTCTTCATGGAATTAGCCACTCAATTCTATTTCTTCTTCAAGGAACTTCTTCATAGAATTGTCCACTCAATTCTATTTCTTCATGGAATTTTTGGCTCCTGCCTCAACACCTGAAGAAATAAATCTGCTGTGGAGATTTTTTTTTTATTATATTTTTTTTAATTGTGTCACTGTGTGTGTCAAACACTGAAGGGGTTTGGATGGAGGAGTCAGGAACCCAAAATGTCACCGGCAGGATGAGGCGGGGGATGGCAAAGTGCACAAACATGAGAAGGGGCCCAGGAGAACCTCGTGGAATCCCACAATTCCCAGTGCCAGGGACAATCCCAGCCAGGAGAATTCACTGGGAACAGCCCTGAGGGGAACTTGGGGATGTTGTGGGTGAAAATCTGAACAGGAGCCATCAGTGAGTGCTGGGAGCCCTGAAATCCATCAGCACCCTGGGCTGCAGCCAAGGAGGAGAGAGCAGCAGGAAAGGGATTGGGATTGGGATTGGGATTGGGATTGGGATTGGGATTGGGATTGGGATTGGGATTGGGATTGGGATTGGGATTGGGATTGGGATTGGGATTGGGATTGGGATTGGGATGGGGTTGGGGTTGGGATTGGGATTGGGATTGGGATTGGGATTGGGATTGGGGTTGGGATTGTGGTTGAGTTTGGGATTGGGATTGGGGTTGGGTTGGGATGGGATTGGGATTGGGATTGGGGTTGGGATGGGATTGGGATTGGGATTGGGATTGGGATTGGGAGTGGGATTGGGATTGGGATTGGGACTGTGTCCCTGTGCCCTGCTCAGGTGTGACCCCACCTGCAGAGCTGCCCCAGACCTGGATCCCAGCACGGGGAGGAGCTGGAGCTGCTGCAGAGAGCCCAGAGGAGGCAGCAGGATGAGCAGAGGGATGGAGCAGCTCTGCTGGGAGGAAAGGCTGGCACAGCTGGGATTGTTCAGCCTGGAGAGGAGAAGCTTTGGGCTGAGCTCAGGGTGGCCTTGCAGGGCCTGAAGGAGCTGCAGGAACCATGGAGAGAGACAATTGCCAAGGGATGGAGGGACAGCACCCAGGGAATGGAGGGACAGCACCCAGGGGATGGAGGGACAGCACCCAGGGAATGGAGGGACAGCACCCAGGGGATGGAGGGACAGCACCCAGGGGATGGAGGGACAGCACCCAGGGGATGGAGGGACAGCACCCAGGGAATGGAGGGACAGCACCCAGGGGATGGAGGGACAGCACCCAGGGAATGGAGGGACAGCACCCAGGGGATGGAGGGACAGCACCCAGGGGATGGAGGGACAGCACCCAGGGAATGGAGGGACAGCACCCAGGGAATGGAGGGACAGCACCCAGGGGATGGAGGGACAGCACACAGGGAGTGGCTTTGAACTACCAGAGGGCAGGGCTGGATGGGATATTGGGAATTAGGAATTGTTCCCTGGGATGTAATTCCCAGAGCAGCTGTGGCTGCCCCTGGATCCCTGGCAGTGCCCAAGGCCAGGTTGGACACTGGGACAGTGGGAGGTGTCCCTGCAGGGGATGGATCTGGATGAGCTTTGGATCAAGGATTTTTTGATCCTTCCAACCCAAACCATCCAGGGATTCCATGATGTCAGAGAGAGGGGATAGACAGGGCTACACTTCCCTGGCATGTCCATCCTCCATCACCTGGGATCATCCCATTCCCAGACACACCAGCTGGAGTCTCCTATGCAGAGTCTGTTGAACAAAAACCACCCAAATCCTTCCTGTTCCAACTCAGGCTTTGCCTTTGCCCAATCTGCAGCTGCTTTCCCCTCTCCAAAGCCACAGAGTTTTGGGTGACCATCAATAGCTCAGCTGATGACAATAAAGAGACACAGAATCCCTGAGCTCCTGGGCAAACAAAAAGGAGCTGCCTCGTGTCACTGTCACACAACAAATGATTTCCTTTCGCCCCCAGCTTTGACTGAATTTCAATCCCAGGCTTAAAGAATCAGCCTGGGTTCCCCCAGGGGAACTCGGGGCTGTTTTCAGTGGTCAGCAAAAGGAGGGCCCAGACTGTTCATTAATATTTTAAAAAGCCAAACACCAAGATGACACGAGGGATGATGGATTGTCTGCGCTGCCTCTACATTAAAGCAGAGCACTCAGGGAGTTTGGAGCTGAAGGATCAGTTGAAGGAAAGCTCCCTCACATCCCAGCAGGGTGTGGCTTTATTGCTCCCACGACACAACATTCCATGGGGATTCTTTCCCGAACGAGGCAGAGAGTGGGGATTTCTAATTGCTTAGAAATGTGGTTTATTTTTCTTATCTTCTCCAAAAAAACGTGAGTTCTTGGTACAGGTGTTGAGAGCATGGCCAGAAGTCCTAAGACTTATGGTTACAAGGTCTTTTAAGGATTTATTAACCAATAAAACACTGCCAACAAAGATATTTATGTTATATTATGTATACTATGTATATTATGTATGTTATGTATATTATGTATGTTATGTATATTATGTATATTATGTATATTATGTATATTATGTATATTATGTGGAGCCAATACTAAGAAATTTCATCTTATTGACTCATACTACAGAATGAACTTTCTCAGCCAATGACACACAAACTCACATTGCTGCACTCTAAAACTTCTTTTTTACCTTTATAACTGCTTTTATTTTTTTCTATATCTTAGACTCCAAGATATGAGACAGAGAGAGATAAGACTCTATCTCATCTCAACTTCACATGGCTCTGCTTTAAACTATAAATCTATATTCTCATTTCTGACACCCAAGTTTGGAAGTCTTTTCCAAGGTCTCAGATGGAATCCTGTGGTTTTTTTTTTCTAAGCTTTGGCTTACAGGCCCAGTGTTCTGAGAATTCCTTGCATTTTGAATTCCAACAGCAGGGCTGCTGGGATCACAATTCTTTCCCCTACACTGGTGGCTGGATCCTCCAATGGTTGTTTTTTTCCCCCCAATGTTTCCCTGCCTGGTCTTTGAACTCTCCAAGGTATCATCCCTGCCTTTAGAGAGCAGAAGCTTTGAGATTTGGAATTAAATCCCATGTAAAAGGTGGCAGATCCAACAACAACCACGAGCAGCTGGGCCTGGAGACATCACCCAGCTGAAGGCTCAGCCCTTCTGCTCCATCCCATCTGTGTCAAACACAAACTTCCAGTCTCAAACAGAATCTTGGAATTATTTCCCTAACACTGTCTGAAATTTGAGTCATTACAACCATAAATATTAATTTTATCAGCAAAGAAATTCCCCTCTTTACATTTTTGAGATCAGACACACTCAGGATATTCTTAATTCCTGTGTAGATGAATCCTTTAAGAGATTCCAGGTTGGAAACCAGAACATTTTCACCATGAAGTGATTCCTTAAAAAACGTGGATTCCTCCATAAATGGAGCTCCACATCCATCTGTAAGCTCAGCTCATGCACAATCCAACTGGCTGGGAAGGTGGAAGAACTTGAGGCTCAAATGAGAGGGTTTTTCTGCATGGAGTCACCATGGGATCCTCTAGGAAAGAAAATATCAGTGAGAAAATTTTAACATAAAATATTTGTGTCTGAAGCCAAAAATTTAGGCAAGAATTCCCTAATTTTCTTCATTAAGAATTGTTTTCTAGTAACTGAGTGACTCTTTTGTCATATTAATAAAAAGATTACTCTGTATAAGTCCAAACTCTGAATATTTTGGAGATTTTTGGACATATTTTTATGATAATATTTTTACAGGGTGAAAATACTGGCTTTAAGTTCCTGAAGTGTTCCTGGCAGAATCTGACACTTCTCCATTTCCTTGTTTAATGAGATAGAGATGGGCAGGCATTAAAAATCTTCCAGAGATTTGGAATAAAATTCATTCCATACAAAAGCTGATGGCTGGAAATCCACGGAATTTTTTGAGAGGGGGAAAAAAAGGCTGAGACTTTGTGGTGAAAATTTTCTGTTTTTCAACCTGGAATCTCTTACAGGGTTATTCTACACAGGAATTAAGAATATCCTGATTGTGTCTACTCAAAAATGTAAAGAGGGATTTTTTATGGCGATAAAATAAATGTTTATGGTCACAATTACTCAAATTTCAGGCCATGTTATGGAAATAATTCCAAGATTCTATTTCAGACTGAAAATTCATGTTGGACAAAGATGGATTTAAAATTCTTGATGGTCAGTCTGGGAATATTTGAGACTGTGGAAGACAATTGTGGACGTTGTCACCTTAAGTTTGGAGAGGCAATGAGCACTTTGTGGCACCAAAATCTCACCTTGACAGTAAAACCACAGGCAAAGAAAAAGAAGAAGAAGGAAAGGAAGATTTTTTTTTGTGAAAAAGTTTTGCTGTGAGGGGATATCAGAAGATTGCAAATGAGCTAAATTAATCAGGCTGCTTTCCTAGTGAAATAAGTTGGATTAAAAAAAAAAAAGTGGCAGAACTCAGCAAGGCAAAAATATTTTGGTACCAGGTAAAGACTCAGGTGGAGAGGGAAATAATGAAGGGCTTGGTTTAGCCTCAGTCAGCCCAGAAAGGTCAAATTTAAAATTATTGGTTAATTTATTAATTCAATCCTGTATGATGCTTATGAAATTCAGCCTTTCAGTGCCTTTCTTAGCATGAAAACCATGAGCTACATTTACGTTGTTTTTTTTTTAATATTTCTGTGCGTTTCTGAGTTTCTAAAGGACATCCTAGGCAGGATTCCCTTCAGTGTCCCACGGGAAGAATTTTTGGGATGTTTTTTATCACTGTGCCCGTTCCATGGAGCAATTTTGGGGCAAATTTCCCTCTCCATCTCCAAACATAAATCCCAAACTCTGTTTCAACGGTAATTCCCTTGATTTTATTTTTTTTTTTTTTGGTTTAACCATGGAAATCCTCATTATACCCCTATCACTTCTTCCACGAGGAGAAAAGAACGATGTGAAATGTGAGTGGGTGGAAAGATGGATGTTTTTATGCCAACATATTTCCCGAGAAATGGATGGAAAAAGCTTCCCAGGGAGGATAAATGACCCAATTAGCAAACATAATGCAGGGGGACACTTCCCCAGATTGCAGCTGCTGTAATCTGACGGGAAATTCTCCATCTCCAAACAGGGACATGATGGAGCTCGCATTATTCTGCCATCAGAGGAGCTGAAAAATGGAATTGTCCGTGCCCAAAATATTCAGAGGATCTCGCAGGCAGCCCGTGCTGAATTTCGGATCAATAGGGTTGAATATTTCACCAGCAATCAGACATTTGAAAATCAATGCTGTCAGGGTTGGTAATGCTCTGCTAGAGGAGACTGAAGGCAGCCAGGGATGGGCTAAAAGCTGCTCCACAACTTTTGTCTGCTTGTGCAAAAAAAAATGAAAAATATTTGACACGGTGATTTAGAAATTCAGAGTTTTGATTTTCTAACCAGAGGAGCAAAGAGAGACATTGCAAAACACACCCAAAAAAGCACAGTTAATGAAATATTTAAAGTTAATGAGATATTTGAGGTGTGGAGACTTCTCTGGAAAGGGATGTTGAGCTCCATATTGACATTTAGTGGAGAAAAAAAAAACTTCTTACACGTGTTCAAATCTTGTTCTAGGTGTTCAAAACTTGCTAAAGGTGTTGAAAACTTGATGTCCTGACCCAGTTTTCTTCCCTGTGAGGGTGGTGAGGCCCTGGCTCAGGTTGCCCAGGGCAGCTGAGTCTGTCTCATCCCTAGAATTGTCCAAGGTTGTTTTTTTCCTTGATTTTTTCTTCATTTCCTGAGCTTGGTTCTCTCAATTTCCTTCTCAGCTTCAACCCTTCTGTTTAGCCTGGTCCATTATTCTGGTCTGCCAGAGAACAGAGAGCTTAAATATCTTAATATCAATGGAGTTCTTTCCTACTGGGAAAAGCCATTTTTAATATGTGTCCGTTCATAATATGATCTGTTCGAATCCCTGCAGAAAAACGGGGTGGTCTTGATGATTTTGGACCTTGTTGCACTGAAGTTTCTGCTTGCAGAAGGGTAGGAAAAGAAAATCAGCCTTTGTTTGCATCTAGATTGACTTAGTCTTGAGTTTAAACTACAGAGCACAGTCCATGGAATGATGGAGAGCTGCAGGATTAAGGGAAATAAAGGGATGAAGGCAAATAAATTAAAGGTTATGCCAAGGAAATTGTGCCTTGCACCTCACCTGAGCTGGGAATTTTATTGGCTCTGGTGTTTGAGCCTCATTTCCTCATGGGAAGAGAAGAGAAAACTAAAATGAGGAATTGTGCTGGTTCCTGGCACCTGCAATAGGATTATCCACACCCCAAAACGATGACTCTGCTTGCTGGAATGATCTTTAATTTTATTCCAGGTGATTCCCATCAGGGAATCAGGGTTAGGATGGGGAGGGGGATCCTTCTGCCTCCCAGGAAAGATGAGGATGGGCCTCTCCTCCCTTGGATTTTGTGATCCCAAAAATCCTCCCCAACATCCCTCCCAGCACTGCCCTCCCCCAATGGTCTAAAGTGTCTTTAGAATGACACTCTGACTATTTTTGGGACTCAGATCAACAAAATCAACAAAAAAAAAGCACAAAAATGATGGTATCAGGGCATTTTAGGGGTTCACAGAATCCTGGTGATGGCACCTGCCAGGCTTGGACAGGGAAAGGTCCCAAGGATTGAATCCTGCTGGGAATTGCTTTGTTTGGAACAACGAGCTCAGTCCAGAGCGTGGCTATTAAAGCATCACCTGATGTGGGTGTGCCATAAAAAACCACCAATAATCAGCATTTCCAGGGCAGAATTCCTTCAAACTCTTCCTTTAATCCCCTTGGATCAGCCAGAGGAGGAATTTGCCTGGAGGAGCAGAGGCAGAACAGGAAGGACAGTGGAGATTAGAAGTCCCAAACGAAAAAAAAGATTTTTCCAGCAATATTCCAGCTCTCTCCTGGTTCTGTTTCAAAGACATATCAAGATCTCTTCCCTTGTGTCTTTTCTAATTGATAGTTTCCTAATTATTTCCAGAATTTTTGCTGCCTGTCCTTATTAATTTCCATGTTTATCCGGTTCCCTAAAATTCATCTTAGCCTTGTAACCTCTCAGCAGCCCAAACATTCTTCTTCTCTCCAAGTTCATTATCCCCACTCTATAATTAAATTCTTATGGCTCTTTTATGATCTTGATCTGCTTTTGTTACCTAATAACTTCTCCTACAGCACCTGAAGCAAATGTTTTACTGAAACATGAACAGGTCCCGTGACTTAAAATGGAATAAATCAGTCAGCACATCATGGGAGAGGGATTGGATCAGCCTGGAACGATTCCCTTGTCCAATGCCATGTTGGTGTTGAACATTTACAATTTTCTTTCAAGACCTTTAATTATTATTTCCTTCCAAATTTGTCTAAAAGCTCTGCATATGATTAAGTCAGGCTAATGAGCACAGAGATACCTGAGTCAGAAAGGGAGGAATCCCTTAAGTGATGCATTTATTATTCTCTGAGGATTTGCTTTAATCCCTGATTTGATAAATTTATTAAAAATCCTCCCTAACCATGTCCAGCTGCCTGCAATTCCCTCTCCTCTTTGGAATTCTGGGCTGGACCTTGCACTGTCTCCTGCTGGAGGATCTGAAGACTTTTTTTATTTCCTTTTCATCTCTCACAGTGACCATTTCTTTTCATTTTCGCTGGCTATCCTCATTTTCCACTTTTCTGTATTAACTCATCCTCAGTGAACGTGGGGCAAATTATTATTTTTATTATATTTATTATGATTATTATTATTAATGCTTTTAACATTTCATTTTTTTATTTATTTTGTCGAACCTGCATTGCATGAAATCCTTAATCCCCTCTCAACTTTTGAGTTGCTCCTGCTTTTCTCCTCCCCACCCTGCACTCTTTTATTTAGAAGACTGAAGAAAGTTTTGTGGTTTTCTTTTTCTTCACAAAATTTAGCTAAACTTGGATTTTTAGTAGCTGTGCTCCCTGAATTCTGGGATGGAGCTGTCTGGGCTTCTGTCTGGTTTTTCCTTCCCTTCCTGCCTGTGTCAAACTCTTTATTCCCATTTTTTTTTTTTGTGCAATCCCAGTTCTCCCAGAGAGGAGGGTGGTTGGATTCCTCTTTCTTTCTCTTCCTTGGATTTCTCTTTCTTTTCTCTTAATGAGAAAAGAAATCATTAATTAGATGACGTTAATTCATGTCACAGAACCATGGAGTGGTTTGGGCTGGAAATTGGTAGGAATTAATGGTAATTATACTAATCTTTTCATTAAGATCCTCTGATCTTCTGTGATTCTATGAAGATCCAAATTTTGGTATTTTTTTGTTTTGAGAAAAAAAAAAGAAAAATTCTGCCTGAATGCAAATCATCTCCAGCAGCTCCAGATCTGGTAAAATTGCTGTTACCAAGGTCAAGGAATTCAAGGAAATAAAGGAAATAAAGGAAAGCAAGGAAATCAAGGAAATCAAGGATTTCGAGGAATTCAAGGAAATCAAGAAATTCAAGGAAGTCAAGGAAGAGCTTGCTGGGTACAGAAAAGCTGGGACTGGGGAAGGGAGGAATAATTCAATACAACATTGCTGAATCTAAAAAAAAAAACCCCAACCTTTCCTCAAAAATCAGCTGCTCCCAAAAGGAGCTCTATGGTCAAAAACTTGCTCAGGAGATTTCATCCACAAGCCTCTAAATACCACAAACCCCTTATTTTTTCAAATTAAAAATGAAGAATAAATACGTTTTATTTCTTTTTAAATCACTGATACTGCAGCAGAGGCAGCAAGAGCCAGGAGAGGGTGGATTCTCCTCAAGGGATTTCCTTTGAGGGCAGAACCCCAGGAGAACAAATCCTATAACAAGGCACGACAGTGAGGGGAAGGGATTTTGTCCAGCTCATCCTTTTCCCTGGCTTGATAAAGCCTGACATGGTTAGACCCAGCTTGGGTGGCTTCTCCAAACAGGTGAAGTCTGGGGTTAAAATATTTTGAATTTTTTTCTTGCTGTGTTGTCCAGACTCTCCAGGCTTCACATCCATGGCCTTCTACAAACAGGTGAAGTCTGGGGTCAAAATATTTTGTATTTTTTTTGCTTGCTGTGTTGTCCAGACTCTCCAGCCCTCATATCCATCAGCTTCTACAAACAGGTGAAGTCTGGGGTTAAAATATTTTGACTTTTTTTTGCTTGCTGTGTTGTCCAAACTCTCCAGGCTTCACATCCACGGCCTTCTACAAACAGATGAAGTCTGGGGTCAAAATATTTTGTATTTTTTTTGCTTGCTGTGTTGTCCAGACTCTCCAGCCCTCATATCCATCAGCTTCTCCAAACAGGTGAAGTCTGGGGTTAAAATCTTTTGAATTTTTTTCTTGCTGTGTTGTCCAGACTCTCCAGGCTTCACATCCATGGCCTTCTACAAACAAGTGAAGTCTGGGGTAAAAATATTTTGAATTTTTTTTGCTTGCTGCATTGTCCAAACTCTCCAGCCCTAATGTCCATGGGCTTCTCCAAACAGGTGAAGCCTGGAATTAAAATATTCTGAATTTTTTTTGCTTGCTGTGTTGTCCAGACTCTCCAGCCCTCATATCCATCAGCTTCTACAAACAGGTGAAGTCTGGGGTTAAAATATTTTGAATTTTCTTTGCTTTCTGTGTTGTCCAAACTCTCAGGCCTCACATCCATGGGTTTGTAATCCATCCAAAACCGAGATCTCATGGATGTCATTTTTATTAGCCCACCTTTAATGGTGAGCTGCTCCTGCCTTTTTGTCCCTGGAGCCCAGACTGTTGGGAACAAACCTTTTAAAGCTTTATTGCTTTTGTGCTCCCATTGTTTCCTTGTCAGGGCTGTGCTGAGCAGAATTTCCCTTTGACAGTGGCTGCTTCTCCCTAAAAGCTTCTGCCTCTCCCAGGCTGGACCAGCAGGCTCCATCCCAGCATCTCCCTCTTGTAATTGCCTGGGGGCCAATCCCTCCTAAAAGAATTAAAAATGCAAATCCAATCTCATAATTGTGTAATATGATCAAGCTGGCAGCTGGATCAATACGGGCCCAGGCTGTCAATAAAGGAGCTCCCAGGTCTGTTTGTCAGAGCTGCCCAACGTCACTTTATCACTGCTGCTGCTGGGCTCCTTCCCCCCCAGCAGAAATGGCATTTCATCAGGGCCTTCCCAGCAATCAGCTCCAATTTTTTGTATCCTGGAAATCCGTCCTGTGGTCCTGCTGCTGCCTTTGGGAGGCTGGAGAAGGAGTCAGGCAGGCTTTGGCTTCTCCAGGCTGTCACAGGGGGCTGGGACTGACAATAACACACTGGGGTATCTTCATTTTCTGGCCACAAATGACACGGGGTTAGCAGCAAAGGGAAGCACTGTGGAAAAGGAAATCTGGGAATCAATGAGTGAATTCCCACTGGTGCTGGAGCTGTTGGTTGAATATGAGATCAACTTCCCAGCCCTGAGTCTCAAAACCCCCTCCAGACAGTCCCTTCTTACTCAATACTGCCTCCAAAGTGTTTTGGAATAAGATCTCCTGGTCCAAAATGTGGAGGGATCAGAAGGCACAAAAATTGAATTAGCACGGACATTGTTCCTCCCTGCCCAGCCACAACCACAAAAACTGAAATAAATCATCTCATGATAAAATGTATGAAGGTAACAGTCTGCTCAACTTCTTCTGTATCATTTCAGCCCCCACAGTGTTTTGGGAAAAGCAATTTAAAGAATCCCTAACTCATACAGGGATAATTCCATAGGTAGCAAAACATTCAGGTGGCCTCTTGGGAGATCCAAGCTTTATTCAGATGTAGAGAAATAGGGAACAGAAAGGAGAGAAAAAGTTTTGAATGCCCAGAGAAGCTGTGGCTGCCCCTGGATCCCTGGAAATGTCCCAGGCCAGGCTGGACATTGGGACAGTGGGAGGTGTCCCTGCCATGGCAGGGCTGGGATGGGATCACCAAGTTCCATTCCAACCCAAACCATTCCATAGCTCTATCTTTTTGTGATTCTATATAAAAAAATCTTAATATATTTATGGGTACCTCACCCAGTTCATCTACTGGGAAGAACTGGAAAACAAATCCTGGGAGGAGCAGCTGGGATGGGAAAGGGGAGAAAAGGAGGCTCAGGGGGGACCTTGTGGCTCTGCACAAGTCCCTGGCAGGAGGGGCAGGCAAAGGAGGAGAGGAAATGGCCTCAAATTGCAGCAGGGCAGGCTCAGGGTGGAGATTGGCAAAGAAAATTTCCCTGGCAGAGTGGTCAGGCCTTGGGATGAGCTGCCCAGGGAGGTTTGCAGTCACTGTCTGTGGGAGTGTTCAGGAGCAGGCTGGATGTGGCCCTTGGGGACAGGGTTTGGGGGATGCTGGTGGCACTGGGGTGGCACTGGCTCATCCTGAGGGGCTCTTCCCAGCCTGGGCATTCCATGAAATCAAAGCAAAAGGCACCTGCACATCCAGCAAATATTCAGGCTGCTCCAACTCACAATTCATCTGCTCCCAGCCCCAAGCCCTTGGGGGCTGTGAGGAGTCTCCAGGATGGTCCCTCCCAGCCAAAGCTCAGGTTCCTACAAATCAAAGGCATCAGGTGAAGTTCAGGTGAGCTTTAGGGTGACAGTGTGGGTGTGGCCCTTGGGGACAGGGTTTGGGGGATGCTGGTGGCACTGGGGTGGCACTGGAGGATCCTGTGGGGCTCTTCCCACTTTGATGATTTCATGATTCCTGGGAATGCTCTTCTCTCTTTTCACAGCTGATCCACAGCACGAAATCAGCTGCCCCAAAAAACCAAAAGCATAAACAGGATAAATGGAATTCACATACAAATGCACTGAGGCAGAAGAGCCTCAACACCCACAAAATAAAGACATTTCACTCACAATCAACTCACACCAAGAGGATTTTTGCTGGTGATGGCCAGAGAGTAAAAATTCAGTGTCATGGAAATATAAAGCTTCCAGCAATGTTTTTGTTCCCCTCTGGAATGAAAACAAAACTTTAGGACCATTACTCTGACTTGGAAGTGGCTCAAAAATTGCAATTTTTTGTATTGAAAAGCTCCAGGTTTTGGTGCAGGCCTCAAGACAGAAACCCTGGCCTTCAGAAAACTTGGTCAAACCCAGTAAATCCCCCCAGAATAACCCAGCCTTGATAAACACCATATTTTCATGCAATGACATTTTGTTGAGAGTATTCCAGCTGCCCTGAGCTGCAGCCTGGTTGAGATTGGGCAATTTGGAGTTATTAATATTGCTAAATCTTCCTTTTCAAAGGCCACCACGTCTCTTGATGATCACAGGACATAAGGAATTAATAATTTAGGACTGGGGAGAGGGTAGAGGGAGGGTTGTGGTGTGGTTTATTAGACCCAGGCATAGGGCTGTAATAAAGCTGCCCACAGGCAGGTCACAAATCATTATTTTTTTGGTTTTTAACGTTAAAAAAAAATTATTATTTTACAAAGAAAAGCACCCCAGCTCAGCTGGCTGTGAGTTCTCATCCCAGATGGTGACTGGGACTCCCTGGATGAGCCCCTGGGCAGCCTGAGCCTGATCTTCCTTTGTGGAGCTCCTTGGGATGGCACAGGGTGGTGGCACAAGGTGTCACCTCACCTGTGGGTTGGTGGGTGTGTCCCTAATTGTCCCTTCCCTTGGCTCAGGGTTCCAAAAAGTATCCATGGAATGTGGGGCTCGATCCCAACGTGAAAATTGTTCCCTGCTCATGGAATCCCAGGATGGTTTGGGTTGGAAGGGACCTCAAATCCCACCCAGAGCCACCCCTGCCATGGCAGGGACACCTCCCACTGTCCCAATGTCCAGCCTGGAACTGAACATTCCAGGGATCCAGGGACAGCCACAGCTGCTCTGGGAAATCTCTTCCAAAGCCTCACTCCAGAGCTCCTGGCTGGGAATGACCTGGAGCAGGGATTTAGGGAATTTATGGTGGTGGTTGATCCATTTGGTGCTCAGAAATGAAGAAATTCCTTTTCCTTTTCTTCCAGCACCTCCACACAATCCCAGGATTCCAAGGAGCTGTAACATCCTTGGGAAAATGTCAGTTTTATCCCTTGGCAGTCACACCAAAACCACTTCAAATTTGGTAATGTTTGAGGTGTCCCTGCCCAGAATAAGATGATTTTTAAGGTCCCTCTTTAAGGCAGGGACACCTTCCCCTATCCCAGGTGGCTCCAGCCCCAATGTCCAACCTGGCCTTGGACATTTCCAGGGATCCAGGGGCAGCCACAGCTGCTCTGGGGCCTCACCATCCACACAGGCAGGAATTCCTAATTCCCAAAATCCCATCCAGCCCTGCCCTCTGGCAGTGTGAAGCCATTCCCTGGGTGCTGTCCCTTGTCCCCAGTCCCTCTCCAGCTCTCCTGGATCTCCTTTAATCCCTGGAATTGATTCTGAGCTCTCCCTGGATCCTTCTCCTGTCCAGGTGAGCACCCCCAGCTCTCCCAGCCTGGCTCCAGCACAGAGAATTCCACGATCCTGTGAAATATGAGATTAAATAAGATTTTTTCCTCTCTGGCATCACCGTGCCAGCTCTCCTGGCCCTTGCAGACCAATCCATGCTGGAAATGCCACACACACTTCACTCCTCTCCCAATTTCCCCCACACTGACCCTGGTTCCAACAACTCCCGTGCCAAAAAATTGTCCATAAGAGCAGAGTGGGTGTGGGATGTGATGGGCTTTGACCCCCAGGAATTCTCACACCGAGCTCCCTGCCAGATGCTCTCGTTAAGTGGCTGTAAAACACCAGAGTGACACAGGAACAGCAGAAAATTTCCCTCTTCATTTTTTTTTTTTTTTTTTTTTTTTGCTCCAAGTTAATTTGTAGGCAATTACTGCAGCTTGAACCGCTTGCATTTGCTCTGCAGGAAGGAGGTTATTTAAGATTTTTTAAATTATTTTTAATTTTTTTTCGGATTAATTATTGATGATTCAGATCAGGAGCCGTTTATTACCTCCTTGTTTTACAAACAGTTTTCAGTGTTAGTGTAGTCCACATAGACGTGGATAAATCATTTATTTGGCCAAAAAATCGTCGTGAGGGAAGGGATTTTGCCTTTTACACCTTGGATTTTCAAAAGCAGGGAAGCTGAGTTGTTGGCTCTAAATTGTGTTTATCCAGAGGAAATTATCCAGGGGAAACCTGACTTAAAATGGCCAAAACAACCCCAAAAATAGCAAGAAAAATGGCCCAAAAAGTCCTAAAATCTGCACCATAGCACCCAAAATCTACCAAAATTCCAAGGAGTTTTGGGAAAAATATTGCGAAAGGAGTCCTAAAAAATCCACACTAAAATATAAAAAAAAAACCCACTCAAAAATCCCCTAGAAAAGTCCTAAAATCAGTCACTGGAAACTTAAAATCTGCACTGAAACACCCAAAGTCTGCACTAAAAGACCCCAAACCTGCAAAATTTCTGGGAAAAATGTTGGGAGAAATCCAGGGAAAATTCAGCCTAAAAAACTCCCCAAAAATTAGCACTAAGAAATGCAAAAAATCCTCTAAAAATGGCACTAATGGTGGCCAAAAAAGTCCTAAAATCTGCACTGAAAAACCAAAAATGGTCCCAAAACCCAGCGAGATTCCAGAGATTTCTGGGAAAAACATCGAGAGAAATCCAGGGAAAATTCAGCCTAAAAACCTCCCCATAATTAGCACTGAGAAATGCAAAAATCCCCTAAAAATGGCACTAATAATGGCCAAAAAAGTCCTAAAATTTGCAGTGAAAAACAAAAATTGTCCTAAAACCCAACAAGATTCCAGGGATTTCTGGGAAAAACATCAAGAGAAATCCAGGGAAAATTCAGCCTAAAAAAACCCCCAAAATACCCAAAATTCCTGCCCTGGGAACGCTCCTCCAGGGTTTGTGGGAGCTCCCCCTTGCACCACTGAGCACCCAAAGCAAGCTTTGGAATTCTGGGATCAAAAGATGGATAAAGAGAAAAATCCAAACCCTCTTTGCTGGTGGTTTGCACTCCTGAGTGTGCAGGAGCACTGGGGAAAGGGTGACATCAAATCATGGAATGGTTTGGGATGGAAGAGACCCTAAAGATCATCCAGTGCCACCCCTGACACCTCCCAGTGTCCCAATGTCCAGCCTGGCCTTGGGCACTGCCAGGGATCCAGGGGCAGCTACAGCAAATCTGGGAATTCCAGCCCAGCCCCTCCTCACCCTCCCAGGGAAAAAATCCTAATTTTCAAAATCTCATCCATCCCTGCCCTCTTCATCCTGAACCCATTGTCCCAAAAGTCTCCAGATTCCTTCCCAAAATCCCATCCAGCCCTGCCCCAAAAGTCTCCAGTTTCCTTCCCAAAATCCCATCCAGCCCTGCCCCAAAAGTCTCCAGTTTCCTTCCCAAAATCCCATCCAGACCTGCCCTCTCCAGCCTGAAACACTGCCCCAAATGGTTCCAGATTCCTTCCCAAAATCCCATCCAGCCCTGCCCCAAATGGTTCCAGATTCCTTCCCAAAATCCCATCCAGCCCTGCCCCAAATGGTTCCAGATTCCTTCCCAAAATCCCATCCAGCCCTGCCCCAAATGGCTCCAGATTCCCTTCACAAAATCCCATCCAGCCCTGTCCTCCTCCAGCCTGAACCCACTGTCCCAAATGGAACCAAATGGCCCCCAAATCCCACCCATCTCTGCCCCAAATGGCTCCAGATTCCTTCCCAAAATCCCATCCAGCCCTGCCCCAAATGGTTCCAGATCCCCTCCCAAAATCCCATCCATCCGTGTCCTCCTCCAGCCTGAACCCACTGCCCCAAATGGTTCCAGATTCCTTCCCAAAATCCCATCCAGCCCTGCCCCAAATGGTTCCAGATTTCTTCCCAAAATCCCATCCATCCGTGTCCTCCTCCAGCCTGAACCCACTGCCCCAAATGGTTCCAGATTTCTTCCCAAAATCCCACCCATCCCTGCCCCAAATGGTTCCAGATCCCTTCCCAAAATCCCATCCACCCCTGCCCCAAATGGTCCCAGATCCCTTCCCAAATCCCACCCATCCCTGCCCCAAATGGTTCCAGATCCCTTCCCAAAATCCCATCCAGCCCTGCCCCAAATGGCTCCAGATTCCTTCCCAAAATCCCATCCATCCCTGTCCTCCTCCAGCCTGAACCAAATGGCCCCAAATGGAACTAAATGGCCCCAAAATCCCATCCAGACCTGCCCCAAATGGCTCCAAATTTCGTCCCAAAATCCCATCCAGCCCTGCCTCAAGTGGTTCCAGATCCCCTCCCAAAATCCCATCCCTGACCTCTTCAGCCTGAACCCCCTGCCCCAAATGGAGTCAAATGGCCCCAAAATCCCATCCAGCCCTGCCCCAAATGGCTTCAGATTTCTTCCCAAAATCCCATCCATCCCTGCCCCAAATGGTTCCAGATCCCTTCCCAAAATCCCATCCACCCCTGCCCCAAATGGTTCCAGATCCCTTCCCAAAATCCCATCCAGCCCTGCCCCAAATGGTTCCAGATCCCTTCCCACAATCCCATCCATCCCTGTCCTCTCCAGCCTGAACCCACTGTCCCAAATGGTTCCTTGGCTCATGAGTTGACCCTGGCAGCACCCACAGTTTCCTCCCTTTGTACAAAGTTTCAGGTGAAATTCCAGGTGGTTTCTAACACAAATTTCCCCGATTTTCTGTAGAAATGTTTTGATCAATTGGAATAGGGAAAGCAGGATGCAAACATGAGTTTGAAGTGGCTTTGGGTACAAAGTCAGGTTGTGTGTTGGAGTCAAGGAATTGGTCATGATGAGCTTCTGCTGAGAAAACTGTGGGAATTTTATGGATTTTTGGTGAACTTAGAGATTTGATTTCCAGCTGAAACCAGACCTGGCTGTGGCCTTGTCAGGGCTGCATTGGTGAGAAGGTGAAATGAGCTGTTCCCAAGAATGATGGGAGAAAAATCTGAGCAATTGTTGAGAGAGAAAACTGAATTTCTAAGGGGAAATATTAAACATCTGCTTGTTAGTTATTCATATGTTCCAGGAATTTGCAGGAATTATTTTGTGTTATTCTGACACAAATCTGATCATTGAAGCAAATTGGGAGGAAGAAATTTTGCCTCAACTACTTCGGGGTTTTTCTGGTGGTACAAACAGAACCCAGACACAATTAAAATCCTGTTTAATTAAAACATTTCCCTGCTGGATAAAGTGATGAAAAATGATGAATATAAAACCTTCAGTCACTCAAATCCTGTAAATCCCAGTCAATAATTTTATAGCCTTTCAACTTCTGCTCTTAGCACAACTTAAAAGCGTCGGAGTGAAAAAATGGTCTAACAAGTGCTCCTGCCATAACAAGACTATTACTTCCATTGATTTTTTTTTTTTCCAAGAGGAAAACCCCCAGCTAAAATTCCAGAAGGAGATGAATACAACTGCCTTTTAATAATATTAACTTTCTGGAAATCAATATTTTCTCTCATTTTACACCATACTTTGCTACACCCCAGCCACCGTACAAGCCGTGAGAATCGATGCAGAGCCTGTGGATCTGCAAGGACCTTCCCAAAGGCTGGGGTAAGGGACAGGGATTAGTTAAGTCTGGCCTGGAAAGTCAGAGTTTAAGTTTAAGCTCCAACAATGGCAAAGTGGTGCTGGTGGCTCCAGATCCAGAAGGATGGAGAGGATAGAAGCGGCAGAAAGCAGAGAAGAAGCTCAAGAATGGAAAGGGGAGGGCAGATCCAGAGGGATTTTAGAATAAGAATTAGTTAAGTCTGGCCTAGAAAGTCAGAGTTTAAATTTAAGCTCCAACAATGGAAAAGTGGCACGGGTGGCTGCAGATCCAGAGGGATTTGGGGACAAGGATTAGTTAAGTCTGGCCTAGAAAGTCAGAGTTTAAGTTTAAGCTCCAACAATGGCAAAGTGGTGCTGGTGGCTCCAGATCCAGAGGGATTTTAGAATAAGAATTAGTTAAGTCTGGCCTAGAAAGTCAGAGTTTAAGTTTAAGCTCCAACAATGGCAAAGTGGTGCTGGTGGCTCCAGATCCAGAAGGATTTTGGAACAAGAATTAGTTAAGTCTGGCCTAGAAAGTCAGAGTTTGAGTTCAAGCTCCAACAATGGTAAAGTGGTGCTGGTGGCTCCAGATCCAGAAGGATTTTGGAACAAGAATTAGTTAAGTCTGGCCTAGAAAGTCAGAGTTTAAGTTTAAGCTCCAACAATGGTAAAGTGGTGCTGGTGGCTCCAGATCCAGAGGAGTTTGGGGACAAAAATATTTGGGGCTGCTGCTGATGCTGATGGATGTGTGAGGATGGAAAGGTCCAAATCTTCAAGCAGGGCCACCCAGAGCCAGATTTGAGTATCCCCAAGGGTGGACATTCCACAATTTCCCTCTGCATCCCATTCCAGTCCTCAGCCTCTCACAGGAAAATGATCCCTGATGTTCCTGCATCTCCCTTTGGAGAATTTTCACTCCCTTTTTACTTAAATCTCTCAATATTTAATTGATTGCGTTTATTATTTTATTAATTTAATTTATGAGCACGTGTAGGCAGCTCAGGGACATCAATTACCAAGCCAGGCTGATGGGAAATTTGGGATAAGGATATTCCAACATCCCATGGATGCCAGGGAATCAGGACATTATGGCTTTTCCAGTTGTCCTGAAGAAACTCCAGGGCCTGGGATCCTGCAATCACTGTCCCAGCTTGCTCCAAGCCCTGACCTTGGACACTTCCAGGGATGGGGTTTCCAACCAAAATAATCACCCCAAAATTTGGTGTCCACCTGCAATTTCAGCTCCAGGGTCCATCTGGAAATGGAGCTTTGGGAAAACAGCTGGAAAACTTCAGCTCCAGTGGGTTGTGTCCCCTTCCTCTTCTCCTTGATGGAAATAAAAACCACTTTGTGATGTGGGTTACAATGGGGGCAGAACCTACAGCTGATTGTAAATCCAGGTATTTATTGATGGGGCTGGGTCTAAATTATCTTTATTCCAACCCAAGCCTTTCCATGACTCCAAAGCCACGATTAAATAAAGCTGCATTTTATCACCAAACCTCTTTTAAAATATTTTTATCTCCTTTCCCTCTTAGTCTGAGCTAAATCCAGCAAAGGTTTGGCCATATTAAAATATTCCTGTGCTGAAACTTGAAGAAATCCCGGGAATGTTGTGAGATTTCACTCACAAGGGGGAAACTTTTTATTCCCCATGCTTTCCTTCCAGTTAATCCTGTCAATAGAAAAATTTATCTAAAATAGGTTTTCGTCACAGAAAGCTGCTCTGAAGCAGCTGAGATTGTCATGATTGGGAGAACTTTAAAAATACTGCATTTTATATTTCTGTTTTGGATGAAAGTCTTCTTGCTAAACAAAATTCCTGACTTTTCATCAGTTCTACAATGAAGCTTTGTCAGCTCAGTGAGGACACAGACCTAAAAGTCAAGGCCTGGAGAAAATAAAATGAGAAATATTCCTCATTTCCAGGTGTAAATTATCTGCCTGGGGACAAACAGTTAATTTGGATATTGGTAGGATATTCCAAGTATTCCTTTGCTTTTTCTGCACACCAGCAGAAGCTGCTTCCTTTTTCCAATTCCAGAGTCTTCCTTCCTTAACATGGCCTTGCTATTCAAATGGTTTTTGGGGACAGGGGAAGAAATTAATTAATAATAAGAAGAAATTAATAATAATAAAAATAAATAATAATAATTAATACTAAGAAGAAATTCCTTGTTTCCCAAGTGATTTTGATGTACACACCATGGAAAAGACCCTGCTGCTGTTTTCTGCAGGAATATCTCGTGCTGCTTTCAACTTTGTCACGAAAATAATAAAGGAAAAAGCTCTTTAAACAGCAGTGCCAGAGCCAGTAATTGTCAACTCAAAAGCTTTTTTTTTGTTTGTTTGTTTTATCATTTTTTTGTTCATTTTTCTAATTTTTCACCAGCATTCCTGGGGTTTTCTCTGTGTTGTCCCTGCTGCATCTTGTGAAATCACAAGGATGTTCCAGTCCCTTTAGGATTTCTTATTTATTAACCTCTCCAAAACATATCCAGGCATTTTTCCTTTGCTTTCCTCCCTGCCTGGACGTGCTGCAGGAGCCTCCCAGCCTGGAGGATGTGACACAACAAGGGAGGGAAAAGCCCCGTTTATGGCCTTAAATTGTACCAGGGGAGGCTCAGATTTATGAGGAAAGAAATTTTATCCCTCAGGAGTGGTCAGGAATTGGGAATGAGCTGCCCAGGGAGGTGGAAATGTTCAGGAGGGGTCTGGGTGTGGCACTTGGGGCGATGATGATGATGATGATGATGATGATGATGATGATGATGATGATGATGGTGGTGGTGGTGGTGGTGGTGGGACTGGATGATGCTGATGGGCTCTTCCCACCTCGATTCCACAACTCTGAGGTTTTGGGATGAGTGGTGCCAGGCCATGATGTGCCACAGGCATCTCCCAGTGCTGGTGGAGAAGTTGGATTTCATCCAGGTGCTCAGAGCAGCTGCCTTTCCCCAAATCCCCTACAGGGAGCTGTGCTGGGGTTAAACTCTGCTCAAATCCCCCCAGAGCCCCAAATCCCAACTCCACTGCTTGTAGGATGGTTCCACAGGCACTACTGTTGTCCTTGGACATAATGACTGAGTGAATATTTGGGGAAAAAATATGATTTTGACTGGAAAATGAGTGAGATCTGTATGTATTAACCATTTGTCAGCAGGGATAAAAAAGTGTCTGCAGTCACCATCACTGCTCAGTTTGGGGGATTTGCTCTCCTCTGTAGCACTGAGGCTTGGATTGGATCAAGGCAAAAGTATTGGAGTGTAAGAGTGGTGAGAGTTTTGCACCACTTAATTCGTGGTTTGTCTCAGTCTCTTCTGCCTTCACTCAGAGCCAGGGTTAACAAAAATGTGATGGAAATGGATTTTCTCGTGTTTGGGCTTGGTTGTTTATTAAATCTTATCTAAAGTACAGAAAGTTCAGCAGCACTTCCAGCTACCAGCTAAAAGTGAGCAAAATGGAGACAGATCCAGCTGCTGCAAGGTCTCTTAAAGCTGAACAGTCCAACAGAGAATTAACACCAATATTATTTACACTTTTAACCCAAGAACCAAATTCCCACGGCCCTCAGTGTGACACTGAGTGACCAACCAGAAACCACAACCTGAAACCAGGGAGGAGAAGGAAGATGAGCACCCAAAGAGACCCCACCCCAAATCCCCCAGCTTGTCCCATCCCTATCACTGTATTATAAAAACCCCAAATCCCAAACCCTTTACCGTGTGCAATCACACACTTCTATTGAACTCCACACCCCTGATTTTAACTTTATTACTTAAATTCTGAAGTTTTCTCCAAGGGTTCAGGTCCAAAGCAGAGTTCTGCAGGGGGTCAGTGCCAGAAAGCACAAAAAGCTCAAAAACCCCCAGGTTTGTGGGATCCAACATTTGGAGCAGAGCTCAAACGCTCCTGAGCACCTGGAAAGTGCCTTGGGCAGTGTGGCCTCGTCACTGATTCTGCATAAGGAGGGGACCTTGTACCAGCTAAAACTCAACTGGGTTTTTGAGCTCAAACTCAGCTGGGAGTGGCAGGGGTTAGGAACAGCCTGGCTTTGATGGGAATGCTCTGCACGGGCGAATTTTTGGTGCCTGGGAAGACACAAAAAAACACCAAGTGAACTTCTCCCTCCGCCCAGCTCCAAAAGACACCGCTCCCCAAACGAACGATTAATGCCTGAAAAAAGGCTGAAAAACGGCTCTCCCTTTGACCTTTCTAAGGTTTGTCATTTAGTTGACATACCCATTACCTCCAAAATCAAATGTGTTTGTCTAAACATTATTCTGATGTTTGCTTTGGGCCCCAAAGGTCAGACAGCTGACCACTAACTCGCTGACAGTGATCAATTCTGCCTGAAATCCTGTCACTGGGGCTGTTTATTCCACGATCCATCTCTGCTTTGCCAGCCTCCCCCGCCACTTTCTGCTGTTGAGGCGCTTTTAAAGCTAACAATAATCCAATTTGGGATTGATCAATGGCAGCGTGTGGTCAGCAAGCAAAATGACAAAGTCTGCGTGCGGCCGCTGACCACAGGCTGGGCGTGTTTTCCACCGATTGCAAATGGAATTGTATGGAAAAGGTTCCCAATTCACTTTTCCAGCTGGTGGCAGGCAGGATTTGTGTGCTCAGCGCTGACACTTCTCCCGTGCTGCAAATCTGGTTCTTCAGGTGGCCGCCTGTGTTTGGTGTGAGGGGGGAAAAAAACTTCTCACAAAGTTTTGCTGGAGTGATTTTCCGAGTAAATTCGGTTGGGAATTCAGCTTTGTTGTTGGGAAAAGTTTGGGAGTAACTCAGGAGAAAAAAAAAAAACACTCACCTACACCGAGCTCTGAGCATGAAGTAACAAGAGGAGAGAGGGAAAGTTTCTAATTCTCAGGGTTTGTTGGGGTTTTATTTAATGGGAAGGGAAATGGAAATCATGGGGGTGTTTCCTTCTTTTTAGTCAGGTAAAGCAGAGTAAAGGCAGAGCAGGAAGAGGGAACAATTTAGGAAAAACTTTCCAGGCATGCATGGAGAATACATTGCAAATTATTCTGAGCCATTTGGCACTGGCACAGGTTGCCCAGAGAGGACTTAAAGAGGACCCTAAAAATCATCCAGTGCCACCCCTGCCATGGCAGGGACACCTCCCACTGTCCCAATGTCCAGCCTGGCCTTGGGCACTGCCAGGGATCCAGGGGCAGCCACAGCTGCTCTGGGAATTCCATCCCAGCCCCTCCCAGGGAACAATTCCTAATTCCCAAAATCCCATCAAATCCTGCTTTGAAGCCATTCCCTGTGTGCTGTCCCTCCCTCTCTTGTCCCCAGTCCCTCCCCAGCTCTCCTGGAGCCCCTTCAGGCCCTGGAAGGGCTCTGAGCTCTCCCTGCAGCTTCTCCTCCTCTCCAGGCTGGACAATCCCAACTCTGTCAGTTTTGCCATCATGGGTTTTTAGTAAAGCCTTTTAATCAAAGGGTGGTAGTGAGATCCTTTCGAAATATTGGAGGATAAAACAGAGGAGTGAAGGGCAGTGAAATCAAGGCTGGATTTTAGGACAAGGTTCTTCCCTCTCCCAGAGGGTGCTGGGCACTGCCCAGGCTCCCCAGGGAATGGGCACAGAGCTCCAGGAGCTGCCAGGGATGACCAGGCTGGGATTTTTCAGGGTTCTGTGCAGGGACAGGGCTTGGATTGATGATCCTGAGGGTCCCTTCCAGCTCAGGATATTCCATGATTCTGTGAATAGATCCTGGTCTGTGCTTTGGCTGCAGTTCCCACCCACAGCAGTTCTGGAGTTGGTTCCATGGAGTGTCCCCTCCTGTGGACACACACATTTAGAGAGCTGGGGAATTCCAGCTTGGGAATTCTCTCCAGGCCTGGATTTCTCCTGACTCTCAGCTCCATTCCCAGGCTGCCAAGCTGACTGCAGCTTCAGTTAGGGAGGAGTGTCCCAGGGTGACAACACGGTGACAAACAGAGTGGAATTCATCACCAACATTAACCCCTGGTGTCTTTGCCGTGGGACACATCCTGAGGTGCTGTCCCAGGGATGTTTTTCCCAATTGTCCCATGAGCTCCTGTCCTGTCCTGGCTGCACTGACACACTTTAAATCCGGGCTGGCTGTACAATAAATTGTTTTTTTTTCCCCAAAAGAGCTCCGTGTGTGCTGCTGTCCTTTCTCTCTCTCTGCAGCGCAGTCACCACACCCTCCTTGTAACAAAAACGCAGGAGAATTTCCCTCCCTGCAGCTCTCCAAGGAAACTGGGATCCTGCACTCCTGGAAGTGTCCTGGATTCTCTGTTCCAAAGCACAGGGCACCAGCAGTGGTGGGAGTTGGTGCCTTTGCAATCCTTTTGTCTGGATTTTGGTGAACTCCTGCTCCTCCCTGCTGCTCCCTGGACCTGCAGAAGAGCCCAGCACACCCCAGTGACCCCAGAGCTGTGACACAGAGGTCAGGGACACTTCCAGCAGCCTGGGGACATGATGACACCAACCTTTTGTTGTCAGATGTTGGGAGATTTTAGAAATCTTCCATCTTACCACGGGTGATTTTGGTGGGATGTTTTCTGCAGGATGCTGGAAATCCCTCCTGAGAAGGGCAGCAAATTTCCCCAGGGTTTTATGGACCTTGACTCATTCCTTTCTTCTGAAACTGCCTTTTGATTGTGCCTTTTAATCCTGTAAAATTTATGAGGCAGACTTGAGTCTCAGAGCTGCAGCCAAGCTGAGGGACAGAGTTCCAGGTCTGGAAGATTTCCTCTCTTGCTGTTGTTTCTCCATCCTCCTTTGTCCTGCTGAGGAGCAAAGGGAAAACTGCTCTTCCAACCAATCCTCAACATCATCTTTTACATTTCTTGTGTTCCATTCTTCTTTTTGCCTAACTCATCCTTCCTCCCTATCCTAATTCCACTTGAAGGAACCTCTCTGTGCCATTTTGTTTGGCAGGAGGGAGAGTTCTTTTACTTTTGATAGGATAAAATAGAATTAATTTCGTATTTGAGCTGCCTGCTAAGATTCCAACAGCAGATCCTCTGAGTACAGTGGAAAACAAATCAGCTGGAGACCATTTGGATTGAATATGGATATGTAAGTTTAAAATTTTGGGATATGAGTTGTACTTCTGGATTTTGGTGCTCCAAGCCTCATCCAGCCTGGCCTTGGGCACTGCCAGGGATCCAGGGGCAGCCACAGCTTCTCTTTGCCAGGGCCTGCCCACCCTCACAGGGGACAATTCCTTCCTAAATTCGAACCTAAATTTCCCCGATTTCAGTTTGAACATCAATTTGAACCCCAAATAAGATTGAACATTGACGTGTAAGGTCTGGTGCTTGCCTGAATTTCTTTTGGCCATTTTTTTTTGAGCAGAGTTCCCCGATTGGCAAATCCAGATAATGGTGCAGGAGAGAAGATTTGGATTCATCTCAGCTGTGCCCAGATCATATTTCCATGCATTCCCCCAAACAGACATTGGTTTGTTGTTAAAATAATAACACGTCTCAGCAATATAATCTGCCTTTGATAGCTCGCTCAATAGATTTGTAGAATGTAATTAAAGCATATCACTCCAGCGACAGCAAATTGATGACCTTTTAATTATTTCAGGAGAGCTGAGTGCACAATCCTTTCTCACCTACCTGGAGAAAACAGGCAATGCTTTGTGAGGGAATTACACATTTAAATATGGAAAATTCCTTTTGTTTTGCACTTTGAGCTGGGCTATCCAGCTCTTGCTGTGCCCCAGGGGGGATGTGAAGGGATGTCCACTCTGTCCCAAGATTTTCTTAGGAAGTTTGTGCAGCTGAGTCCTTCAAATCCTGGAAAAAGTGTGAGAAATCCATGGCAGATGATGAAAATCCTGGATAAAGTGGATGCTCAGGAGGATCAGCTCCAACTTCCAAACCCCAAGCAATGAAAGATTTGTTGGGCATTTGGTTTTTGTCACCTGTGTGAATAAAGAGGGAACAATTCCCATTAATTCCCACCGCCCCCATGGATGCTGCCCTGCACAGCTGATTCCCAAAGCCCTCAGGAAGCAGTGAGCTCTGTATTAATGTGGGAATTATTGCAGAAAGAGGAACAGAATTCCAACACTTTTGGGGAATAACATTCCCTGAAACAAAACTTCGCCTCCTCAGCCATTGCCCCAACAACCAAGTGCAGAGGGGGGGGAGGTTGTCCAAAGCTGAAAAATGTGGGGGATGATGATTTTTTTTTCCTCCCCCTTAATGAAATTAAAGCCAGCCAGTTAATCTTTAGCAGGATTTTTAGTCATTAATCCCAGAAAGAAGCAGGGCTGCTTTATAACAAAGCACCTCAAGTAAGTGATCTTGATTTATTGTTGTGCAGGGGAACGCACACTGGCGCTCAAGGAGCTTTTTGTAATTGAATCAAGCTTATGATTCTCTGTCAAATAGTTCATTTTGGGCTTGTTCTTGCTGAGTTTTTTCCCTTTTTTCCCCCTTTTCTCTCGGCCATTTCCAGCAGTTTGAGTGTTTCCACTGCTCCATCCATGTCAAAGATTTCCATTAAGGGGGTGCCTTTATGATCAGAGACACTTTCAGCTTTCTTTTAAGTGCTGGGAAAGGGGCAAGAGGGCTGAAATGAAGGATGATTCCCCAGGCACTTTTCCACATCCAAACCCCAAGGATGGAACAGACCCAGAGACCAAAAAATTCCAGGACTTCCCATAAAGCTGCAAAGGAAAAGGTGCCCATCTTGCTGGCTGAAAAAAATCACGGGTGAAACCACTGCAGATCTCCAAGCCAAGCGTTTTGAAGAGGAACAACCCAATTTCAGACCATTTCAGAGCAGTTATCTAATTCCCCAAGTTCTGGTGTGAGTTACACCATCCTTTTGGCCAATGCTAAACGGCTCCACGAGGGAAAACATTCCCTCCTTTGTTCCAGAACCTTGGCATTTCTTTTTCCACCACAGCTCTTTTGCCCAAAGCAGAGGGTCTGAACTTCAAACACGATCAGCTGTGCCCTCTGGAGCTGCCACAATTCCTAACAGATGCTGGAATGTCCCTGCTCTGCATTGTTGGGATTAAGGCTGCGTGTGAGTAATATCCCATTAGGATTTGGGATCGGCCAAGCTGGAAAAACTCAGTGACAACACCAAAATCCACGATTCCTGCCACAATTCCAGCGTGGTCCACAATGGGATACCTTCACCTGAGCGTCCCCAAAACACAAAAAAAATGACATTTAATCATCATAACATTTTTCCCTTGCTTTTATTAATGCTTTTTGACCGGAGCTTCTGTGGTTTAATTTCCTGTAGCTATCAAGTGTCAGTGAATCAAGCAAAGCCCTTAACCTTGGCTCCCTTTTGCATTTGGAGCTGCCTGGGTTTGACAGTTTTAAACTGGTGTTAATCCCCCTCCCTTTTCCCCCCTTTCCTCACTCCGTGTTTGCTCTTTTTTTTGTAGAATATCAGCCTGCACCACCTGAGCTGTGCTGATGGACAGGGAATATTCTGAGCACCAGCAGCACAAGAAGGAAAACAAGATTTTTACTCCAGCCAAACAGGATTTGCTTTACCCAAGTGCTCTGGGAAAGTTCTGGGCAAAAACTCTTCCCTGCCTGGAGCTGTGAGTGCCTTGTGTGAGTGGAGGATGCACAACACAATTTTCCTTTCCTTTCCTTTCCTTTCCTTTCCTTTCCTTTCCTTTCCTTTCCTTTCCTTTCCTTTCCTTTCCTTTCCTTTCCTTTCCTTTCCTTTCCTTTCCTTTCCTTTCCTTTCCTTTCCTTTCCTTTCCTTTCCTTTCCTTTCCTTTCCTTTCCTTTCCTTTCCTTTCCTTTCCTTTCCTTCCCTTCCCTTCCCTTCCCTTCCCTTCCCTTCCTTCCCTTCCCTTCCCTTCCCTTCCCTTCCCTTCCCTTCCCTTCCCTTCCCTTCCCTTCCCTTCCCTTCCCTTCCCTTCCCTTCCCTTCCCTTCCCTTCCCTTCCCTTCCCTTCCCTTCCCTTCCCTTCCTTCCCTTCCCTTCCCTTCCCTTCCCTTCCCTTCCCTTCCCTTCCTTTCCCTTCCCTTCCCTTCCCTTCCCTTCCCTTCCCTTCCCTTTGGAATTGGATTATTTAATTTTTTTTTTCCAGCCTGTTGGCTTCAGTTTGTGGAGCCTGCAAACTCTTTTGATGCTCAGCTTCTATAACCATTTGGAATTTTTATATCTTTTCCCTGTAAACATGTGGAATTTAAAAAATAGAACATTAAAAAAAGGGATTTGAGGAGTTTTTTGGGATGAGGATGTTGGGACTGGAAGATCTTGAAGGTCCCCTCCAACCTTGGTGATTCTGGTTTTCTACAGGACTTTATCTGTTTCACAATATTTTCTATCTCCACTGCTCTCCCTCTCGTCTCCACTTTGCTGAATTCTGTTTGGATTCTGTCCTTTTCAGCTGGAATTTTAATGTTAAAATGAGGAATCCTCAGGAACTCGGGGTGCTTGGAGTCAGATTTTCAGGAGATCCTCATCCCTGCCCTGGGAGCAGGAGATGCTCGCCGGGGCAGCAAAGCCCCGGGGCTGTTCCCTGCCTGCGTTCTGCCTTCCCAAAGGAATTTCAGCTCCCATTTCCCACCTGCATTTCTTCCAGCGGCCTTTTGGTGTCATTCTGTTCTTAACATGGAGAGCAAAGAGCCTCAGAAATGCTTCTCTCTCCTTTCCAGAGCAAGGCAGAGCCTGGAGCAGAAAATTCCTGCAGGAAAGGCACCGAGGTGAGTCAGGGATGGAGGTAAACCTCCACACCTGGCCCAGATCCTACTAAAAATCCCTAAAAAAGGTGCGTCCGTCACTCCCAGGCAGTGAGTTTGTGTTTAGTGATGCTCAGCTAGAAATGAGATTTGGTAAAAGGTTCAGGAAAAGCCAGAGCTGGGCTCTGTCCTGGTCCTGGAGAGGCTCTGCAGGACAAACCACACCAGGAGGGCACCTGGAAGGTTCAGCTGGAACAGAGGGGATAAAAAAAATCCAGGAATTCAACATCCTGAACCTGGAACTGAGGGCTAAGAGGGGACAGGACATGGAATTTCCTCTGTGCCCAGGTCCCTGGAAAGCTCAGTGTTCCATGGAGAGAGGATTCCCAGGACAAGGCTGAGGACACAGGAACAAAAAATGTGACAGGGCTGTACCACCAACAGATTTATTTTTTTTTTTGGGTAGTTTTTTGATTCGTCTGAGAGGGGAAAAACAAGTTGACAGGAAGTTTTCATAGCAATTTTCATAGCAATTTTCATAGCAATTAAATAATAATTTTTTAAAAGGCAAATTTACCATTTGCTTTTATCCAAGAGAAAATATTCCAGCATTCAGAATTGCGTGCATGGGGGAATAGTGCAGATTTTTGCAGGATTTTTCCTCCTGGATTGAAGGATAGTTTTGAACTTGAAGTGGTGTAAATTAATGAAATGAATGAATGAATGTGCTGGAGCAGGTGGGTCGTGCTTCCATGGACAGGATCTGCTGAGGAATTGCACACCTGGAATGGGAAATATCCAATGGCTCCTTCAGGGTCTACAAAATGAGGAAGCACTCGAGAAATTCCATTTTCCATGGATCTCTCCTGCAGTTTTCCCTCTTCCTGAAACTTGCTCTGCCAGCAAAGCCTTGCATTTGTGGTAAAGCATTAAAAAAGTGGGTTTTTTTCCCTCTAATGAGCTTTCATCAAAACATAATTTTGCTTCCTGTGAGCACAAACAGTTATTTATGACCACTGGAAGGGCTTTGCTTGAATGCTTGTATTAAATAACCTCAGGAAAGGCTTCATTTTCCTTCAGACTTTCATTAAATGCTCCTAGAAAATTGGGAAGTATCAGAAAAATTATTCCTTTCTTCCTCCTCTTCCCTTTGGGAATAAATCTGTCTCTAGGAATAAGAAGGAAATGGATACAGTTGGATACCAGACACCACGTTGTGCAATGGATCAGAATAAGATTGCAAAGGAAATAAAATGGGGAAAAAAGATCTTTAAAGAACTTGGGGAAATTTGCATTTTTGCTGCCTTTATTCCTAACCCTGTTGGATGATATCCTTCTTTTCTTGAAACTCCACATGGTGGAAAATCCTTAATCATGAGAATTTTTTTTTTTTTTTAGAAAAAGAGGATTTAGCCTCTGCTGAATCATCCAGGGAGAATTTTCCAGTGCATGGGAAAAGGTTTGTACTGGAAGTTTCTCTGCAATTCCCAAGATGTGGAGGGACAAAACTGCTGATCCTGATGCATTTCACGACTCAGGTATCAGGAATTCTCAATCTGCTCCAGAACAGAGAATCATGGAATGGTTTGGGTTGGAAGGGACCTTAAACATCATCCATGGGGCAGGGACAATTCCACTGTCCCATTTTTCCCAGCCCCAATGTCCAACCTGGCCTTGGGCGCTGCCAGGGATCCAGGAGCACAACACCACAACACACCTGAAGTTTTTCCAGGCATGGAATTCACCCACTTTTCCATGCCACACTCCCCCAGTGATTTTTAGGCTCTGTTGGCTCCCACGGGGTTCACAGCACCTTCAACAACCTCAGCTGGAGCCTTCACCCCCAGCCAGGAGCGAGGGACACGGCCTGGGGGGGCTTCTCCATCATTTCCATCCCAGTCCTGCCAACATTTCTGCTCTTTGGTGAGAGATTTCCTCCTGGAAAGGGGGGGTCAGGCCTTGGGAAGAGCTGAGGTTTGGAATCCCCACCCCTGGAGGTGTCACCTGGACGTGGCACTCAGAGCTCTGGGCTGGGGACAAGGTGGGCATGGGGGTCTCCACGGTCTTGGAGCTCTTTTTCAACCTCAGTGAATCTGTGATTCTATAAAATATTTTGGATTTATCTATCTTTTGATTTGAGCTCTTTCCTCCAGCCCTTCATCCCCTTCAATACCAATCATGTGCTGACAATTGGTTTGTTCTGCTAGAATAGAATTTTTGCTTCTTGCCCTGCCTGATTTTGAGTGATAATTTTTTTTTTTTTTTTTCAGCTGCAGGAAGAATAAAACCTGGAGCTTTTTAATCCTGTACCAAGGTGCTGGCCCCTTTCCATCAACCCAATTCTCCACAGAGACACGAGGCAGAAACCTTTTTTTTTCCTCGACCAATTCTCATCTCAAAGTTTGGTTTGAGGTTTCGTGCTGAGGTTTGGAGAGAGTCACATTTTGCCAACAGGTTACTCAGTCTCTGCAGAGTTCCACCACCTATTTAAGGTAGAAATATCCCAGCTAGTACATAATGCATGGGGCCTGCATGCTCCAAACCACAAGTGGCTCAAAAAAGCCCAAGCGGTGAATCCTGCTGGGAAAGTTCAAAATAATGAAAGAACAGCCACTTCTTGCTGCCTGTGACAGCTCTATTTGTGAGGCCAAGCCACCCGGGGAATATAAAACTAAAATATAGTTAATGAGAGCTTTCAATCAGTGCTGGGTACTCAGAGGTTGTGGCAGTGCCTTCTGCTGGGATTTCAGGGCTGTTGAGCCAGAGGAAAAAAAAAAAAAGTGTGGTGACTTTTTAGAAAGGAGAGCAGGTAATTTGTATTCTTTGGCTTGTTGTTTTGTATCTTGTAACTCAGGAGATTCTTATTCTGCCAGGAAGTCTCTTTCACAGAGGAAAAGCCCTCCCAGACTCAAAGATCAGACTGAAAAGGAAATAAAAATCCCACTATGGCAGAACAAACCCATTGTCAGCACATGATTGGCATTGATGAGGGGGATGAGGGGCTGGAGGAAAGCCCTTAAAATCAAAAAATAAACACATCCAAAGTATTTTATAGAATCCCAGATTCGTTAAGATTGGAAAAGAGCTCCAACATCACAGAGTGCCAGCTGTGCCCCACGGCCACCTTGTCACCCTGAGTGCCACCTCCAGGTGCCACCTGCAGGGATGGGCACTCCAAAGCTCCCTGGGCAGCCCCTGCCAAGGCCTGAGCTCCCTTTCCATGGGGAAATTCCTGCTGCTGTCCAAGCTGAGCCTGCCCTGGCCCAGCCTGAGGCCGTTCCCTCTCCTCCTGTCCCTGTTCCCTGGAGCAGAGCCCGACCCCCCTCCCTGCCCCTCCTGCCAGGGACTTGTGCAGAGCCACAAGGTCCCCCCTGAGCCTCCTTTTCTCCAGCCTCAGCCCCTTCCCAGCTCCCTCAGCCCCTCCTGGGGCTCCAGCCCCTTCCCAGCTCCGTTCCCTGCCCTGGACACCTCCAGCCCCTCCAGGGCTCTCCTGCAGGAGCCACAACTGGACACAGCCCTCGAGGGTCTCAGTGCCAGCACAGAGGGACAATCCCAGCCCTTGGGGACAATCCCAGCCCTGGGGGACAATCCCTGCCCTGGGGGACAATCCCAGCCCTGGGGGACAATCCCTGTCCTTGGGGGACAATCCCAGCACAGAGGGACAATCCCAGCCCTTGGGGACAATCCCTGTCCTGGGGGACAATCCTAGCCCTTGGTGGATAATCCCAGCCCTTGGGGACAATCCCAGCACAGATTGGGGGACAACCCCAGCCCTTGGGGACAATCCCAGCACAGATTGGGGGACAACCCCAGCCCCTGGGGACAATCCTAGCACAGAGGGACAATCCCTGCCCTTGGGGACAATCCCTATCCTCGGGGACAATCCCAGCACAGAGTGGGGGACAATCCCAGCCCTTGGGGGACAATCCCAGCCCTAGGGGACAATCCCAGCCCTTGGGGACAATCCCAGCACAGAGTGGGGGACAATCCCAGCACAGAGGGACAATCTCAGCCCTTGGGGACAATCCCAGCCCTTGGGGACAATCCCAGCCCTGCTCCTGCTGGACACACAATTCCTCATCCAGCCCAGCTGCCTCTGTCCCCCTTTCCCCCTGGGGATCCAGAATTGTTCAGGCACGAGCGAACCCATTGCTGTCTTTTTTTTCAAAGAGCTAAACTGGAAAAAGTCATTTGCCATTTCAAGAGCTGCTCTCCAGAAAGCTCTGCAGGATGAGAACAGCGAGCAGCAGGAAAACCAAAGCAGGAAAGCGTGGTGCTAATGGGAATGGATGGATTTTTCCACAAAAAAAAACACAAAAAAACAAAAAAAAAACCACCCAAAAAACAACAAAAAAAAACCCCAAAAGCAGCTGCTCCTTTTTGCTGGAATGGTCTCTGTGATTGGCTCTTCTCCTGCTCTAATGGGGGCGAAACAAACATTCCCTGGATCCCCCCGGGGAGCAATTCCCAGCCCCTCTTAATTTGAGTGATCTTCAGATTTCTTCCACGAGGTTTGGAATCGGCCAAAGTGCTCTTATCTCTCTCTCTCCCCAGTAAATAAGGCAGGAATTTAAAAAAGCCCATTAGCAATCAATCCAGCTGGGAGATTTAATTTCCAGCACACGCTTGTTTCGGTTTGATTGTTCCATACCCCAAGAGTTCCGAGGGATTATTCCCTTATTATTCCGTTTTTTAATTTAAATTTTAATTTTTTTAGGTTTTTTTTTTTTTTTTGGTGGGGGGTGGAACCCGCCCTTCTCTGCTCTCACCCACCTCTCTGGAGTCACTGGTTTTACTGGGATAAATGGGATGTCCTGGGGCTGCAACGCCAAGGGAATTGAAAAAGGAAGAAAAATGGAATTTCCCTCGGGATGGGAAATATTTCCTGCTCTGAGTTTCCCACCTGCTGCTCCAAACCCTTCCAAAATGTTCCAGCCTCCCCCAAAGTCGCTCTTCAGGATAAAATCCAGCTGTTCCAGGCAGTGGTTTAATAATAAATTGTATTTTCTGTCCTTTTCTAGACCAAACACTCACAGGGTGGATGCTGGAATTCCTGATCCCAAGCATTCCCTACAGGGAGAAACACACCTTGGCTTAAAACAATGGAAATAATCAGAATTAAAACAAAAAAACCACCAAAATGAAAATATTTTAGGATATAATAGTGAAGCTCTTGGTGGTTTTGTTCTCTCTAAATTTATGCAATTGCCTGATAACTGTGGCAAATTTATATTTATACATATTTATATTTATATTTGTATTTATGTTTATATTCATATTTACATCTATATTTATTATATTTATATTTATTATATTTATATTTACATTTACATTTATATTTATTATATTTCTATTTCTATTTCTATTTCTATTTCTATTTCTATTTCTATTTCTATTTCTATTTCTATTTCTATTTCTATTTATATTTATATTTATATTTATATTTATATTTATATTTATATTTACATTTGCTTTCTATTTTGCCATGAGAAATTGGTTGTGCCATGATGAGACTAAAAAGCAGAAATAAGATCAATAACTCAAGAGTTAAAGCTGTTTTTTTTTTTTTCCTCCCCAGAATTATCCAAAATTTCTTGTTCTGTGTCCCCTGTTATGCAAAACTTGTTTCACTCAGAAAAATGGAATATTGGCGAGATTTATAAACAGGATTTGCCTTTAATGGCCAGCAAAAAATGTAAAATCAAAGATTGGAGGTTTAAAAAAGAAAACAGAAATTGAGTAAAATGTAGAATGAAAAATTGTTTTGTTTTCTGGGAGGGAATATTGTGAACACTAAACAAAATCACCCAAAGGAAAATTCAATTTATAATAAAACCTCTCTGTAAAGAAGACTCAAAAATAAAGATTTAAAAATTAAATAGAAAAATATTTATACCTTTTATAGATATAATTAATATAATTACATCAAGATAATTATAATTATATAAATTATATAAATATAAAAAATATAAAAAGAAAGAAAGAAATCCAAATATCAAAAATTCCACTAAAATCAAATTTTATCTGGTTTCAGGCTTTAAATCTAAGCTAAGTAAGAGGATACAGTGAAAAAAAGTCATGAAAATAATAAATTTTAATTAATAAAGTTAAAATAATTTGTAATAGTATTGAAAATATTAAAGTTTAAAATAATTTAAAATAATTAAATAATTTAATTGATAAAATAATACAATTTTATTCATAAAATTAATAAATCCTGAATAAAAAGGTTTTTAACTTAATTCAAGATCCCAAATGGGCTCAAGCATAAAATAATCCCTAACAGGGATTAAATTTACAGTTTAGATTAGAAATCCAGATTAAAATTTAATATTACCTTGATAAATAATATCTATAAGCTGAAGGGAAAAAATGGAATTTTTTTCCTAGAGATAAAATTCCTGGGTTAAAACAATTGTTTCTATTTTCATTGTCAGCCTCTTCCCTGATAAATTGAATTTTCCTGTCCAGTTTTATCTCTCAGATTTAGGGGTGACCCTTCTCAGTGGAATTCTGATGTCTCAAAGAATAAAATTAAATTCTTAATTCCATTTTTTTTCTCCATTCCCTGCAATTCTCCCACCCAGAATTGTCAAGGTTAGAATTGTTTGGACGGAAATTTCCTGCAAAAATAAAATAATGTTATCATTCAAAATTGCTGCTTGCCCTGAAAGTTTGAGAGAATTTTATTCAATATTGTGAATTAATATTTTTTAAATTATTCTTTATTTCGATTCCGAATGTTGAATAAAGATAATTTTTTTTTGGTTATTAATTATTGAAATTAAGAATTTTGTTGAATAGTTCACATATTTCTCATTTTCACTTTATTACCGAGGAACACTCAGGAGAGACACCCTGTCTTTAACAAAGAATTTTATTATTTTGGCAAGAATTTAGCTGAAAAAAGGATGGCAACGAGAGAAATGTCAAGAAATTGAATTTATTTCACAACAAAACTGCTTTTTTAGGCTGAATTCTGATTAAAAAAACCTCACAGGGTGGGACTCCACTGGAAAATAAATGGTAAAAACAACAAAAAAAGGAGTTTGAATAATGACATATTTCAGTTAAATGCTGGTTTTTGGCACTTGGAAGGTTCTGAAGGAGCACAAAGATGCAGCTTCATCCTGGAAACTTCGAAATCTTTTGTTTGCCCTAATATTCCATAATGCCAGGCTTTTAGAGTCAATAACCCATTAGTAATCAAGAGCTGTATCATTTATTAATTATGCCCCGTATTAATATTTAATCCTCTGGGTTGCCGAGCATCTTTCGAAATCTACTTTTTAATTACATTAAAAAAAAAAAAAAAGAAAGAAAAAAAAAAAGATAAATCTTGGAGTCAACCATTAGAAAAGTAATTTTTTTTTTTATTTATTTTTTTCCTTGGGCATTAGGGCTTCAATTACTTGGGAGCAGCTGCCTGGGATGTGTGGGATGCAGCACTTGGTTAAAGGAGCCACCTGAGCTCCCCTGGAAGCTTCAGGGGACGTTGGGAAATGGTCCCAAAATTTCCTCAGGACTCTGGAATGAGCCCTGGGAATGTGGAGCAGGAAGGAGCTGCCAGGGATGGACAAACTCAACCTTGGTCTTGAGTGGAGATCTTTGGGATATCCAAGAGTTTTCTGCTCCTCAGGTTGGGAATTGTTGTCCAGAGTTGGATTTCGTGGCTTGGAGGAGCCAAGGAGGGCTCAGGCAGTGAGGTCAGAGCCTTGGGAGTGCCCAGATCATGGAATGGCTTGGGAGGGACCTTAAAAATCACCCAGAGCCAGCCCTGCCATGGCAGGGACACCTCCCACTGTCCCCATGTCCAACCTGGAACTGAACATTCCAGGGATCCAGGGGCAGCCACAGCAAATCTGGGAATTCCAGCCCAGCCCCTCCCAGGGAACGATCTCTGATTCCCAAAATCCCATCAAATCCTGCTTTGAAGCCATTCCCTGTGTGCTGTCCCTCCATTCCCTGTGTCCTGTCCCTCCATCCTTGTCCCCAGTCCCTCTCCAGAACTTTGGGACTTCTTTTTTCTCATCTGCCAGGGTCAGGATGAAAAGCTCAGGAGACAATATTTCGTGTTTGGATTCAGATGTTTATTAATTCTTATCTATATTACAGTGAGTGCTGCAGCACTTCAAGCTAACAAACTAAAAATGGAGATTTATCTCTCTCTCTACAAGGCCTTTTAAGCCTAAACTGTCCAATTAAGAAATGACACCTAAATTATTTTTACTTTTAACCCAATAACCAACCACCTGTGGTCTGCAATGTGGAATTTTCTATCCAGTCACAAAATATCCCCCAAAACCATGAAGAAGAAGGTGAAGAAGAAAGAAACCTCCACCCTAAAACCTCCACCTTGTTTCTATCTATCACTATATTCTAAACCCTTAAATTCCAAATTTCCCACCATGTGATATCACACACTTCTATCCAAACCACACCCCCATGATCCCAGTTCTGTCATTCCATTCTGGAAGCTTCTCCACGGCCTCAGGTGAAATGCAGAGTTCTCCTGGGGGTCAGTGCCTGGCAGCACAGAAAGTCTCCAATTCTCAATTTCCAGGGTTTCAGCAGGATCGTGGTGATCCCGCTCAGCAGAGCTGGAATCTCCTCATGGATCTGCCTGGTGGAAGCACAGAATGGGATAAAATCCAAAATCCCAGGAAGGCAAAACTTTCCTGCACAGCTTTGCAGAGAGATTTTATTAAGAATAAAAGCCCATCAAGAAGGAGAAGGAGAAGGAGAAGGAGAAGGAGAAGGAGAAGGAGAAGGAGAAGGAGAAGGAGAAGGAGAAGGAGAAGGAGAAGGAGAAGGAGAAGGAGAAGGAGAAGGAGAAGGAGAAGGAGAAGGAGAAGGAGAAGGAGAAGGAGAAGGAGAAGGAGAAGGAGAAGGAGAATAATAATAATAATAATAATAATAATAATCATCATCATCATCATCATCATCCTCCTCCCTGGATCCCTGGCAGTGCCCAAGGCCAGGTTGGACACTGGGACAGTGGGAGGTGTCCCTGCCATGGCAGGAGGCAGAACTGGATGATTTTTAAAATCCCTGTATTTGATAACCAAACTCTGATTATTTGGGTATCAATAAAGCAGAAAGTTTCTTTGCAAATCGTGGATTTTTGAAGGAAATTTTCTATTTTTGTGCAATAATTCCAGAAAGAGCTTCTGGAAGTGAATCCCTTCAGTCACAGAAGAAAAAAAAAAAAAGTCATTTTTCTGAACACTATTTATTGGAGAATCCCACTGAATAAGGAAGGACAAACAGGGCATTAAAGATGAATTATTTACAGAGTTAAAGGCAGGTTCCTTAAGGAATATACATTAAATCCCAAAGGGAATATTCTTACTGGGAGCCTCAGCAAAATTATTCCTGCTTTATATCCCAAACCAAGACAGAAAAGTTCTGGATGTGTTTCCATGATGTAAAAATGCTCCTGGTATAAAAAGTATCTCAAAGCTGAAGCCTTGGATTTAATAATGACCTCAAACCCAAACAGAAACTACAACAAAGAAATTTAGCACCTCATTCCCTGCAAATATTTACATCTAAATCCAAAGTTTTTAATGATTTCCTCCACTTCAAACATCGAATCCAAGTGAGGCATAATTAGAACAAAAAGAAAGGTTTTTATGAAGGTATTTGAGTTGGAAATCACTTTTGTCACCAAAAGAATTTTCCTTTCACAACCATATTTTTTGGTCAAAGTGTCAGGAAAGAGGAGGAATTTGTGTGAATCTACATTAAAAAAAAACAAACCAGGAAAGAGGAGGAATTTGTGTGAATCTACGTTAAAAATAAACAGGAAAGAGGAGGAATTTGTGTGAATCTACATTAAAAATAAACAGGAAAGAGGGGGAATTTGTGTCAATTAACATTAAAAAAGTCAGGAAAGAGGAGGAACTGTTCCTCTCATTTGCATATCATTAAAACAACTCATAAAGTTCCATATGGATTTATACATTTGTTTTATAGATTGAATTTTTGGGAATGTTGAACTTGTCCAAACTGGAGCCCCTGGAAAGTGACAACCCTTGTGGAATCCCGGCCTCAATTCCCAATTCTCAATTTTTCTCTTGATTTCCCTCTCCAGTTTCTCTTTCTCTCCCTTTTCCCACATGGACCTATTAATTTATGGAGTTCTGGGGAGTCATTTAATGATCCCAATGATGGTAAAAGTGCCATGGAAGGATCCAAGAGGGAATTTCCCTGTGGAGAGGCCCAGAATGGGGCACTGGGGATTTTTTTCTGCCTGTGGGCTGGAGGAATTTTGTCCTAAGGAATGATCCAGGCAAAGTGAAGCTCAGGGAGAGAATTTTCCCAGATCCCAGTTGGAAATTCAGGGATTCCCAGAGCCCAACTGGGAATGTGTGGATTCTGAGATTCCAGTTGGGAATTCAGAGATTCCCAGATCCCAACTGGGAATTCAGGGATTCCCAGAGCCCAACTGGGAATGTGTGGGTTCTGAGATTCCAGTTGGGAATTCAGAGATTCCCAGAGCCCAACTGGGAATTCAGGGATTTCCAGAGCCCAACTGGGAATTCAGGGATTCTGAGATTCCAGTTGGGAATTCAGGGATTCTGAGATCCCAACTGGGAATTCAGGGATTCCCAGAGCCCAACTGGGAATTCAGGGATTCCCAGAGCCCAACTGGGAATGTGTGGATTCTGAAATTCCAGTTGGGAATTCAGAGATTCCCAGATTCCAGTTGGGAATTCAGGGATTCCCAATACGGAATGTGTGGATTCGATTCCCAGATCTCAGCTGGGAATTCAGGGGTTCCCAGATCCCTTCTGGGAATGAGTGGATTCCCAGATCCCAACTGGGAATTCAGGGATTCCCAGAGCCCAACTGGGAATGTGTGGATTCTGAAATTCCAGTTGGGAATTCAGAGATTCCCAGATCCCAACTGGGAATGTGTGGATTCTGAGATTCCAGTTTGGAATTCAAAGATTCCCAGATCCCAACTGGGAATGTGTGGATTCCCAATATGGAATGCATGGATTCCCAGATTCCAGTTGGGAATTCAGGGATTCCCAATATGGAACGCATGGATTCCCAGATCCCAATAGGGAATGCATGGATTCTCTTTGGAATGTTCACTCCTCTCCTGACTGGTCCTTCCTGGTTGATGCTGTGCACACCTGAGAGAGGAAAAAAAAAAAAATCCAAATTATTTCTCCAGGATATCCATAATTTTATCCACCTGATAAAACAAGAAGTGGATTTTCCCATAAGGCCGAGCCAGAGCTGATTCCTGGAATTTTCACACCAAAGGAATGAAGCATCATCCCAAAGACACTGTGGGACCAAAGGACACTGATCAGTGCTGAGAACACGGGTAATAAATTATTCAGATTTGGGGAGAAACCACTCAGAACTCCAAAAAAACCCCAAATCCTCCCGGAGAGCAGCTGGATCCAACCACCTCACCTGGGGAGCTCCAGGTGAATTCCACCTTGGAGCAGGACAGGGAACAGTGAATTCCATCCAGGCGGGTTCTGAGGGATAAATCAGCGAGCTGATCACTTGTTGTGCATCCTCCCCCCCCCCACCACACTTAATTCATTAATTTTTAATGAAGCCCAGCCCTAATGTGAGCCATAAATCCCCACGAAACCACTCCGGGCTCGAGGCACAGGAGATGAAACCTCTCTGCCATTAGCAGGGAATGTGGGAGCCTTCCCCACCCCACAGCTCCTCCCTCCCTCCCTTCCTCCCCTCTGAAATTGTGGGAATGTGGGAAGCAAAGCCAGTTCCAATCAACCCCGAGGTCACTCTTAATTCTCTTAATTGAATGATGGCTGCTAACGAGGGAGGGATTTTAGCACTTTTCTGACAGCTGAGGGGCACTCGCTGTGACTTGGGGTTATCAAAGCAGAGCTGGGATGGGAATAGGAAAGGGAATGGAAACAGGAATAGGAAAGGGAATGGGAATAGGAAAGGGAATGAGAAAGTGAATGGAAATAGGAATAGGAAAGGGAATGGGAGAGGGAATGGAAACAGGAATAGGAAAGAGAATGGGAATAGGAAAAGGAATGAGAAAGGGAATGGAAATAAGAATGGGAAAGGGAATGGGAGAGGGAATGGAAACAGGAATGGGAAAGGGAATGGAAATAGGAATAAGGAAATGGAAACAGGAATAGGAAAGGGAATGGAAATAGGAATAAGGAAATGGAAACAGGAATGGGAAAGGGAATGGAAATAAGAATGGGAAAGGGAATGGAAATTAGAATAGGAAAGGGAATGGGAAAGGGAATGGAAACAGGAATGGGAAAGGGAATGGAAATAGGAATAAGGAAATGGAAACAGGAATAGGAAAGGGAATGGAAATAAGGAAGGGAAAGGGAATGGAAACAGGAATAGGAAAGGGAATGAGAAAGGGAATGGGAACAGGAATAGGAAAGGGAATGGGAATGGGAATGGGAATAGGAATAGGAAAGGGAATGGGAATGGGAATAGGAAAGGGAGTTGGAAATGAGAATGGGAATAGGAATAGGAAAGAGAATGTGAAAGGGAATGGGAATGGGAAGGGGAATGGAAATAGGAATAGGAAAGAGAATGGAAACAGGAATGGGAAAGGGAATGGGAAATAGGAAAGAAGGGAATGGAAATAGGAAAGGGAATAGGAATGGGAATGGAGGGAAAGGAATGTTATTTGACACATAGATAGGAAAGGGTCGATATTGCTGTTTTATTGTATTTTAACATGATTATATATTATTTCTAAATTATGGATTATTTATATATTATCTATTATTTTAATATTATCTATAATCTATCTATCGAGCTATATTATTTCATTATGTTATTTTATATTTATGATATTTATGGTATTTAAATATTACATTTTATTGTATTTATCACAGAATCATTGGAAAAGAGCTCCAAGATCACTGAATCCAACCTGTGGCTGATCCCCACATTGTCACCCAGCCCAGAGCACGGAGTGCCACATCCTTTATATTTATGTTTATATTTATATTTATATTTATGTTTATGTTTATATTTATGTTTATGTTTATATTTATATTTATATTTATATTTATAGTTATATTTATGTTTATATTTATATTTTATGGCAATACTTGGATTCCATGATCCTGATGGGTCCTTTCCAACTCAGCGCATTCCATGGATCTCTAAATCCATGATCCAAGCACTCACTGGGCACCTCCAGGGATTTGGGATGGGCACTCCAAACCTCCCTGGGCTGCCCCTTCCAAAGCCTGACCACCCTTTCCAGGGAGAAATTCCTCTTTTGTCGATATCTAATGCAGAATATGAATTTATTATTTTAATTCTTTTTTTATTCCTATAACCAAATTTATAGGGTGAGCGGAGCTTTTCTTCCTGCTGGTCCTGTGCTCAATAAGGAATATTATTAAGGAATTATTAAGGAATAATCAATAAAGATTGATTATTCCTTTAAAAGAATAACCAGGAATAATTTGGGAGCAGATCCAGACCCCACAAGGCAAACTCTTACGAATATTTGTAATTCCAGATGATTGGAACAGAACAACTTTTCCTTGCTGGACTTTTGGGAAAGTCTCTTTACAGGACATGGGACAGGAATGGCCAAGATCATCTTGACCAAGCAGGAAATGATAAAAATATTAATAAAATGATTTCTACTCCCTGGAAATCTTCCTCTGAAACTGGGGGAAGGAACCAAAGCTGAGTTTATTCCTTATGCTTTTATCCAGCAGAAATGAAGGGGCAGCATTGGAATAATCCAAAAAGTGAAGCAATTCCAAGAATTTACATCATAATTCCCTTCATTCCCTTGACTTTCCCAAGGGTTTTCATCTTGGCTTCCAAGCAGGTCCATAATCCACGACTGCCTCTTAATTGGGAAAAATGTGATTTCGAATTACCTTGAGCAATGCAAAGTTTGGATTTGCACCCGTGTTCCCAAATTTCTGAGGGAATTTGGGAATGCTGGATTGGAAATCAGCATTAGAAATCAGTAATTACAGAATTTCTGGGTTTGGAAAGGGAATCATTACATGGATTTTAGAGGAAAGAACAAATATGTTCATATGGATCCAGTCAGTATTCCCTGGTACAGAGGGAATTCCAAAGTTTCTGAGGGATTTTGGGAATGCTGGATTAGAAATCAGCATGAACAATCAATGAATGTGTAATTTATAATTTAGAAAGGGAATCTTGGGATTCCTGTCTAGAGGAAAGAACAAATATAAAACCCTTAAATACAGTCAGTATTCCCTTGTACAGAGGGAGTTCCAAAGTTTCTGAGGGATTTTGGGAATGCTGGATTAAAAATCAGCATGAACAAAAAAAAAAAAATCCAATTTCTGAGTTTGGAAAGGGAATCACAGCATTTGTTCTTCCCATATCTTGTGGGAAGAACAAATATATTTGTCTGGACACAGTCAGTATTCCATAGTACAGTGGGAGTTCCCAAATTTCTGAGGGAATTTGGGAATGCTGGATTGGAAATCAACATTAGAAATCAGTAATTACAGAATTTCTGGGTTTGGAAAGGGAATCATGACATGGATTTTAGAGGAAAGAACAAATATGTTCATATGGATCCAGTCAGTATTCCCTGGTACAGAGGGAATTCCCAAGTTTCTGAGGGATTTTGGGAATGCTGGATTAGAAACCAGCATGAACAATCAATGAATGTGTAATTTATAATTTAGAAAGGGAATCTTGGGATTCCTGTCTAGAGGAAAGAACAAATATAAAACCCTTAAATACAGTCAGTATTCCCTGGTACAGAGGGAGTTCCAAAGTTTCTGAGGGATTTTGGGAATGCTGGATTAAAAATCAGCATGAACAAAAAAAAAAAAATATCCAATTTCTGAGTGTGGAAAGGGAATCACAGCATTTGTTCTTCCCATATCTTGTGGGAAGAACAAATATATTTGTCTGGACACAGTCAGTATTCCATAGTACAGTGGGAGTTCCCAAATTTCTGAGGGATTTTGGGAATGCTGGATTGGAAATCAACATTAGAAATCAGCAAATATAGAATTTCTGATTTTGGAAAGGGAATCATGACATGGATTTTAGAGGAAAGAACAAATATGTTCATATGGATCCAGTCAGTATTCCCTGGTACAGAGGGAATTCCCAAGTTTCTGAGGGATTTTGGGAATGCTGGATTAGAAATCAGCATGAACAATCAATGAATGTGTAATTTATAATTTAGAAAGGGAATCTTGGAAGAACAAATATAACACCTTTAAATACAGTCAGTATTCCCTGGTACAGAGGGAGTTCCAAAGTTTCTGGGGGATTTTGGGAATGCTGGATTAGAAACCAGCATGAACAACAGAAAAAATATCCAGTTTTTGGGATTGGAAAGGGAATCACAGCATTGATGTCTTGAGGAAAGAACAAACATATCAATATATTCAGCTGGGTACAGTCAATATTCCATAGAACAGAAGGATTTCCAAAGTTCCTGAGGGATTTTGGGAATGCTGGATTAGAAATCAGCAAATATAGAATTTCTGATTTTGGAAAGGGAATCTTGGGATTCATATCTAGAGGAAAGAACATATATCCATATACAGTCAGTATCCCCTAGTAGAGAGGAACCAGGAAAATATTCCAGACATTTTCCTTACACATTTAAATTACAAAAAAATCTCGATAAAACATTGTTTTGATGCCTTGGGAATGTGTTTAACACCAATCAGATCCAGGAAAGAGCTTCCAAGTTGAATTAAATGCAGCAGGAATTGAGGAGTCCAAGGGATTTAAGATATTTAAATATCCACAAAGCCCTTTGATATTGGCCCCTCTCAACCTGAGCAGATTTCCAGCTTCTCCTGGCAGCCCAAATTCCTACATTTGGGGAAAAGTGTCTCACAGGAATCTTCCCTTCTGTGTGCTGTGGCAAAAAGTATAAAACTTTGTTAGGGATATAATTATTGTGACTTGGAGAGTTCTTTCCACCAGAACAAAACCAGCTCCTTCTTTTATTTATCCTGTAAGATTTTGAGGTGTTCATTCCCAACATGAGATCTCTTCCCAAGATTTCTTGGAAATCTGCTCCAGACTTGAGCAGAAAATAGAAGGGTTTGTGTGGAATGGCCTCAAGTGCTGAGTTTCTGTCCCTAACAACTTCAAATGAGGAAAGGCTGAAAAATTTGGGATTGTTCAGCCTGGAGAGGGATCTGGGGTGGCCTGAAGGAGCTGCAGGAACCATGGAGAGAGAAAATTGCCAAAGGATGGAGGGACAGCACCCAGGGGATGGAGGGACAGCACCCAGGGAATGGAGGGACAGCACCCAGGGGATGGAGGGACAGCACCCAGGGAATGGAGGGACAGCACCCAGGGAATGGAGGGATAGCACCCAGGGGATGGAGGGACAGCACCCAGGGGATGGAGGGATAGCACCCAGGGAATGGGGGGACAGCACCCAGGGAATGGCTTCAAACTGAAAGATTGTAGGGTTAGGTGGGATATTGGGGAAAAAATTCATCCCTGAGAGGGTGGGGAGGGTTTGGAATGGAATTCCCAGATTTGCTGTGGCTGCCCCTGGATCCCTGGAATGTTCAGTTCCAGGTTGGACATTGGGACAGTGGGAGGTGTCCCTGCCATGGCAGGGCTGGCACTGAATGATTTTTAAGGTCTGTTCCAACCCAATTCCATGAAAATGAAGTTTCAAGAGTCCCTAAATCCCAAAATTGCCATCAGAGCTCCTTGCTGTGCCTGGCAAAGTCACTCCTGCAATCCCTGGCTCTGGGATATGAGGAGGGCTGGGGACACCAGACAAGGTTGGACAGCTGAAGATCCAAGATTTTCCCAGGGATCGATTTGAGGATTTATCCCTTGGAACGGCCCCTCTCAGCCCAGCCAAGGTTTTCCTCCATTCCAGAGCATCCCTGGGGAGAAGGGACAGTGACAAATCCCTGCTGGAAACCTTGGAATTTCTCTTTGCCCTTTTTTGGTTTGGATTTCTTGGTGCAACCAAAATTTAGTCCAAAGATTAAGTGAAGTGAACTGGGAAACTCTGCCTTGGGATCAGGTGTGTGTGTGTGTGTGGTGATATTTGAAATGTGATATAAAAGTATCAAGCAAATAAAAATCAATTATTTTTTTAGAATGCGGTTTTGAACAGTTAATGTAAAAATTAAGTTACTGATTTAAATTCTAAAGAGCGCAGACGCTGCAGGAAAAACTCCAAAACTCCATACAAAATGGATGAAAATGTCAGATTTATTTAAATATATTTTACCTGACTCTTCTGTTAAATCTTTTAAAACAATATTTAACACTCAGAAAAAAACAATTTCGGTGAATATCTCCCAGCACTGCCACAATTTTGAAAGAAGTTCTTTAAAAATGTATATTTTTCACGCTAATTATTTTGCAAATGATTGCAGGAAGGAAATATATCAACAATTTAATTAACACAACAAGCCATAAACTGTTTAGCACTGAGCTCCTGTGAATTAAAAGGCAGAGCAGCATTGGCCAAAAGTCAAGGTTTTGCTGACACATTTATTTCTCAGTAAATGAAGACTGTTTAGTTTTAATGCATTTGTGGTTAGCAAGAGTTTCAAAAGATCAATGTAAATTCATTTTGAAGAAGTAAATAATGTCTTAATGAGATTTCTGACAGCAGCTTTCACACCTTAGGCTTCCTTACCTTTCCAAATGCCCAAAGGTGAGGCTGTTTTTCCTGGAATTTTACAATAAACAAATAATATCAGGTAGGATTTTATGATCTCTGTCTGCTCTGTGATTGGGGGGAGCTGCAATTTGGGTTTAAAAACTCCCCTCAGCCCACAGAGTGTTACTGTTCTCTTCCTTAAGGGCTTCACTCAGAGGAATAAAGAATTTAAATAGTTAAATTAGCCTTTTTTTTTTTTTTTAATTTGTATTTTAAACATTTTGTAACTCAAACCCAACTGGGTTGTGGTGTGGAGCTGCTGAGTTCACCCAAAGGGGAAATCAGAAATCTGAAATCAGACACAGTGAGTGCATCCAGGCAGGGATGGGGAGCTGAGGTGGCCTCGTTCCCCCCAGGGATAAGGACACCAGGGTGGTTGTTCCAAAAAATCACCCAGGTCTTGGAGCCAGTGCTGATGGAGAGGCAGAATTTGAGGCCTGCAAGAGGGAACATCATGGAATTTGGGGATGGTTTGGGTTGGAAGGGACATTAAAAATCATCTCAGTGCCAGCCCTGCCATGGCAGGGACACCTCCCACTGTCCCAGTGTCCAACCTGGAGCTGAACATTCCAGGGATCCAGGGGCAGCCACAGCTGCTCTGGGAAATCTCTTCCAAAGCCTCACTCCAGAGCTCCTGGCTGGGAATGACCTGGAGTAGGGATTTAGGGAATTTGTGGTGGTGGTTGATCCATTTGGTGCTCAGAAATGAAGAAATTCCTTTTCCTTTTCTTCCAGCACCTCCACACAATCCCAATTCCATCCTTGGGAAAATGTCAGTTTTATCCCTTGGCAGTCACACCAAAACCACTTCAAATTTGGTAATGTTTGAGGTGTCCCTGCCCAGAATAAGATGATTTTTAAGGTCCCTCTTTAAGGCAGGGACACCTTCCCCTATCCCAGGTGGCTCCAGCCCCAATGTCCAACCTGGCCTTGGACATTTCCAGGGATCCAGGGGCAGCCACAGCTGCCCTGGGCACCCTGTGCCAGCCCTACCCACCCTCCCATGGAAAAATTTGTCCCAAAATCCCATCCAGCCCTGCCCCAAATGGTTCCAGATCCCTTCCCAAAATCCCATCCAGCCCTGCCCTTCCCCAGCCTGAACCCACTGTCCCAAATGGTTCCAGATTCTTTCCCAAAATCCCATCCAGCCCTGCCCCAAATGGTTCCAGATTCCTTCCCAAAATCCCACCCAGCCCTGCCCCAAATGGTTCCAGATTTCTTCCCAAAATCCCATCCATCCCTGCCCCAAATGGTTCCAGATCCCTTCCCAAAATCCCATCCCTGTCCTCCTCCAGCCTGAACCCACTGTCCCAAATGGTTCCTTGGCTCATGAGTTGACCCTGGCAGCACCCACAGTTTCCCCTCTTTGTACAAAGTTTCAGGTGAAATTCCAGGTGGTTTCTAACACAAATTTCCCCGATTTTCTGTAGAAATGTTTTGATCAATTGGAATAGGGAAAGCAGGATGCAAACATGAGTTTGAAGTGGCTTTGGGTACAAAGGCAGGTTGTGTGTTGGAGTCAAGGAATTGGTCATGATGAGCTTCTGCTGAGAGAACTGTGGGAATTTTATGGAATTTTTCCTCGGAGCACTCCAGGACTCTGGAATGAGCCCTGGGAATGTGGAGCAGGAAGGAGCTGCCAGGAATGGACAACCTCAGCCTTGGCCTTGAGTGGAGATCTTTGGGATATCCAAGAGTTTTCTGCTCCTCAGGTTGGGAATTGTTGTCCAGAGTTGGATTTCGTGGCTTGGAGGAGCCAAGGAGGGCTCAGGCAGTGAGGTCAGAGCCTTGGGAGTGCCCAGATCATGGAATGGCTTGGGAGGGACCTTAAAAATCACCCAGAGCCACCCCTGCCATGGCAGGGACACCTCCCACTGTCCCCATGTCCAACCTGGAACTGAACATTCCAGGGATCCAGGGGCAGCCACAGCAAATCTGGGAATTCCATCTCAACCCCTCATTGCCATCACAGGGAACAATTCCTAATTCCCAATATCCAATAGAAGCCTTCCTTCTGGCAGGGTGAAGCCATTCCCTGGGTGCTGTCCCTCCATTCCCTGGGTGCTGTCCCTCCATTCCCTGTGTGCTGCCCCTCCATCCCCTGGGTGCTGTCCCTCCATTCCCTGGGTGCTGTCCCTCCATCCCCTGGGTGCTGTCCCTCCATTCCCTGGGTGCTGTCCCTCCATCCCCTGGGTGCTGTCCCCCCATTCCCTGGGTGCTGTCCCTCCATTCCCTGGGTGCTGTCCCTCCATCCCCTGGGTGCTGTCCCTCCATTCCCTGGGTGCTGTCCCTCCATCCCTTGGCAATTGTCTCTCTCCATGGTTCCTGCAGCTCCTTCAGGCCCTGCAAGGCCACCCTGAGCTCAGCCCAAAGCTTCTCCTCTCCAGGCTGAACAATCCCAGCCTTTCCTCCCAGCCCAGGTTGCTCCAAGCCCCATCCAAGCTGTCCTTGGGCACATTCCAGGGATGGAATGTTTTCCACAAGTGCAGCTGATTTTAGGTTGAGCCCAGCAGCTCTCCCAAAGTTTCCAGAGAATTCCAGGGGCTGCTCCCGGGACTGACAATGTCCATCTGCTTCTGGGTTCAGGGCACTGCTCTGAGCCAACTCTGAGGGAAAAACAGGAAGCACAAATCTGTCATAAATGGTAAGAAAGTTCTAAAAATAACTTTTGAGCCTGCATGGAAGAGGTTTCCAAAGTGTGACACCCTGCAACTTGCCAGATCCATAAGGGAGTGTTCTGGCAGTGAAATATAGAGAAATATTCTCCTTCCTAATGACATCCAGCTCCCGGATTTTATTCTTAATAAAGTGGTAGGAGTAATGAACTGGATCTTAAAGCTGTCATGTCCTTGTGACTGCTCCCCATCCCTGACCTCCAAGCACCATAATTCATAGGAAGGGATTGCTGAACCTTGGCAGGAGCTCAGAATTCCTTTGGCTCCCATCTCCTGGGGAAGCAAGTTGGTGTTCCATGAGCCATTTTTCAGGAAAAAGACACATGACCTCAAAATTCCTTCACTCTTGGCTCCTTTGGTTCCTTCTCCTGGGAGTTTGGGGGGGAAATTGAGTTTTTTCCCAAAGCACCTGCTCTGAGGGCTTCAGGGAACAAAAAACCCAACAAACTGTCAAAGGTTGTCACAGATATTTTGATGAGATTCTTCATCACTTTAGCAGGTTTGGGATTGGGTCCTTGTTTCTCCAGGTGATCCATCCCAGGAAAGTCACACAGAGGTAAAGTGGGGAAGGTTCAAAACCTTGTACCTTAAACTGGAAATCTCCTGTGGTTCCCCGTGCCTGATATTTAATTTATTTCCTTATTTTCCTCTTTTATTGTGAGGGTGGTGAGGCTCTGGAAAAGATTTCCTAGAGAAGCTGTGGCTGCCCCAGAATCCCTGGAAATGTCCCAGGTCAGGGTGGATGAGGTTTGGAGCACCCTGGGGTGGTGGGAGGTGTTGGGGGTTGGAATTAAAAGATCTTTAAGGTTTTTCCCAACTCAAACCATTCTAAATGCAGCGATTTCAAACAACTTCAGAACAATTGTAAAAGTGCAACCATGTGAAATCAGAGAAGCAGAGGCTGAAACCAATCCTCCATTAAAAGAAAAAAAAAAGAAAAGCCAAAAAAAAAAATCCCCAAAAAACCCCAAACTGGAAAGAAATGAATCAAACCAATCAACCTAGAACCAAGCAGGGACAATTAAAACAGAGTCCATAAAACTTTACAAGGAACTTCTCCAAAAAGAGAAGAAAGTCTTGAAGGGTGATCAAATAGAACCCGTGCCAGTTAATTACACTGGAAGAAAATAATTATCCTTCAATTGAAGCAGCCCAGGCACCACTGGGGTGTTACAATAATAAGAATGCCCAGCAATTCCTGCAGGAAATGTTCAACAGGGGAAGTGATGTGGAAATGCTGAGTTATTTACCCAAATTCATTTCATTTGAGGGATTTGCTCCCTTTGACCCTTAGCAGCCTTTGCATGAAGTGAAGAATTAAATTGTTTTTAAATTCCTTTTCACAAATCCTTTCGTTTTCTTTTTACCCTGTGAAAAGTCCACGACTTTTGCAGGAAAGTATTTTTAAGAAAATCCATAAATACACCTCTGGTGGTCTCTGGAAATGTTTTGTTTTTTTTTTTTGTTCACTAATTTTGCATCTTGAATGAGATTGTCCAAACATGGGATCAAAATTACTCAAGGATTTAAGTGGCTGGAAGAATAAAACCCCAAAAGAGATCCTGGGCTATCAGGTGTTTTAAAATAAGCACAGAAAGGTTGGGATTGATGATCCCAGAGGTCTTTTCCAACCTAATTAAGCCCAAGAAATGCCCAGACACTGAAACAAATCCCACTTTGGCCTTCAGAAGGCTTTGGACCCTCTTTGATCTCTCTTCAATCTCCAGATCTGCTCTTGATTTTAGCTCTGGATCAATGTAGATAATCAATGAATCAATCAATTAATCCATTTAGTTGATCACCTGAATCTCTGGAGGGATTGATCCAATAATTCCAGTGTTTTTAGCAGTTCTGCCACTCCAGCTCCACCCTTGCCTTGGATTTAGAGCTGTGGACGTGCCCCTGATTGTAAAATCCACTTAACCAGTGAATTTCTTCATGAACTCACCCAGAAATTACAAGAAAGGGTCAGTCCTGCACTTTTCCCTGAGACAAATTGAACCATAAATCTGACAAGGTTTTTTTGATTTTTTTTTTTGACATTAATTGGGTTCCACTTGTGTAAGAAGTTCTCCTTTCTTTGCTCATTTGTCCCACGAGTTTGCCAAACATTTCTGCCGTGCCCCTCGCTCAGCCATGTGATTTTCCAAGCCCAACAAATTTCTCTGAGACACCAAAGGCTCGAAGCTCACCCTGGTTTATTGCTCCATTAAAAAAAAAAAAAACCAAAAAACCTGAAACAAATCAAAACAAAACCCTTCAGATATTTCACCAGACTGCTCTCCGAGGGTCAAAGCCAAATTCCCGTTTCAAGGAAATTTTTCTCCTGGCCTCCTCCTTTTTTTTTTTTTATTATTATTTTTTTTTTTTTAATGAGTCCTTTCTTCACATCTCAAACCCACTGTGCCTTGAACAAAAGGCTCCTTTGAGAGCAGCCACTTCTGCTCAAGGTTTAGATTTATGGCATTTATGTTGTGTTAGGTAGTGATCATTCAGATGGGAAATTAATGGGCATTTCCTCAGCAGCTCCTTGCCAGTTCCTGTGGTAATGTTAATATCCCATTTGATCCAGAATCCATGGAATAACCCCTCAGTAGCTCGGGGAAAATTCTCCTTTTGTCACTGCTGGTAATCCCCAGGAATTCCATGCCCTGACCTGAGGGAGTTTTGCATCCAAATCCTGTCCCAGAAAGAGCTCTGGGGAAATTTGAACACCCCTGGGAGCTGCTGCAGTGCAAAATATTATAAATATTGTAATATAAAACACCAAAATTCGTGGAAAAGAAATTGGAGACAAAAGGCTGAAGGATGAGACTTTGGGTTTGAGTATCCCACTGCTGTTCCAGCTAACACCCCTTGGGATCTACAAATTCCTTTTTTAAATTGTTGGGAAGATGTTTCCTGAAAGAAAGGGATGCTGGAGGAGAGGACGCTTCCCTCACTGGAGAGCCTGAGGCATTTTAAGGAATAAAGGGGAAGAATGCAGGAAAAGCAGTAAATGTCATTTTAGCTGCAGCTCTTGTGAGGGAGATCCTGCTCTGTGCAGAGCCACAAATGGGAGTTTTCCAAAGTTTTCCTGAGGAAAAGCATGGAAACCTTTTAGGGATCATCCTGAAATTCACTGATGATTACCTACAGGACAGAAGTGCCCCTCAGAGGGGTTTTGCTGGTTTATTTTCCTTTTGATCATCTTTGTCAAAACCACATTCTCCAGACCAACATGCCAGACTCATAAATGTGTTTCTTTTGCCTGGAAAAGCAATGATATTCTGCCCTCCTGGAAAAAAAAAAAAAAAAAAAAAAAAGTGGCTTTCCCAAACCTCTGTGATTCCTGTGCTTGCCAGGGCAGGGATCCAGGCAAAAAAATCTGGTCTGAGAAAAGATGACTGAGAGGTTTTACCATCATGTGGGACCTCTGTGGGTGAGATTCCAGCTCATGGGAGGGAGCTGGAGCTCAGGAGTGGGGATTTATCCAGGGCTAGACAGAAATCCATGGGCAGAAATCCATGTTTGGAATCGGAATTAAAAACACTCATAGAACGGGTTGGGTTGGGAAGGACCTTTAAAAATCACCCAGTGCCACCCCTGCCATGGCAGGGACACCTCCCACTGTCCCAGGCTGCTCCAAACCTTGTCCAACCTGGAACTGAACATTCCAGGGATCCAGGGGCAGCCACAGCAAATCTGGGAATTCCATCCCAGCCCATCACAGGGAACAATTCCTGCCCAAAATCCCATCAAATCCTACTCTGAAGCCATTCCCTGGGTGCTGTCCCTCCATCCCCTGGGTGCTGTCCCTCCATCCCCTGGGTGCTGTCCCTCCATTCCCTGGGTGCTGTCCCTCCATTCCCTGGGTGCTGTCCCTCCATTCCCTGGGTGCTGTCCCTCCATCCCCTGGGTGCTGTCCCTCCATCCCCTGGGTGCTGTCCCCCCATCCCTTGGCAATTGTCTCTCTCCATGGTTCCTGCAGCTCCTTCAGGCCCTGCAAGGCCACCCTGAGCTCAGCCCAAAGCTTCTCCTCTCCAGGCTGAACAATCCCAGCTGTGCCAGCCTTTCCTCCCAGCAGAGCTGCTCCATCCCTCTGCTCATCCTGCTGCCTCCTCTGGGCTCTCTGCAGCAGCTCCAGCTCCTCCCCGGGCTGGGATCCAGGTTTGGGGCAGCTCTGCAGGTGGGGTCACACCTGGGCAGGGCACAGGGACACAATCCCACTCCCAATCCCAATCCCACTCCAAATCCCAATCCCAATCCCAATCCCAATCCCAATCCCAATCCCTCTGCTCCATCAGCTCATCCCCAGCTGGGTCCATCCCAGGGGGATCCAGGTTGGGTTCCTGGCCAGCAGGACGATGCTTTGGGCTCCTGCTCAGGTTTAAATGTGTGGTTAAGTCGTGCTCATGCCAAGGAAATCTAAGGCTGTGCTTAAAGTTGAGCAGTTGATTGAATCGTGGCCTTTGTAGAAGGAATTAATGGATCTGAGCTGCTTTTTATGTCTGTGACCCACAGAGGACTGGGCAGCTTCTGTGTGATTTGGAAACATATTCCCAGTCCAATCCAGGATCCAGACACAAATGGTAGCACACTTTATACGGATTTCTGGGATTCCCTGGAGGATTCCAGGTCAATAAAACACTGACTGGATTACAAAGAGGCCTCTAAAGTGTTTGCTGGAATTTGCAAGGAATGAATGAATGATTGTTGGGTTTATGGCTGGAAAACGTCTTTCTGTGATGCTGCAGCTCAGGCTGACTGACATAACCTCACTTCTGCTGTGTTTTGAACAACTGTATTTATTGTACCCAGGCCAGAAGGCAAAAAATAAAAGGGAGGCAGAATGTTGTAGTGGTGCACTGTTCAAATAGCCTGGAAAATAATTCAGGTTGAATGCAAAAGATTAATTATTATTCTGCATGGTCGCATTTCCTGCCGTAAATAAATCACAGGCTCCCAGCAGGACCAGTGCTCTGGAGTTATGCAGCCACTTTGGACACAATGCAAGAAGCTTGGAGCTTATCTAAACCTTATCTAAAAGTGTGGTTTCACAGGATTAATTCAGAAGTGAGCTCGAGTTTCCTAAGTAACCAGAAAAACTCTGGCTGAGCCCCATGTGCAGCAGGAGGTTTCATTCTCAGCTGTGTGTGGATATAACCTGACAAAGACACATCAAACGAGGGGTTAAAAATGTGAAAAATGAAATTTCTGTGAGGGCTGAGAGGCCGAAGGAAGAAACCTCAGCAGTGCCCAACACTTCCCAAAAGCTGAGGGGCATCCTTGGAGTGTGAGCTCCAGAACATCCCTGGAGCCCTTGGATCAGCTGGGATAAAGGGATTTTTCTTGCCAAAAAAAGTTTTTTGGAGCTGTTTGGGTGTCAGGATGGAGGAGCTCAAGGAGCTCCTTGAAGGTCAAGCTGCTCCCTGGTGAGGAATTTGGTGTCACCCCCAGATTTGGGGGGAGCTTTGCTGCTCCCTGGCTTGGCCATCCAGAGTCATAAAAAAGGAGAGTTCAATCCTCTGGGATTTGCTTTCCTGAGGGATTGCCCACCCCACCAACAAAGGGAGAACATCCACACCTTGATTCCTGCTTGGATTCAGGTCCTGGCAGCAGCGATTCTTTGCTGTGACTCCACTCTAAATTCTTCTTTTCCTGCTGAATTTCCATAGGAGGGATTCCAGCAGCTTCAGCCACCCCACGTCCCTCAGGAACAGGGATGTGCTGAGCCCTGATCACACTCAGCAACCACAAGCTGTGCTCAGGGAATTGCTGCTGTCAGAGTTTGATACCAGCCCTCAACGGCAGAGCTGGGATAATTAATACATAATGATAATGAGGGGTTAATCCAATTAGCAATGCAATCCCTATTAATACTTTGCAAGGCTGTCTAATCACTCGCACAGCACCCCACTGGGTAGTTTTGTGGGGGGGGGTTTAAAAGGTTTAAAAAGTTTTTTATTTCTCCTCCTTCTACAGGAGAACAGGATTTTTGAGGAATTAAGGAGGGAGGGAAAAGGAAATAGAAGGAAAAAGTTGAAAAATCCATGGTTTTGGTGTTATCAACTTATTTTTATCAGCAACAGCAGCACGTACATGTGCTAGGTCACTTTACTGAATGGAAAACATCCCCCAAAGCTGCCAAATTAAATGGAAATCGAGGCTCTACCTTGAGCTCAAATAAAGCACAGACAGTAGCAATGGCAAGTCCATTAAATTTTAATTAGCTGGTCATTAAAGTGTGCCATTCATTTGGGATATTGCATGGCAAGGAAGGCCAAGCACAGGAGGGTCTGGCTTGATTTTCTTAATGGTGTCTTTATACATTTCACTCCACGATTATGATCAGCTCTTCCTAAATTTATGGAGCAATTTATTACCTCAGCAGAGTGGAAATGTCAGGGAATGCAGTGCAGGAAAAAAAGTGGGTGATGTTTTTAAGGAATCAGAGTGTCCTGCTCGGTCTCTTGTGAGAAGAGCTCTGATAGAACCCCTAATTACTGCAGCAATTAAATACACCAAAACGGGGCATGCAACCATTTAATCAAAACAGACACACAACACTCTGCTAATTCCATCAAAAACTCATGGAAATCATCAATGCAGCTCAATGTGATGTGAAGAATGAGACTTCAAACTTCCAGGAAAGGCATCTCCTGGAGCTTATTTGAACTACCAAAAAAAAAAAAAAAAAAAAAAAAAAGGGGGTTTGTATTTCCAGTATTTCCAGTTTAATGGCTGAGGGCACAATGGCACGCTGTGTGTTTGGGAGAGCTCAAAGCAGAACTCTCCTAATTGGAACTGCTCAGATCCCCAGCATGGAGGTTTCATTCCAAGGAATAGACTTGCTGCTGGAAAATAGAGCTGCTCCAATTTAATTAGAGAGCAGCTACACTCAGGCTTTGTGATTGAGCCCATGAATTCCTCCCTGGAGCTGAAACACCAAATTTTTTTAGGAGCAAAGGCAAAGGGAACTGCTTTCAATTTCCGTTTTATTATGCGGTAATGGATCATTTCCAGCCCAGGGAAAAAAAAAAAAATAATCAACCCCAAAAAATCCAGCCTATACCTGGGGTTAACCCAGTTCCTGCAGGTAATGGAATCTGTTTTCCTTGCTGCAGCTGGAGAATGATTGAGCTCGACATCTTGATTTTGGGCAAGGAAGAAAATCAGCTCCAGGAAAGTGGGGGATGCTTTGAAGTGAAAGGGAAATGCACTGAAATGAAAGCCTGGATATTTTTACCTGGAATAAAAAAACCAAAGCCTGAGGAGGGGGAGAACAGCAGGATTTTGGTGTGTCCATGTTTTTGCTGCACTGGGAGCTGAGGATCCTTCAGGATGGATTTGCTGATGGAGATGTTTGGAAGCAGCACTGGTGTCTTTGACAAGATTTTCTCCCGCTCCACTTTGGGAATGGGGGAATTTAGGGACACATCCCTAAAGAGCTGAGAAAGGTGTGGTTGCTTTATAAACTTCAACTTTGTCCAGGGAAGTTGTGGATATCCCTGGAAGTGTCCAAGGCCAGGCTGGATGGGGCTTGGAGCAACCTGGGATAGTGGAAACTGTCCCTGCCCATGGAAGGGGGGCTGGAACGAAAAGATTTTTGAGCTGAAAGATCCTACAAATGCAGTTTAATTTTATAGATTATTAAAATCATTATTTACTCTTTATTTTATTTGACTTAATGTGTTATACTGTCTCTGCCAAGAGCTTTGATAAGTGTGAGGACTCTGAGTCCATTATATCATCTGAAAGAGCAAAGCTTTAAAATGTGAAATAAATAGGAATAGAGGACATTTGCCATTATATCAGATTTTGATTATTTTTTTGTTAATCATTTGGTTTTACCCAAGAATAGGGTGTAAACAAGTGAACCAATTTGTCCAGACAGGTGAGAGATGAGAGAATCAAGCTCAGAGTTCTCATCTTAAGAGTTATCAGAGGATTTATGAAAACTCTCAATTAGATAAAGCAAATTCACTTCAGTACAAAGAGAACTTGACCAGGTCATGTAAAACAACAACTGAAGGGACAATTTGTTGCTGAGTAGGTGATGAGGTCATTTCAGCAAATGAGAAAATGGAATAATTGTCCAACCATCAAATGGCTGAACCCAACAGGAAGAACATTCTCTCTCATTTTTACTGAGGGACCAACACTGAACATTCCCAAATCCATGATAAGGTAACAAATGAAGTGCCCTGCTCACCCAGCAGCTTTCCCAGAGAACATTTTAAAGGATAAAAATTCAGGATTATTTCCTTCTGCACATCCACAGCTTCAGCCTTTCCTCTGCTCCTCTTTCCTTCTCTCCTTCCTGGAAGCAAGACAGGCTCAGCTTGGACAGCAGCAGGAATTTCCCCATGGAAAGGGAGCTCAGGCCTTGGCAGGGGCTGCCCAGGGAGCTTTGGAGTGCCCATCCCTGCAGGTGGCACCTGGAGGTGGCACTCAGGGTGACAAGGTGGCCGTGGGGCACAGCTGGGACTGCAGGGGCTGGGAGGGCTTTGCCAGCCCCGGGGATTTGGGGATTCTGGGATCCTGGGATTCAGAGATCCTGGGATTCTGGGATTCTGGAATCCTGGGATTCAGGGAACCTGGAATTCAGGGATTCTGGGATCCTGGGATTCTGGGATTCTGGGGTCTGGGATTCTGGGATCCTGAGATTCAGAGATTCAGGGATTCTGGGATTCTGGGATTCTGGGATTCTGGGATTCTGGGATCCTGGGATCCTGGAATTCTGGGATCCTGGGATGCTGGGATGCTGGGATTCTGGGATTCAGGGATCCTGGAATTCAGGGATTCAGGGATTCAGGGATTCTGGGATTCTGGGATTCAGGGATTCAGGGATTCAGGGATTCTGGGATTCTGGGATCTGGGATTCTGGGATTCTGGGATTCTGGAATTCTGGGATGCTGGGATTCTGGGATTCTGGGATTCAGGGATTCTGGGATTCTGGGATCCTGGGGTGCTGGGATTCTGGGATCTGGGATTCAGGGATCCAGGGATTCTGGGATTCTGGGATTCTGGGCTCACACACTGCACACAGTAGGGGTGGGATTGTAGGTGTTGATAATTCTGATAAGGAATCACCTCTTGTGGCTGTGGTTTATCTGCTGTGTTTATCATTGAGGCTCCCACTGTTTCCTGGGACTTTGGGAGTTTTTGGGCACCAAAATCTCTCCCAGATTTTGTTCCTGTCTCCATTCAGGGGATGTGATGGAGGCTGTCCTTGTGCTACTGAGCTGTTGTCCTGGCCCTGGACACAGGTTTGGGTGAAGATGGAACACCCCTCTCCCCATCCACTCTCTGAATGTCCCACCCACTGGAATTCCCGTGGAAGCACCATGTCCTGGGGTCCTTCTGGCTGCCAGCCCTGGAATTTTAGGTTACAAGGCTTAGATGGGACACAAGGCTTAGATGGGATATTAGGAAGAATTTCTTCACTCAGAAGGTGGGGAGGGGCTGGGATGGAATTCCCAGATTTGCTGTGGCTGCCCCTGGATCCCTGGCAGTGCCCAAGGCCAGGTTGGACATTGGGACAGTGGGAGGTGTCCCTGCCATGGGATGGATGATCTTTAAGGTCCCTTCCAACCTAAACCATTCTGTGTATCCATAATTCCAAATCCATTCTGTCTTTTGAGTGGTGGCAGGGATCTCTCTACACCCTCTTGGATCTCCCTGAATCCCCATGGATCTCTCTGCATTCCCTGGATCTCTCTGCACCCCCTTGGATCTCTGAATTCTCTTGGATCTCTCTACACCCTCTTGGATCTCCCTGAATCCCCATGGATCTTTCTGCACCCCCTTGGATCTCTGAATTCTCTTGGATCTCTGAATCCCTTGGATCTCTCTGCATTCCTTGGATCTCTCTGCATCCCTTGGATCTCTCTACACCCTCTTGGATCTCCCTGAATCCCCATGGATCTTTCTGCACCCCCTTGGATCTCTGAATTCTCTTGGATCTCTGAATCCCTTGGATCTCTCTGCATTCCCTGGATCTCTCTGCATCCCTTGGATCTCTCTACACCCCCTTGGATCTCCCTGAATCCCCATGGATCTTTCTGCACCCCCTTGGATCTCTCTGCATCCCTTGGATCTCCCTGAATCCCCATGGATCTTTCTGCCACCCCCCTGGATCTCTCTGCATCCCCTTGGATCCCTTGGACACTTCAACCATCTCCCTGTGGTTTTCTGTGTTTTCCCAGGCTGTTTGCAGCCCCTCCGAGGGTGTTTGGGCAACAAGACTGTGAGGGAATTGTTATTCCCTGGTGTGTGGGGTCAGGGAACACCAAACCTGCTGGGATGGTGCCAGAGTCATGCACAGGACAGAATAAATCACTCTGGTCCCTTCCACCTATGGAAAATATCTTCTGGAAAGAGCTGGATCCCCCTCAGGGATTGTTTCTGGGGTCTGCAGGGGCAGCTCCAGCACAGATCCCAGGAATACAGAAATACCTGGAAGTCAGGAGTCCCCAGGTGTGGCTGGGGACGTGCCCTGAACTTCTTGAGCAGCACAAACCAACCTCTGCTGTATTGACAGTGGAAATCCAGGAGCAGGGTCAAGTGATTCCTTGTGATTTGCTCCTTTGTTTTTTTTACTCCTCACGAACTCCCTGGTCAGATTTGGGTCTGTGCCAAGCAGGACTTTCCCACAGCAAAGTTTGGACTTTTGGGAGAAGAGAGTGTGGGGAAGGAGAGGTTTAAGCACATGGAGGGGTTCCACCTCCCCCATGGGCCAGGTCCTTGTCCCTGTTTTATGTGATCCCAACCCAGCCAGGCAGGATCATCCCTCCCTTTGGAAAGAATCCATCCAGGAAAGAATGAGCTGCTGACGTGCTTGCATGACTGAAAGCAATCACCCTCCTCAAACAAACAAACAAACAAACCCACCCCTCGGTAATTAAAAGAACTTTATTAAGGTTGCAAAGTCAAGGCCCAGAAATTGGACATTTTCAGAGATTTGTGCAACTTGTATTTGTGGCCTTGCCTCATGACAGCTTTCAAAACTGGTTTTTTTTTTGGTTTTGGGGTTTTTTTTCCCCCCTGAGCTGCTGTTTCCTCCAGCACAGGATGGGCTGCACACAAATAATGAGGAGTTGAGCTCTGTCCTTTGCTCGTTGCACAGCCCAGAGCCTGCTGTGCAGATATGGGCTATCAGTTTCCTCATTGCCTTTCCTGTGGTAAGGTGGCCTCGAAGGGGCTCCAAAAAAAGGAATTTTTAACTCCTTGTGCCCTGCTGGAAGGAGAGGTTGCAACACCCTTGTTTTAAAACACCTCCAAAACATCAAGTCCAACCTTTGGGTGAATTCCACTGTTGCAGAACGTTTAGAAATTTGGATTTTCCATTTCTAAGAGCCTGAGAGTTTAATTTTTCAGAATTCTTATCACTGATCCAACATCCAAGAACAGACTGAAGTCTGACTGAAGTTCTGGGTTTCCACGTTGTGGCAACCACAGGTTTGGCCTGTGGAAAATGAGGAGTTCAGGACTTGGGATAAAAATCCTCAGAGACATCAGGCAGGGACCCTGTGGCACAGGCAGGAGCAGAATTGAACTTGAACTTGAGGCTTTTCTGCTCCTCTGCTCCCCTGACTCATTGGCTTCTTATTTTCCAGATGCTTTCAGGCTTTATCCTACCTTGGTTCATTCCCACAGTTGTTATGGGAAAAATCCAGGAATGAATTTGCCAGGTTGAGACCCCAAATTAAGCTCAAACTTCTTTATAGACCTGGAGAGAGCCCCATCCTTCCAACCTTCTTGGAATTGAACAACCTGGATTTCTAATCCAATTCCCAGCCCAGACACTCTTGCTCAGAGCGAGACACCTCTTACAAAATCCAAGATAAATCTTAATTACAGCAGATAAATGGTCTTAATTACAGCAACTCCTGCTTTCTCAATGCTTGCATTTGCAAGATGGTTATTCCTGGAAGGGGAGGGAAAAGGGATAATTCCCAGTGTTTGGGGGGCAGAGAGGGGGGAGTGGTTTGAGACAAATGAAATTCCAAGAGCTGATGGAAAGGGTTCTTCCAGTGGGGTTAATGCAGGAAAAACAGGGAACAACACCTGGCAGGACCAGGAGATGGGAAAGACCAGGAAAAACTTCCCTGGGGCACTCAGGGATGTTTAGGGACCACAGGGATCCTAACAGAGGCTCTTTGAGACCTTTCAGGGAAGGGGGATCCTGAACTGGCTGAACCCCAACCTCCTCTCCTGCCCTGCCCCCCCTGCACATTGGGATTTTCAAAGAAATCCTAAATAATTGTTGGATGGTTTGGGTTGGAAGAGACTTTAAATATCCTCCAGTTCCAGCCTCTGCCATGGGAACACAACTGGGCAAAGCTGGGACTTCTGGGAAATATCATCTTCTAAATATGAAGAACAAGCACAGGGAGGTCCAGAGAGTCACTTTTCCCCCCCTTGGTAAATAGTTTTCATTAGTTCTAAAAATAAAACTGCTTTAGACAGCTACCTAAGCAACCCAGACTCAACAAATCTCCTCGTTACACGAAAATAAAGAAAATTTCCTGCCTGTGGTTTGCTTGCAGCCACCGTTATCTCTTTAATAGTCACTGAGCTAAGCAAGAAAAGCAGAATTTTTTTAAAAAAAAGCCAATTTTTGTTCTTTGTGCACAACACAGGACAGGCATTTTCTCTTCTCCTACGACCTTAGAAGTCCCTGTGTTTTATTAATTGCTGGTTTGCTATTTCTCTGAGGAGAAATAAGTGGAAAATAAGTTTTTGGTGTTTAATATAAGAAAGGAAAATAATCCTTCAGTTCAAAAGCCTGGATCCAGCCCAGAGTGACTAAATTTGCTCTCCCACAACCAGGAATTAAAAGATGGACCTCACATCCAGCTTATGCCCAGGCCAGACTCCCCAGGGCCAGCTGGCCCATTCCAGATTGTCCTGGTGGCCACCAAAATTTGCTCCTGAGCTTTGCAGAGCCCTTGGCCAGACCAAGGCAATTCCTTTTCAGCAGGGTCAGAATCCAAACAGGATTAAAATCTGGAATTAAAAGATGAACCTCACATCCAGTTTGTGGCCCAGGCCAGACTCCACAGGGCCAGCTGGCCCAACCCAATACTTTGCAATGGCCACCAAAATTTGCTCCTGAGCTTTGCAGAGCCCTTGGCCAGAACAAGACAATTCATTTTCAGCAGGAGCAGATTCCCAAACAGGATTAAAATGTGGAATTAAAAGATGAACCTCACATCCAGTTTGTGGCCCAGGCCAGATTCCACAGGGCCAGCTGGCCCATCCCAATACTTTGTAATGGCCACCAAAATTTGCTCCTGAGCTTTGCAGAGCCCTTGGCCAGACCAAGCAATCCTTGTTTAGCAGGGTCAGAATCCCAAACAGGCTTAGAATACGGAATTAAAAGATGGACCTCACATCCCATTTGTGGCCCACTCCAGTTCTTTCTAATGGCCACCAAAATTTGCTCCTGAGCTTTGCAGAGCCCTTGGCCACACCAAGCAATCCTTGTTTAGCAGGGTCAGAATCCCAAACAGGCTTAGATACGGAATTAAAAGATGGACCTCACATCCCATTTGTGGCCGGGGGGGGGGGGGGGGGTTGATTGGCCACCAAAATTTGCTCCTGAGCTTTGCAGAGCCCTTGGCCAGACCAAGGCAATTCCTTTTCAGCAGGAGCAGATTCCCAAGCAGGATTAAAATGTGGAATTTAAAGATGAACCTCACATCCAGTTTGTGGCCCAGGCCAGACTCCCCAGGGCCAGCTGGCCCAACCCAATACTTTGTAATGGCCACCAAAATTTGCTCCTGAGCTTGGCAGAGCCCTTGGCCACACCAAGCAATCCTTGTTTAGCAGGGTCAGAATCCCAAACAGGCTTAGAATACGGAATTAAAAGATGGACCTCACATCCCATTTGTGGCCCACTCCAGTTCTTTCTAATGGCCACCAAAATTTGCTCCTGAGCTTTGCAGAGCCCTTGGCCAGAACAAGACAATTCATTTTCAGCAGGAACAGATTCCCAAACAGGATTAAAATCTGGAATTTAAAGATGGACCTCCCATCCCATATGTGGCCCAGGCCAGACTCCACAAGGCCAGCTGGCCCAACCCAGATTTTGTTGGTGGCCACCAAAATTTGCTCCTGAGCTTTGCAGAGCCCTTGGCCAGACCAAGGCAATTCCTTTTCAGCAGGAGCAGATTCCCAAGCAGGATTAGTATCTGGAATTAAAAGATGGACCTCACATCCCATTTGTGGCCCATTCCAGTTCTTTCTAATGGCCACCAAAATTTGTTCCTGAGCTTTGCAGAGCCCTTGGCCAGACCAAGGCAATCCCTTTTCAGCAGGAACAGAATCCCAAACAGGTTTAGAATCTGGAATTAAAAGGTGGAGCTCACATCCCATTTGTGGCCCATTCCAGATTGTCCTGGTGGCCACCAAAATTTGCTCCAGAGCCCTTGGCCAGACCAAGGCAATTCCTTTTCAGCAGGGTCAGAATCCAAACAGGATTAAAATGTGGAATTAAAAGATGAACCTCACATCCCATTTGTGGCCTAGACCAGACTCCCCAGGGCCAGCTGACCCATTCCAGATTGTCCTGGTGGCCACCAAAATTTGCTCCTGAGCTTTGCAGAGCTCTTGTTCAGACCAAGGCAATCCCTTTACATCAGGAGCAGATTCCCAAACAGGCTTAGAACCTGGAATTAAAGATGGAGCTCACATCCCATTTGTGGCCTAGACCAGACTCCACAGGGCCAGCTGGCCCAACCCAGATTGTCCTGGTGGCCACCAAAATTTGCTCCAGAGCCCTTGGCCAGACCAAGGCAATTCCTTTTCAGCAGGGTCAGAATCCAAACAGGATTAAAATGTGGAATTAAAAGATGGAGCTCACATCCCATTTGTGGCCCAGACCAGACTCCACAGGGCCAGCTGGCCCAACCCAATACTTTGCAATGGCCACCAAAATTTGCTCCTGAGCTTGGCAGAGCCCTTGGCCAGACCAAGGCAATTCCTTTTCAGCAGGAACAGATTCCCAAGCAGGATTAGTATCTGGAATTAAAAGATGGAGCTCACATCCCATTTGTGGCCCAGGCCAGACTCCACAAGGCCAGCTGGCCCAACCCAGATTTTGTTGGTGGCCACCACAATTTGCTCCTGAGCTTTGCAGAGCCCTTGGCCAGAACAAGACAATTCCTTTTCAGCAGGGTCAGAATCCCAAGCGCTCCCTTGGTCTAAATATGGAGCAGGGCAGTTTGCTGGGAATCATTTCCAGTAAGGGAGGATGTTTCCTCAGCAGTTTTCGAGCTGGCTCTGACTCAGGCATTCTCCTGGGAGCCCACTGAAGTGGTCATTAGGGAGGCAGCAAAAAGGCAGCGAGGAATTTCGGAACAAAGCTGCTCATCCCGGATAAAAGAGCTCCGGAGAATCCTCCTGGCCCTTGGCTCTGGGCACGCTCGAGGGGTTTTATTGCTGCTGAAACCATCCTGTTGTTTGTGCACGGTGTGAAAGATGCTGCATTGTGCTCGTTCCAGCAGCGGGGTGAAGCACCAGGCTTGTAAAATGCTGGGCTCAAACCAGCCCTAATTAAATGTTCTGAGTCGATTAACACCGTTCCCTTGCAACACAGCGATCGATGGGGGAAGGCTGAGTTGCTAAAGCCAGAATTTGCTAAGCCAGGTCTTCTCCCAAGCTGGGAGCAGATGGAATGTGTCTGGGGAACAAAGTTCAAGCTTAAGAGACAAAATAAATGCTTCTCTGGTTTTCAACTTTCTGTGAATGCGGGTTTCAAGGTAATTTTTTTTTTATGGATTAGTTGTGGTGGGAAGTTTAAAAAATCAGGCTTTAATCATGTTGTGAACACAGATTTATTGAGGAGTCACAGCTGGACACACTGACTTTACTGGGGTCATTAATACAGCTAAACCTGAGTCACAGCTTAAGAACAGGATTGGACTGAGCCTAGAACTGGCAGAGGGAGTCACAGGATTTGGGGTTTCCAGTTCAGTTGATCCAAATTGTGGCTGATCCAGCACGAAGGGCACAGCCCAGGTGACAGATGTGCATCCATGGGGTTGGGATGTCCCAAAGCCTCTTCTCATCTCTGCAAGTCTCAGGTGGTGCAGAGAGATGAGGACAATGTGAAATTTATTTAAATAGGGAGAAATTGTTCCTGGCAGGGTGGGCAGGGCTGGCACAGGGTGCCCAGAGCAGCTGTGGCTGCCCCTGGATCCCTGGAATGTTCAGTTCCAGGTTGGACATTGGGACAGTGGGAGGTGTCCCTGCCATGGCAGGGGTGGCACTGGGGGGGATTTGGGGTCCCTTCTAACCCAAACCATTCCATGATTCCTTTATCTCTGTGCTCCAAGGTTCCCTCAATGAAAAATTCCTGTTTTTTCTGGGTTGTGCTGGGAAGAAGGAGCACAGGATCTCTTTGGTTCCCACAGTGTCACAGACCCAGAGCCCCCCTTTGCAGCTCTCTCACTGCTTTGCCTTCTTCCTCCCAAATTCGGGCTGGGCTGGAAAAATCTCCCCACGTGGTTGGATTCAACATCTCCCTCATGGAATGATGGAATATCCCGAGTGGGAATAAACCCCCAGGGATCATTGATCCCACCCTGCCCTGCCCAGCCCCCCCAGCAATCCCAGCCCGGGCACCCCTGGCAGCTCCTGGAGCTCCAGGTGAGCGCTCCAGGTGAGCCCCGAGGGTTTTGTTGCTGTGGAAATGATTCCTCAGCCAGAGGTGTTGGTGCCTCCAGAGGGGCTTTGATGTGGGGGCAGCAATGGTTGGGCTCATGTGGGAACAGTCCCTGCCCGAGGGCTTTTCACTGCCAGCGCTGGGGGAGCTCCTTGGAATGGAGAAGTTGGAATTGCAGAATATCCCGAGTGGGAATAAACCCCCAGGGATCACCCAGTCACAGACCCCCCCAAAAATCCCAGCCTGGGCATCCCTGGCAGCTCCTGGATCCCTGGCAGTGCCCAAGGCCAGCTTGGACATTGGCACAGTGGGAGGTGTCTCAAAAAATGAGATCTTTGAGATCCCACCCAATCCCAATTCTGGGATTTGCTGATTCTCAAATCCTCCCTCACTGACCCCTCTGGCCAAGGCTGAGGCTCCAAGCAGGAATTTTCTTTCCTTTGAGGAGATTGATCCTTGTCAGGAATTTTCAGCCTCTCTGTTGGATGTTTATTATTATTTATTTATTATTTATTTATTATTGCCCAGCCCCACTGAACCACAACTGCTCTGTGCTCTCCTGAATAAACGAGACCTGGCACGAGCGAGCTCCCAAATTCTTTTGGGATTGCCAAATTTGCTTCCTGGCCATGCTGGGCTGGTGCTTCATGGGAGGGGGGGAAAAAAAGTCTGGAAAAGTGGCAGGAAGAAACAAAGGGAGAAATCCCACATGGAACTGGGAGAAGGTTGGGTGGATGTTGAGTTAATTTTCTAGAAAGAGTTGAAGTTCGAGTGCACCGAGAAATGAATCCTCAGGTTTGTTCATGGAGGGGCTGGGAGTAGGGGAGGTGGAATTCCAGAGAAAATTCCATCAGGCAGAAAAAGGAAATTTTTCTGTGCCCTCAAAATTGACTTTCCTTGGAAAGCTGGATGTTCCTCACAGGCTTTTATTCCAAAATTTCCTCTCTGATGATGCTCCCTGTCATTATTGTTGTTGTAACTTCACGTTTTCTTGTCCTTCGTACCCTTCTCCTTCAAGCTTGACCCCAAAAACTTCTCCTGGCCAGGAAATCCTTATCAAATATGCACAAAAATTTAATTTTTTTAAGCTGATCGAACTCTCTAAACTTCTATTTTAAACCACTAAACCCAGCTCAGCTTTCCCAATAACCAACTTTTTAGGCCAAGCTACCCAGTGCACCTGAAACTATCCCCGCTGTTACTTGTTTGGAAAAAAAAAAAATAAATAAAAAAATAAAAAATCCTGCCATGAATTACACATAATTATTGACCCTGGAGTATAAATAATGAAGGTAGGAAGCTTTTAAAATGTACATTATTAAACTGGTACAATGCTCAGTGCCAGACAGACATCAGTGGTTTGGCAATTAAATGCAAGTTTATGAATCCCTTTTAAAGAGATGATGAATCCAAAAATGTCAGTTTTGAGTCAATTTTAAAGAAAACAGACCCAAGGAACGAATTTGTCTTTAATTTCAAATTATATATATATATATAGAATATATTCTATATATATATATAATTATATAAAATAAAAAGTAAAATATAATAATAATAATAATAATGATAATAATATTAGTAATAATTGGTTTTTAAATTAAGCATCAGAAATAAACCTAAATAATAAAAATCATTTAAAATAAAAGAACCCCTACACAGCAATTGTATTTTATTTAATTTTATACTATCTTTATTTTTATATTTTAGTTCATTTTATATTTTCTTTTCTCTTTTAAATGTTAGTTTATTTTATATTTTCTTTTATTTTTATAGTTTGTTATTTTCTTTTTAAGATTTTCTTTTATATTTCATTCTTGTTTATTTTCATTTATTTTCGTTTATTTTCGTTTATTTTCGTTTATTTTAATTTTTAATTTTTAATTTTTAATTTAATTTAATTTTATTTTATTTTATTTTTATTTTATTTTATTTTATTTTATTTTATTTTATTTTATTTTTTCTCTTATTTTATTATTTTATTTTCTTTTTTTAAAAATTTTTTTTACTTTTGTTTTGGTTTGTTTTTTGTTTCTTTTGTTTTGGTTGCTTGGTTGGTTGGTTCGGTTTTTGGGGTTTTTTTGGGTTTTTTTTTTTTTTTTGTTTTTGTTTGTTGGTTGGTTGGTTTTGGTTTGTTTTGTTTGTTTTTTTGTTTTTTGGGTTTTTTGTTTGGTTTGGTTTTTAGGGGTTATTTGGTGATTTTTTGGTTTTTTTGTTTGTTTTTCTTTGTTTTTGTTTTTTGTTCTTTTTGTTTTGTTTTGATTTGCTTTTGATTTTTGTTTTTTGGGGTTTCTTGTTTGTTTGTTTTTGGGTTTTTTTTGTTTTGTTTTGGTTTTTTGTTTGTTTTTTACTTTTGTTCTTTTTGTTGTTTTGTTTTGTTTTGGGGTTTTTTTGTTTCTTGGGGTTTTTTTGGTTGGTTGGTTGGTTTGGTTTTTTGGAGGTTTTTTGTGGTTTGGGGGGTTTTTTTTTGTTTGTTTTTTGTTTGTTTGTTTTTCTTCTTTTTGTTATTTTGGTTTTGGTTTTTTGGTTGGTTGGTTTGAGTTTTTTAGGGTTTTGGGGGTTTTTTTGTTTGTTTTTTGGGGGTTTTTTTGTTTGTTTTTTGGGGTTTTTTTTTGTTCTTTTTGTTGGTTTGTTTTGTTTTGGTTTTTTGGTTTTTTTTTGGTTTTTTTGTTTTTTTGGTTTGGGTTTTTTTGGTTTTTTGGTGGTTTTTGGGGGGTTTTTTGTTTGTTTGTTTTGTTTGTTTTTTGTTCGTTTCTTTTGTTTGTTTTTTGTTCTTTTTGTTGTTTTTGTTTGTTTTTGTTTTGGGGTTTTTTTTATTTGTTTGGTTTGGTTTTTTTGGTGTTTTTTTTGTGTTTTCTTTGTTTTTTGTTTTTGTTCTTTTTGTTCTTTTTGTTGTTTTGTTTTGTTTTGTTTTGTTTTGTTTTGTTTTTGGGGAAAATTCCTCCCTTTTTATTCCCACCTTGTTCCCTTCCTGCCACTAAGAACAGTCGGGATCTTTGCCTGCAAACCAAACAATTTTGAGCATCTCTGGAAAAGGACAAGTTGGGGTAAATTTTCCAAGTTTTGGGGTAAATTTTCCAAATTTTCCAAAGCATTCCTCATCTTTTCCTGCATTTTCCTGCATTTTCCTCCATTTTCCTGCATTATTCAGAGCTGCCAGACTGGGATGTGAATGGAAGCAACTCCCAGGAGCTGCAAGAGTGGTGGGAGTTTTGTATTTCTTAATTTGTTTCAGGGATTTTAAATTTTTTTTTGTTTTCATTTCCAGTTAGGATTAAAAAAATACATGAAGGAAATGGATTTTTTTTTTGGTCGTGTTTGGGTTTGGTTGTTTATTAAATTTTATTAAAAATATAGAGAGTGCAGCAATAATTTTAGTTACTTGCTGGAAGTGAGGAAAAAGGAGGAAGATTTAGTTGTTGCAAGGTTTTTTTAAAGTTAAATAGTTTAATAGAGAATTAGCACTAATATCATTTATTTGTTTAACTTAATATTTAACTTTTTGTGACTCTTAGTGAGAAATTGACTGACTAAGTAGAAACTATTACCTCAAAGTCATAAAGATGAACACTGAGACACCACTTAAAATCTTCTATTTTGTCTTATGTCTATTATTATATGATAAAACTTTAAATTTCAAACTTTTTATTATGTGAAAGCACACACTTTTATTTAACTACACACCAGCGATTTTAACTTTATTACTTAAATTAAAAAGTCTTTTTTTTTAAGGCCTCAGGTCCAAAGCAGTGTTCTGCAGGAAAGCACAGAAAGCTCAAAAATCCCCCAGATTTGTGGGATCCAACAGAGCCCCATTCCCTCTTCCTGAGCTAAGAAATTGCAGGATGCAGCTCATTTATGGGAAAAGTTTTAGGATATGTTGCCCGAGGGGTTGGTCTTGCCAATCCTCAATGCCCTTCCCATTCCTGAGTTCTCAACAACAACTTGAGCACTGTGAAAAAATCAGATTTTCCCATTCCATTCCTGAGCTCAGTTATATTCCTGCTGCCATTTTTCCAGCAGTTCCCTGACTGGGAAGGGAAGTGGAAATTTCCAGTGGAAATCTTCATTATCAGAAGCCAAATTTTCCCTCCCAGCAGCTCTCAGAGGTCACTTATAGGACATTTATATCCTGACCTTGAAGCTGTGCTGGCTCCAACCTCCTTGGTGTGATTGGAATAAACCAATCCCTGCTTTTCCCAGGCTGGGGATGCAATCCACAAAGATGTTTCTAGAAATCCATTTCATTCTGTAATTCCTGAGCTACAGCCAAAGCAGGTGAGAGCAGGAAGGGGATTGGGATTGGGATTGGGATTGGGATTGGGATTGGGATTGGGATTGGGATTGGGATTGGGATTGGGATGGGGATTGGGATTGGGATGGGGTTGGGATTGGGATTGGGATTGGGATTGGGATTGGGATTGGGATTGGGATTGGGATTGGGATGGAGTTGGGATTGGGATTGGGATTGGGATTAGGATTGGGATGGGGTTGGGATTGGGATTGGGATTGGGATTGGGATGGGGTTGGGATTGGGATTGGGATTGGGATTGGGATGGGGATGGGATTGGGATTGGGATTGGGATTGGGATTGGGATGGGGATGGGGATGGGATTGGGATTGGGATTGGGATTGGGATTGGGATTGGGATTGGGATTGGGATTGGGATTGGGATGGGGTTGGGATTGGGATTGGGATTGGGATGGGGTTGGGATTGGGATTGGGATTGGGATGGGGTTGGGATTGGGATTGGGATTGGGATTGGGATTGGGATTGGGATTGGGATTGGGATTGGGATGGGGTTGGGATTGGGATTGGGATTGTGTCCCTGTGCCCTGCTCAGGTGTGACCCCACCTGCAGAGCTGCCCCAAACCTGGATCCCAGCTTGGGGAGGAGCTGGAGCTGCTGCAGAGAGCCCAGAGGAGGCAGCAGGATGAGCAGAGGGATGGAGCAGCTCTGCTGGGAGGAAAGGCTGGCACAGCTGGGATTGTTCAGCCTGGAGAGGAGAAGCTTTGGGCTGAGCTCAGGGTGGCCTTGCAGGGCCTGAAGGAGCTGCAGGAACCATGGAGAGAGACAATTGCCAAGGGATGGAGGGACAGCACCCAGGGAATGGAGGGACAGCACCCAGGGGATGGAGGGACAGCACCCAGGGAATGGAGGGACAGCACCCAGGGGATGGAGGGACAGCACCCAGGGAATGGAGGGACAGCACCCAGGGAATGGAGGGACAGCACCCAGGGTGGAGGAAGGGGGGAAGGAGGACTTCAGAGTAGGATTTGATGGGATTTTAGGAATTAGGAATTGTTCCCTGGGATGGAATTCCCAGATTTGCTGTGGCTGCCCCTGGATCCCTGGAATGTTCAGTTCCAGGTTGGACATTGGGGCTTGGACAATCTTCTGCCAGAGGTTCCTCATCACACTTAATTTTGCTTCATTAAGATGAACTTGAGGTGTATAAACGCTGATAAGAAAGAAATTAACACTTCTTCATCATCTTTAAATAACCTGTGTAAGGTTGACCCATCTGTTCACTCTGCTCTGGGACAGCACCCAGGGAGAGGCTGGAGCTGTGCCAGGAGGGATTTAGGATGGATTTTAGGGCAAAGCTCTTCCCCCAGAGGGTGCTGGGCACTGCCCAGGCTCCCCAGGGAATGGGCACAGAGCTCCAGGAGCTGCCGGGGATGGCCAGGCTGGGATTTTGGGGGGGTCTGGGCAGGGACAGGGTGGGACTGGGTGATCCCTGTGGGTCCCTCCCAGCTCTGGATATTCCATAATTCTGTAATCCTATGACCCTGGAAAACAACACAACCCAAAATAGACCCTTGCTGATGGACAACTGACCCCAAATCCTGCTCTGGTGGGGATTCCATGGAATTATCAGCCTGCACTGCTGTGACTCAGGCAGCCACAGGGTCCCTTCCTGAGACAGCTCCAAAACCTTCTCAGCTGCTCTGTCCTCTGCTTTTTCTTGTTCTGGGCAAAGGTGATATTTATTTTTTTCCTCCTCGCTAATATCCATTCATTGCCACAGTGTCTGCTTTGGATCTTGGTGCATCATCAAACACTCACATCCCCCTTGCTGAGTCAGAGGAGCTGGAGAGAGGAAAGATGAGCTGCACCAGTGGGGATTTATTGAGGCAAGATGGACAGACCTGGTGGACAAATAACAAACGAAAAGCTGTCCCCAGGGATCATATCCTGCTTAGCCACTCCCCATGGGCAGCAATGCATCCTTTTCCCAACCCTGGTGGCTGTGGATGTCTCCTGTGTGTCCCCAAAGCATGAAGATGAGGAAATCTTCCTCCACGGCCACCAGAAGGGCCCGTGGGAGCTGCCAGAGGCCACAAAATGAGGGGATTTCACTCCCTTTGCTGGCAAAGAAACATCTTTTCCCTGACTAAAAACGTCCATGAGAAAGAGTCTGATTCGGAGTTAACGACCCAAAGGCTTTGTGAGAACACAGCGAGGGCAGAAAGCTCTGGAGTCTCCTGGTCTGGGATAAAACAGAGGAGGAGAATTTCCATGAATACTCCAGGGTGTTCTTTTCTGCTGCACATGGGTTTTTTTTGGTTTTTTTTTCCCTGTCTTTTCCTACAAAACCCAGAGCCTGCTGTGCAGAGGAAAGACAAGGCAGAGCAAACCACGGAGGTCATGGCTCTGATCCTGTGGGAAGCCGCTCTCCAAAGAGAAAATTTAAGGTAAATATCTGCTGTTGATAAACATTTGGTGAATATTTAAGGGCACCACAATTCCTCGGGTGCCCTTTGTTGGTGTCAATAAACTTCAGCTCGGTTTGTGGCAAACCTCAAATATTTGACTCCAGGCTCAGCAGAGTTATGAATCTGTTCCTGTTCCTGCCCTGATCATGTAGGATCCTTCCTGAAATCCCGAGATTTTCCAAGGACAGCAGTGATGGAGGGTTAGAGGAGGTGGTTCTGTTAAACATCCATCCAACTCCGAGGAAAATGTCATCACCTCCTCCCCATTCCATCAGTTTTATTCATTTCCATGATAATTCTGGGAGTGATACAACCCTACAGACACCAGGTGTGCATCTACCTGAGGCAGGGAGAAATTTATCCCGAGTCCACATCCCTACAAAACCCACCTGAAGCCTCCTGGAGTGAGTTCTGAGCGTTTCCATCACCATCATCTGATTTTTGGGAGCACAAAGGAACACTCAGGAGCTGCACTTCTGGAAAGTTCCAAGCAAAGGCAGCCAGATGGATCTCAGATTCCTTGGCTCTGAAGTGCCTGGATTGTGCAAAGCTGGTGGCTGCACTGCTGGAAAATCCGAAATGGTTCAGCACAGGGGGTTCTTTGTCTCCTCTGCTTGGAATGATGAGCAGGAAGAAAGGAGAAGTAGCAGCAGTTTCACCCCGGCCACTGCAGCTTGGGAATGTTCTTGGGAGAAATCTGGAAATGGAAATGAATGGAAAAAGAGTCCAGAACAATATTTAGTGTGTGTGACAGCCATGGCTGTGCTCCAATGGACGTAAAATCATGGAATTCCAGAATGGCCTGGGTTGGAAGGGACAACAAAGGTTGTCTCATTCCATGGGACACCTCCCACTGTCCCAGGCTGCTCCAGCCCCAATGTCCAACCTGGAACTGAACATTCCAGGCATCCAGGGGCAGCCACAGCTGCTCTGGGAATTCCAGCCCAGCCCCTCTTTACCATCTCAGGGAACAATTCCTAATTCCCAAAATCCCATCAAATCCTGCTTTGAAGCCATTCCCTGGGTGCTGTCCCTCCATCCTTGTCCCCAGTCCCTCTCCAGCTCTCCTGGAGCCCCTCCAGGCCCTGCCAGGGGCTCTGAGCTCTCCCTGCAGCTTCTCTTCTCCAGGGGAACATTCCCAGCTCTCCCAGAACTGTGGGATCGTGGTGATCCTGCTCCATCCCTTTTAAAAGTCTCTCTCCGTATTTCTTGAGCTCTTTAGGGACCCAGCAGAAATTCCAATTATGAAGCCCCAAATTCAGGTCCTCCAGCTCCTTCTATCCTACCACTGGGATTTGGAATTCAATGAGTCTTCCCAGCGTGTTCCCGAGGTGCTGAAGGTGCCAAGGGATGTCCCTGCAGCCACTGCAGCAGAATTTAACTTGGAGCCAGCACAGCCTTGGGCAAACCAAACCCAGCGAGTTGTGCCTGGTGTGGGGGCTCAGAGCTCTGGGCTGGGGACAAGGTGGGAATTGGGCACAACTTGGACTTGGTGATCCTGGAGGCCTTTTCCAACCTCAATATTTCTGGGATGTTTTGGTCTTGGTTCTAATTGGGGGGAGGGTTTATCTGCAGGGAGATGTGCCCACCTCAGGGAAATCTGGAGGGAAATCTTCCCCTCTGGAAGCTCTTGCATGTGGCAGAAAATGCTTTAAAGACAGCGAGAGTGACCTGGAAATCAGCATTTCCAGCAGAATCCCTCAAATTAAAGTTCCATTCCATCACTCAGACGATGCTGTTTTAAAAAGGGGCAGGAATTGTCTTGAGTAACAGGAAACCTTTGGCTCAACGAGTTTTGCTGATCCCCTTTCGTGCATTTAATTTCATGTTTTTGGCAACATAATCACAATAAAACTGAACTCTCCTGTTCCCCGTGCAAAAATTTGGAGCCACGTGGATGTTCCTTCCCGCCAGTCCACTCCACACTTCATTTCTAATTCCCGATTTTTCTCCTCCCTGACCACTTTGGTCCGTCTGTCCAGGTGGAATTTGCCAATCCCAAAGGTTGAGCTGTGGGTGGTGGGGGCTGTTCCTGTCAGAGCTTGGCCATGGATCTTTCCAAGCTCCAGTTTCTTCCCACCCACATGGACGGGACAGGCAGTGCTGGCTGGAATTCCCACAAGGAGCCAGGAAAAGGCAGAATCCTTGGCTTTAGTTTTTTTTTAGTTCTGAGTTTTAGTAAAGTCCCATCCCAGGAGCAGGACTGGGAATGGCAGAGTGGTGTGGAAATGGAAGGAAGTGCAAACCCCAGGAGCAGCCAGTACCAGGAAACCACTTTTTTATTAAGAAAAGAAAAAAAAAAAAAAAAAAAAAGTCCAACAAGCTCCTCTTTCAGCTGGCCAAGGTTAAAATATCTGGCTCCTTCTCCAGCCTTTTATTGGGAATTCTGTCCTGGACACCTCCAGCTCTGTTTCTCCCTGGGAGGGATGAATAGCTGCAGTTTTTGGGAATGCTCTCCTCCCTTCTTTCCTGGCAGGTAGAGGCAACTCTGCAGCAATCTGAGAAATCTTTGCACCACCAACAACAGCCAAAATCTTCCTGAGGATGACAAATTTTCGCCCCACTGAGCTTTTCTTTGTTGAGGAAATGTTGCAAAATGTTCAGTAAATGACAGGTTGGACATGGAGGTGACCCCAAAATTTGTCTGTTCAGTGGAGCAGATGAGCCACCACTAAACTTGATGGAGCTACAGCAGCTCAGAGGCTGAGCCAGAGCACAGAGAAACTCTGAATTTTAAGAAAAATCAAATTTAGAGCACCACAGGAGGCAAAGGAACTGCTGGAGTTCCTGGATGTGATGTAACTCTGCTGGCCAGGCCCATCCCGAGATGCTCCTCTGGGATGAGCTGAACCACCAGGATTCACAAAGTTCTCAGAATAGGCATAAATTATATATATATTAAAAAAAAAAAAAAAAAAAAGCCAAATTCTAACACTGGCAAGGCAGAAAGAAATCTGCAGGTGGTCCTGGAAGAGGTGATTTGCCAGCCTGGAGATTTGGGCACACCCACATCAATGTCCTCATGGAGAACAGAAACCCAGCCCTGTAGGAAAAAACCAGCATTCAAAAGCAGGGAAAGGCAGCTCGTGGTTTATGAATTCCAGAAAACTGCAGCTCATTTGAAGAAAATGCAGAAATTCTGGTCGTTAAATGTGAGTAAGAGCAAAATTGGTGTTGCCTGGCGCTGGGCAGGGACTGATTCCAAGGAAAACAAGAGTTCCCATCACCAGGAGTGTCCTCCCAGCTTCCAGCAATGGGTGACTCCTCAAATCCTTGAGCCAAAGCTGGATCTGCGCCGTGGTGTGAAATAATATTTCTTGAAGTTTTCCTTATAACTTTTCCAATTGGCATTTCTGACACCCAGTTCAATTCCAGAAGGTTCTGCAGCTGAATATGGGGAAGATTTGTCTCTTTTTTTTAAAATCAGTCCTGATGAACACAAAGGTGAACACAACCAGGAATGCCAAAGATCCTGAGTGAGACATTCCAATGACCAATCCATTCCAAAAAGTGCCATTCAATTTTTTTTAGGACACCTTGTCTTAGCACATGAAGAACTTGGAGAACTGGAAGAGGTTTAATAAACCAGCCCTGTGTTATTTCTTTTTTTTTTTTTTTTTTCCATAAACAACTGTTGATTCAGTCAGCATTAATTTGGGAATTTTAAAGAGTTGCTTTGAAATTCAGGTTGAAGAGCATTATTTTAGTGCTGGAATGAACTTAGCCTGAAGCTGTGAGTGGAGTAAAAACCAAGTTTTCACAACACTTTAGCTCCAAAAACCCTGAGACAATGAAGGTGTTTTCCTTACAAAATCTTCCTGTGTCTTGTTGACAAATATTATAATCAATCTTTTTTTTTGTTTGATTATCTCACCTTCTATAAAGACAAAATAAATATTAATCATGTTTTGAATAGTTTTATTTTGCTAATTAGCTGTGTGGACTCACAGCCTTATCTTTTACACAGGGAATGGAGAAAGTCAGATGGGCCACAGAATTCCAGATCTTTTTAAATGGATTTTAGGATGGAGAAAAAAAGGTTGTGCAAGGATCTTACAGGAACTTTCAGTATCTGAGGGGGCTGCAGGGAAGCTGGAGAGGGACAATGATGAACTGGAGTGATGGGACAAGAGGGGATGGGTTCAAATTGACAAAGGGCAGGGTTGGATGGGATTTGGGGAATTAGGAATTGTTCTGTGGGAGGGTGGGGAGGGGCTGGGATGGAATTCCCAGAGCAGCTGTGGCTGCCCCTGGATCCCTGGCAGTGTCCCAGGCCAGGTTGGACATTGGGACAGTGGGAGGTGTCCCTGCCATGGCCCCATGCCCCTTTGATGTCCCTTCCAACTCAAACCATTCTGTGATTCCATGATTTTATTCCAATAGTCACTGATGGATTTAGGTGCTCTTTCTCATCAGACTCATATTTAAAGCGGGAAGAACAATATATTTTAATTTTTCCAAGGATGACATCTGCATTTCCACTTGTTTAGAAACCACTCTGGGTCTCCTGTGCTGTTTGGCTGGAGTTGCTGTTGCTTTTGTCAGAGTGTTCCTCACATCGGGGCTTTTCCAGGAATTCTCCAGAGCCTCCAGTCGTGGCTGAAGGTGGGAGCAGCACCTGGAGGAGCTGAGCAGGGAGAGCTGGGAAAGCAGAACCGCTGGCATTGATCAGATCTCTGTGGTTAAACCTCCTGCTCCAGGGAGGCCCCTGGGCCACCCTGCACATGGCACCACTTCAGAGGGCAGGGCAAGCCACAGGACAAACTGTCACCTCAGGAGTCACACGGGAATGGGGCCGGTCCCCCGTGCTCCCCACGCTCAGAAATGGTGGCTGATAACCCACAGAGATAACAGGCACCTTCCTGGCTGCCTCCAGCAGGTGAAATACCTTTATTAACAAAGCTTCCCCTGAAGTCTGAATTGACAAGGCACTTACAGGATATTCTCCTGATTAAAACCCCCATATTTAGGGTATTTAAATCCCCCTGTGGCATCACGCTGCTGCTGGGTGGGTTATGGGGATGTGCTTTTGGCAAAGTGATCAAGGAACGTTTCCCTCACGGGTTCAGCCTTGGAGGAATGTCTTGGTTTGAATTACAGGTGTCTGCCAAGAAAGGCAGGAGCCTCTTTTTAAAATGGAGAATGTAAACCCCCCCTCCCTCCAAATTATTATAATTTTTAAATTAAGGGGCCCTCGGGCAAAGATATGGGAATAGGAATAACAGTTCTTTACTAATTAAATTAAAAACTAAACTAGGGAAATTAGGGGAAAAAAATAAGAAAATTAAAATAGAAATACAGCAATACAAAAAAACACTAAAACACTGCCAGAGTGAGAATCCAACCTGACCCCTGTCAGTCAGTCAGGGCTTGGTGCAGTCCCATTCCATGGTGGCTGCATCCTCCTGCAGGGACAGATGTGGTTCTGCTGGAGCAGGGCTCCTGCACAAGGTGCACGTGAAACATCCAAGAAAAAAAAAATAGGCAAATTCCAAAGGAGGCAATCGATGAGTGTGATCTGTATCTCATTCACATTGTTGAATAAATAATAACAGAGGAGGCCTAAAATTAGATTTGAGAGGAAACCTGAACTAGCCTGAACACAGGCTGGGGCAGTCTCACTGCTGGACTGGAGAGTTGGGGGTCACTTGAGGGATGGCTGGAGAAATGACAAATGGTATTTGGTTTGGATCCTTGCATCCTCAGCATTCTTACATTTTTCCATCCTAAAATCGATTTTCACACAATTTTCTGAGAGTTTTATACCTTTTCTATTTCCCACAAGCTGGGACTGGGAATGGGGCAGGTGTGGCTCCTCCTGGCTGGGTCTGAGATGTTTGTGCCAGGGAAGGAGGGGATGGTGGTCCTGGAAATCCTGGAAATCCATCACTTCTGGAGAGAATGGGAAGTTTGAGGTGATTTAGGGGATTTTTCTGTTTGCAGAAATTAATCTTAATCCCAAACTGGTTTGGGTTGGAATGGACCTTCAAGCTCATCTCATTCCAACCCCTGCCATGGGCAGGGACACCTTCCACTGTCCCAGGTTGCTCAGAGTTCTGTTTGGATCCTGAGCTAAAGTAAAAAATGGGAAAAATAGGATTTGAGGGCGAAAGTTGATAAAACCTCTAAAAATCAGTGCTCTCCTGACAGAGGAGAAGGGGTTTGGTTATGACACTGCAGTAAGCTGGAGCTGAAATCCCTGCTCCTGATTCATAGCAGGGCATGAAATTTAATTCCCTCCCCCCTGCAGCCAGGAAGGGATGACTGATGTCTAAAATGCTTGGGAATGTTATCTTCAAAGTCTCCAAAATAACAAAGTTCACCTTTGCAACGATGTTCCCTTTATTTTCATTTGTTTGACATGATCTGTTGAGTTTGACCCCAACTTCCAAACAAATGCAGATCCAGGGAGGATGTTCAGGCTTTTTTTTTTTTTTTTTTTTTCCCCTGAAAATATCATCTGGTCTATATGGAATATTGAAGCCTGAAGTTATCCATGTCCCACATGTTCCACAGACAGAGCTTTTCAAATGCTGGCCCACATTGGGATTTTTATGAATCCTTTTATTGGTATCAATCAATAATGACCAAACTTTTGGAGAAAGAGCAGTAAATACAACCATCAATCCCACTTCAACAGAATTGCCCAGAAGGTCAGATCACTTTGTCTCTGTCTGAGCAAAGAGGATGGAAAAAAATATCTCAGGTGGGGAAGGGAGCCTTGGAAAGGATGGAGGGATGGATTGAGAATCATGGAATGGTTTGGGTTGGAATGAGCCTTAAAGATCATCCAGTGCCATGGGCAGGGACACCTCCCACTGTGCCAGGCTGCTCCAAACCTTGTCCAACTTGGAACTGAACATTCCAGGGATCCAGGGGCAGCCACAGCAAATCTGGGAATTCCATCCCAGGGAACAATTCCTAATTCCCAAAATCCCATCAAATCCTGCTCTGAAGCCATTCCCTGTGTGCTGTCCCTCCATTCCCTGGGTGCTGTCCCTGCATTCCCTGGGTGCTGTCCCTGCATTCCCTGGGTGCTGTCCCTCCATCCCCTGGGTGCTGTCCCTCCATCCCCTGGGTGCTGTCCCTGCATTCCCTGGGTGCTGTCCCTGCATTCCCTGGGTGCTGTCCCTCCATTCCCTGGGTGCTGTCCCTCCATCCCCTGGGTGCTGTCCCTGCATTCCCTGGGTGCTGTCCCTCCATTCCCTGGGTGCTGTCCCTCCATTCCCTGGGTGCTGTCCCTCCATCCCCTGGGTGCTGTCCCTCCATTCCCTGGGTGCTGTCCCTCCATTCCCTGGGTGCTGTCCCTCCATTCCCTGGGTGCTGTCCCTCCATCCCTTGGCAATTGTCTCTCTCCATGGTTCCTGCAGCTCCTTCAGGCCCTGCAAGGCCACCCTGAGCTCAGCCCAAAGCTTCTCCTCTCCAGGCTGAACAATCCCAGCTGTGCCAGCCTTTCCTCCCAGCAGAGCTGCTCCATCCCTCTGCTCATCCTGCTGCCTCCTCTGGGCTCTCTGCAGCAGCTCCAGCTCCTCCCCGTGCTGGGATCCAGGTTTGGGGCAGCTCTGCAGGTGGGGTCACACCTTTGTGATATCCCTTGCTCTGCCTCTTCCCAAAATCCTGAGCTTTTCCCACCTTCTCAGCTTTAAATCTTACTGCTCCTTTTTCAAAACCAGTCACATTTACAAGAATTGGTGACTGCTGAGTTTGCCATAATTTGGAAATGCCAATCTGCTTCATCCTGCTTTTCTTTTGGAGTGGGAAAAGCCTCTCAGTGCTGCCTGTGGAGTCAGCAGCTGGACAGAGCTCACAGCTGGAGAGGCTCCCTGAGCTCTGTGGAAATATTATCAGAAATAACAAGTTCTGGGGCCAGAAATCTGGGAGAAGGATTAGGAGAAATCAAGGAAAAATTGTGGTTGAGAAAGTCTGAAAAAAAAGGAAGCAAAATCCAAAGGAGACCTCAGGGGTTTTAATCAGTTTAGGAGCCCGACTCAATTTCTTGATGCAAAAAGATGGAAATTATTCATAAGGCTGAAAAAATAAAATCCTTTAGGAAAAAGAAACACCACAAACCACCTCAAAACAAGTTTTTTGGACAGAAACAGGAATCATACAAATAACAATTTGGAAAGGCAAGTAATAATTTGAAGAGCAGCACCACTCACTCACACAGAGGCAGAGAGAGATGATTTCTAACCAGGTATCTGCTTCCTGTGGCTGAAGGATTTTAGATGGCTTATAATGGATTGCTAAAATGTGTGGCACGCTCATTACTGTCAAAATGAGTGGATAACTCTCAAGCAGCACAGATATTTTATTTATGAGCAAATAAAAGAATTTTATAGCTGCCTATCAGCGGTCTCCAATGCTGGAATGGAGTAAAATCAATTCAAAGTTAAAACAAAACAAGAAAAAAAAATGGAGGGAGAGAAAAATATTCTTTTCTCTTTTGCTTCGGTTGTTATTATTTTTTTGTTCTTTCATTTGTTTGTGCTTTGATTTGGAGCTTTTGCCTTTGATTCCTGCTTGGATTGAAAGGCAAATTGAAGTGTGGCAGCCAGGCTTTAATAAAGAGATGTGCAACGTCTCTGATGTATTTGAGGGAACCTTTGCTGCTTGTGGTTTTGTATATGGTTATGGTAAATAACCCTCACGCTGATTTTTGTGGTCTGCCCTTTGCTGTGGGTACTTGACCACCAGAGACTCGTTGAACCTAAATAACCCAAACCCGTGCCCAGCCTCCAAGCGCCAGCACCCCAATAAATCCCGAGAACACGGCGATGCCCCCGGCGAGGAGATACCCCTGAATTTGGGGAGCAGCCGTGACAAAGGCCAGCTTTGTTACCCTGGGGGTTGTCACTGTAAAATGCCCCTTTCCCCATGGCTGCTTCCTGCCAGCAATCCCAATAAACGAGCCCGGGTGGGAGACAGGATGACAGGGATGAGCGTCTGGCTGTCGCTCCTGGGGGAGCAGCCCTGACGGGGGGCACTGAACCCGAACTGACAGAGCCTCAGCCCCAAGGCCTGGGGGGCTCTGCCAGGCAGCATTTGCGCTTTCCCTCCTGGAATTATCGCTGGGTTTGTTCCCAAAGCAGGGAGGAAAAGCAGATTAAAGCAGGCAGCGAAATTCCCTCAGAATATTCGGTTTAAGGTGCAAAAAGTGGTTGTGGGTTCTGCTGAGCTCTGCCAGAAAAATTATTCTCCCTCATGCACTCCCCCTGTAAATATGCTCCATTAAAAAAAAAAAAAAAAAAATATAAAAATGTATTATATATATTATATATATAATATATATTAATATATAATATAATATAATATAATATAATATAATATAATATAATATAATATAATATAATATAATATAATATAAAATAATATGATATATGATAGGATATGATATAATATAATAAAATATAATATAATATAATATAATATATAATATAATATAATATAATATAATATAATATAATACAATATAATACAATATAATACAATATAATACAATATAATACAATATAATATAATATAATATAATATAATACAATATAATATAATACAATATAATATAATATAATATAATATAATATAATATAATATAATATAATATAATACAATATAATACAATATAATACAATATAATACAATATAATACAATATAATACAATATAATACAATATATATTACATTATATTAGATATCTATATTAATATTACATATAATATATATATTTAGGTATACACACACCAACATCTTCCCCTATATTCACGGATACACATCTGTGCACACACACATTTATTTTTCAGGCCAAAACAACAATGGAGGAGACGATTTTTTTTCCACGCCTAAGGTGAAAAACGCGGCTGGAATTGCAATAACAACACAAGGAACGTGCACAGGATGGGGGGGGGGAATGTCCCTGAAATGTCCCTGAACTTTCTGGGGGATGTCAGTCACAGGCACACGCAGGCACTGAACCACAAAGGCAGAAGCACGACATGAGCAGGAAAAGGAACTCTCCGGGCAGAGTTCCTTCAGAGCGTGACATTTATGATTCATCTCGCTATAAATTTGTGTCCATCTGAAGACAAGATTTTTTTTTTTTTTTTTTTTTTTTTTTTCTCTTTTCCTGTGGAAATTTCTCACATCACGTAAGGTTTTTTGGGTTTAAAACAAAGGCTAAATTTTAAAGCGATGTTTTTTTGGAAACCTGGCTCCCTGTTAAATACAGATGTTTTCCAGGAGGGCAGCTGACTCCTAAAATTCTAAAATCAATTCACTGCAGTGAACTTGTTTGCTGAAAACCAGAAAATCTTCTGAATCCTGTTTGATGCAAAGGAGGGATGGTGGGGCTCTAGAAACAGCAAGGAAAAATATCATCTTCTGACACTGCTTTTCTATTTTCATTTTTCCTCTTGCCTAAATATCATCAGATAAATGAGAGCACCTTTTTAGGAGGTTTAATTGATATCAGAGAACAACACTTAGCACTGTCCTGACTGTAAAATGATAAACCAAGGCATGATTGTCTTTGTCCTGCAACTTCTTGTGTAACTCCAATTGGATATAAACAGTTAATTTTTCCTTCTTCTGTTTTCTTTTTTTTTTTTCTCTTTTCTTCACTACTGACTTTTCTTTTCCTCAGGTCAGTTGGAAGAAGATACAGTGCCCCAAGCCAGGCATGGCAGGGAAGAGAAATAATCACTAGGAAGGAGCAAACACCTCTTGAAACCTCAAAAAGAAGATTTGGGAAGAGAACCCAAACTAAGATTTCCTAGGACCAAAACCCCACAAAGCCACAGTGGGCAGGTGGAGATAAACACTTAATTTCCTTGCTTATAACTTCATTTTTTTTAGCAGTTTTGTGGTTTCATCTTTCTTTTGTTCATAAGTGAGACTGGGAATGCAGGAGAGCAATTGGCCCTTGGAGAAACCTGCTGAACTGAGGCTAAAATTCCCCTTCAGGGAGCCAGGTTGTATTTGGGATTTTTTTTCACTTACAAGAAAGGAGAGGCAGAAGCCAGCACAGCTGGAGAAAGGAGAAATTAGTCTGCTGGAAAACAAACCTTTTTCCACACCTCAGCTTTATAAAACTGACCCAAAACCAAGCCAGGATATGAAATCTGAGCAACTCAGACTGTAAGAAATAATGGTTTTTTTCTCCTTTTTTCTCCAGAGCTGAGCCAAAACAGAGGTGCAAAGCATCAACACCACAGGCAGCAATCCAGAGTGATCCTCTGTCACTGCCCAGGGGCATGTGGGGAGATGAGAGCTGCAGAGGGATGAGGATTCCTTCCTGCTGGAAAAGAAATCCTGAGCTGCAGAGGGATGAGGATTTCTTCTTGTTGGTAAAGAAATCCTGGGCAGAGCTGCTCAGGGATGAGGATTTCTTCTTGTTGGGAAAGAGATTCTGGGCAGAGCTAGAGAGGGATGAGGATTTCTTCCCATTGGAAAAGAAATTCTGAGTACAGTTGCAGAGGGATGAGGATTCCTTCCCATTGGGAAAGAAATCCCGAGCAGAGCTGCTCAGGGATGAGGATTCCTTCCCATTGGTAAAGAAATCCTGAGCAGAGCTATAGAGGGATGAAGATTTCTTCCTGTTGGAAAAGAAATTCTGCGTACAGTTGCAGAGGGATGAGGATTCCTTCCCATTGGGAAATAAATTCTGAGTACAGTTGCAGAAGGATGAGGATTCCTTCCCATTGGGAAAGAAATCCTGAGCAGAGCTATAGAGGGATGAGGATTTCTTCCTGTTGGAAAAGAAATTCTGAGTACAGTTGCAGAAGGATGAGGATTCCTTCCCATTGGGAAAGAAATCCCGAGCAGAGCGCTGGGGATTTCTTTCCCACCCTTTGTTTATCTTTCGTTTCACACATCCGTGCCTCGGAGCAGAAGTAGCTGCAAATAGCTCAGATATCAGTGAGGGGTTCTGAGAAAACAGAAAACATGAGGAACTGGCTTCTGTGAGACAGGGACAGGGAGGAAACTCTGCTGCTGCCTGCCAGGCTTTGCTCCTGCTGTTAGACACTGAGGAGCAGCTGAATTATTCCCCTCGGAGTGGAGAATTCCACAGCAATTTCACGGCGTGGGTCACATTCGTACTCACAGGTGAGGAAAAGCTGGAAGGACCAGCTGGATGCTGGAAGACTTGTGGGGAATTTAGAAAGATTTTCTTCCTGAACACCAAATTCATCACCTGCAGTATCAAAAACAGGCCCTGGCCCTTGCATCCCATGAAGTTTCAGGGGATTATTCCAGTTTTTTGTCCAACGCTAGCGATGCAAGTTCTCTGAACTTGTCCCAGTTCAGAGAATTATTTTGGGTTGGAAGAGACCTTAAAGCTCATCCCATCCCAGCCCTGCCATGGCAGGGACACCTCCCACTGTCCCAATGTCCAAGCTGGCCTTGGGCACTGCCAGGGATCCCGGGGCAGCCACAGCTGCTCTGGGAATTCCATCCCAGCCCCTCCCAGGGAACAATTCCCAATATCCCATCCAGCCCTGCCCTCCTTCATCTTAAGGCCATTCCCCCTTTTCCTGTCACTCCATGCCCCTGGGAAAAGTCCCTCTCCAGCCTTCTTTAGGTCTTGGGGCTTAATGTAAGAAATTTTTGTCAAGAAATCATATTTTGAATAGAATTCCCTCTTTCATTCCCTTAGAAAATGAACAAAACCCCATCATTTTATACAAAACAAGAAGCTTTGACCTATCAGATAAGATTCTAGGAAGCACTTTCCCAAACCAAAGCCTTTTGATAAGAACACTTTAAAACATTTTGTTGTTCCACTTGTGTTACCTTTGTAATTGAATTACAAAACCCTAAAGCCTGTCATTCCTTATAAAGGAACAAATTCACTCTATCTGAGCATCAATGTGTGCATTTTAATTTAGGTTTAGTTCATGTTTCTGTGACATTTCTTGGAGCCTTCCAAGAAACGATACATGTTGTTTCTAGATGAGCAAAATCAAGTTCTGCAGAAAGTTTTCCACTTCTGCTTCACAGTTTCCACTGATCTGATCTTTACATGGAAGATTTCTTCCTCTGCAAGATTCTCAGAAAATCAGTGACAACTGTCCTCTAGGAAATAATTCATTTTTATCTTTTGTTGATGTCATTTTTCATGGCTCACCTCTCTGACTGGGACCAATCAGAGAAATACCATCAAGTTTGACACGATAACTTGTTTAAATGGCTTCAAGTGCCCTCCTGGTCTGAGGTGAAGCATCTGCATCTCCTCCACAGGGAATTTCTCTGGTTATTCAGCTGTGCTTTCATCTCATGGAATCCTGGAATGGTTTGGGTTGGAGAGGAGCTTGAAGCTCATCCAGTTCCAGCCTTTGAAATGGGCAGGGAACTTTTTATTCTCCCAGGTTATTCAATTAATCCCATTTCTCTCACTTCACTTTTTTACTGCTCTGTTTGCCCTCACCCCCCTCCCCAGGCAACGCTGGTGGGAGAAATCCTTGCTGCTTAAAAACCGGAATTTTTCCTTTCCAAAAATCCCACCAGGGTTTTCAGACCTGGGAAAATCTTTGTGGAGCTGCCATGGGTGACTGGGGGGGGGTTGAGTTTCTGCATTTCACTTTTCCCCACGCCCTCCCTCCCTCCCTCTTTCAGGCTTTAAATCCCCAATAAAAACTCAATTGCAACGCTGGTAAATAATGGAATAACTGGAATGAATCGGAGCCTCGCTCTTTCTTCACAGGGGCCTCTGCAAAATCAAAGTGGCAAATTGATCTGACAACATCCAAGTGCTCAGTGTACACGGCATTAAAATGAATTTCTTGTTCGCTGTGAGGAGCAGCAGCCCGAGGAGTATCTCTGTCCTCAGTGTTTTCCTGGGGCTGTGCCAATGGTGCCTCATTGTCTGATTTCCAAGGGCTGTAATTGAGTGATAATTGCCAGTTCCTCTTTTGAACCAACACTCTCTGATAAACTTCATCACCATTTAGCTGGAAATCCGAGAGCTCTAAACAATTTATTTACCAAGAGAGATACAGACATCTCTTAACACACTGCACCACTGCCTGCCCTCCGTGTACATCGGCATTTGGATGGCGCCAATTAACAGCAGGCTGCAGTTTGGGGGTTTTTGTTTTCAATTTTTAAAATAATTTTTCAAGCCGTTTGTTCAAGCTTTTATCCTGCCTGCACCGCCAGAGGAGTTTGGGGGGTGGTTTTTTTTTGAGTGGAGTCAAGGGAATACCTGATTTTGGCCACTTGTGCAAAGTTCAGTGAAGAGAGAACAAATCTAGATGAGGGAGAATAAAGATAAACAGTAGAAATAAAGAAAAGTTTTTCCCAATTTATGGGTGGGATGATGCAGGCTGGATTTTTGCTGCTTTTCTCATCTAGCTGTTAATGTCTCATCTCTCTCTGGAAGTAACAGACTCAGAATTACAAACTGGCTTCTCCCTTCACCTCATAGGTTTTTTGGGAGGATTTGAAGTGGTGGAAAGGTGGATGGAGAAGGGACACCTGAATTCCTGCTGCTGTTCAAACCTACAATAGCAGAGCCCATTGGATGGCACATTCCTGCTGCTCTTAGTGGAGATGAAACCCAGTAAATTTATGCCCAGGGTCAAGTTTTCAAAAGAATTATTTAAGGAAAGTTCCCAAATGGTGGAAATATAGGGGTGGAGGGGATGAGAAATGTCAACTGCTTTTAAAAATTGTTATTCTGGGGAGATATTTCTCCACCTTATTCTTAAATTATCAGAGGTGATGGGACCAACGTTCTCAGAAAAGCATCAGTGTTTGGGAATTTGATCTACACTGAGCCAGACCCTCTGTTCTGCACCTGCTGCCTACTTTCCTTAAATTCCATGAAATCACAGAATATCCTGAGCTGGAAGGGAGCCATCCCTTCCATCCAAGCCCTGTCGCAGCACAGACCCCCCAACAATCCCAGCCTGGTCATCCCTGGCAGCTCCTGGAGCTCTGTGCCCATTCCCTGGGGAGCCTGGGCAGTGCCAGCACCCTCTGGGGGAAGAGCCTTGCCCTAAAATCCATCCTAAATCCCTCCTGGCCCAGCTCCAGCCTCTCCCTGGGTGCTGTCCCTGTGTCAAGGTGCAGAGATTGGAGCTGTCCCTACATTATTAATTAAATATTATCATTTATGTATTCTCAGCTGGGGCTGCACTGGGGGAACTCCTCCTGCCCTGCACAAGGCTGCTCAAGGCAGGCAGGGCTGGACAGGAACACACCCGGCCTGGCTCCAGGGAATGAACTCCGAGAGGTTTTTCAGAAGGAATTCTTCCCTGTGAGGCAGGGGAGGCTCTGGCACAGGTTGCTGTGGCCTCCCCATCCCTGGAAGTGTCCCAGGGCAGGTTGGACATTGGGGGTTGGAGCAGCCTGGGACAGTGGAAGGTGTCACCATCCGATGAGGGAGAGATGCCTGTGCCCTGACACATTTTATTTCTCAAGAAGTGTGAGGAAGGGAGAGACAAAGAAAGAGGAACTCCTGTCAGAGAGAGGGAGACACAGAGCAGGGGACAATCAGCTGGAACTCCAGGAGCTGGAAGGGCCCTGCCAACCCCAACCATTCTGTCGCTGTAGAAGTTTTCCAGACTCCAGAAGATTCCACAGCTGCTTTCTGCTGAGCAGGCCCTGGGCAAGGACAGGCGAGTAGAGGGGGCAAGGCTTTAGCCACAGGGGCAGCTGCAGGTTCCTCCCGGTGGATGTTTTGTGTGCAGAACAGAAGTGGGAACGGTGAGAAGAGCCTTTGCAGCTCCTCTGCGGCCACAGCGAGGCTGGCAAGGAGCGGCCGTCGCTGCTGGCCCTGGCCCGAGCGGCGCTGCCTTTCTAAGGCAGCCCTGGCTCGCTGGCCACGGGCAGCGCCACAGCGGGGCTGGGGTGGCTTCGCTGTGGCGGCTGCACAGCCCTGCTGCAAAGGGCTTCCCAGCACGGCTCTCTCTCAGCCGGGCTCCGCGGGCGCCTTTCGTTTGCCTGCAGAGAGCAGGGACAGCCCTGCCCTGCCGGCCCAGCCGGGAACTCTCCCGCTGCCGCTGGGGCTGAGCAGTCACTGCTCACAGGGGACTCCGTGGCACTGAGAGTGAAAATGCAGCAGCACCTCTGAGACACAGCAAACGGAATACGGACACTCTTTTCTTGTGTCTTACAAACTTTATTAGAAAATACACTAATTCTTCATTAACTGCAACAGAGTTGGGACCTTATCATGTGTCTTAACTACAACATATTGTATATTCATGTTTTTATGTCATAGGCCCATGTAAATATACAATATGTAATAAAATAAATTATTTACTAATTTTACTTATTAAATTATCTCTTCATTTTAATATTCTTATTCTTCCTATTGCTATTCTTTTTCTATGTATTTTTAAATTCTAATTCCTATTCCTATCCAATTCTTATTTTTCTATATATTCTTAAATAAGTCTTGTCTTCTTTGTCTTCTTAGTCTTTGTCTTCTTCCTGTTGTTCTTTGTCTTACTGCTCTTCACAGTCTTCATCTTCTTCATCTGCGATGTTGTCTTTGTCTTCTTTATATTCTTTGTCTTCGGGGGCTTCCAGCCTGTTGGGCAAGGGGCTGGGGGCTCAGTCTTGTCTTCCCAGTCCTCATGCACGAGCTCCTTGTCGCTGTCATCTTCCCAGCTGGAGTGTCCTGAGCTTCTGCTGCCATTCCCTCCTGACACAATTTGGCCAACGGGTTCTTCCCAGTCAGAAACGTCCTCATAGCTGATGACACCTCCTTGGGACAGCCCTTGCTCGATGTGTTCTTCCCACTCCGAGGGGTTTTGGGAGCTGCTGACTTCTCCCTGGGACAGATCTTGCTCTGTGTGTTCTTCCCAGTGGGAGAGTTTGTGGTAACTGGTGACTTCCTCACCTTCTCATTGGGAAGCTCCTCATCACTGTCACCTTCCCACTGGGAAAGCTCTCCATCCATTTTGGTGAAAGGCCTCTCCTCTTCCTCAGTCTGTGACAGTGGCAGGGCTGAGCTGCCCACTGCCCCTGCCCACTGCCTGCTGGGGGTTTCCAGCCTGTTGTGCAAGGGGCTGGGGGTTCACTCTTGTCTTCCCAGTTCTGCATGAGCTCCTTGTTGCTGTCATCTTCCCAGCTGGAGTGTCCTGAGCTTCTGCTGCCATTCCCTCCTGACACAATTTGGCCAATGGGTTCTTCCCAGTCAGAAACGTCCTCATAGCTGATGACCCCTCCTTGGGACAGCCCTTGCTCGATGTGTTCTTCCCACTCCGAGGGGTTTTGGGAGGTGCTGACTTCTCCCTGGGACAGATCTTGCTCTGTGTGTTCTTCCCAGTGAGAGAACTCATGGTACCTGGTGACTTCCTCACCTTCTCATTGGGAAAGCTCTGGCTCGATGTCACCTTCCCCCTCATTGTCCTCCTTGGCCAAGGTCTCTTCCTCGCTCTCTTGCCCTGCCCTCACTGCCGCTGCCTCCTCCTGCTGCTGGAATAAACGAAAAGCTCAGACTTTCTAAGAAAGTCAACTTCGTTTTATTAAAACAAAAGACACCAGAGGCAGAAACCCAGGATAAGCCTGGGCTGCACTCAACAAACCAGACAAAGCTCTGACTGTGCAGCGCACAGGATGTTTTCTCCAGAACCCAAATTCCGTGGAAAAGACCCAGGTTCTGAGCACCCGGGGATTTTAAAGTCTCTAGGGCGTTTTGATTAATGAATTTCTCAATCCTCACCCTGATTGATCTTCTTAGCCACTGGTTGGTCCTTACCAAGGTGCAATCCTGACCAATCGTTTTAAAATACTCAGATCTCATAGGCTAACTCGTCTTCCAATTATTGTTCAAGTTGTTGACCTCACCCCATTCAGTAATGTTCCAGAAAGTTCTTTTCATTCAACCAGCCGAGCACCCATTAGTACTCCTAATGGCCACACACCCGCACTGCACAACTGCCTACCCACATCCCTCTGACAATGAACCATCACTAATTTCCATATAACTATTCATTTAACAACACATAACTTTGTAACAATTAATTAGCAACCCAGAACCTTGTTATATTAACCATCCACTCACAACTCTGCCTTCAAACATTAACCCATTTGTAACACTGCTGCTCCCTGAGGGCCTGGGCTCCCAGCTGGGTGGGCAAGGGGCTGGGGGTGCTGTGTGGGGCACTGAGCTCCCTTCCCTTTTGGCTGTGGTTACTGATTCTACTTCTACAGCCATCCACTGCTGTAGGGCATGGACTTCTTTCAGCTGCTGCCCCAGTGCCTGGATCTCCTGCAGCACCTGGCTCAGCATCTCCACGGTGACTGTGACACTCTGTGGGGCAAGAGACACATTGGTTATGGCACGGGCTGCCTCTGCTGCCACCTCTGTGCCCACACGGCTGCCAGAGCTGGGCCCCACAGGGGGACAAGGCTGGGGCTCCTTGTCACTCCCAAGGGTCTGTCCCAGATCTTGGAGCTGCTGATGGCATTTCTCCCTTGGGACAGCTCCTGGCTGCTCACACGTTCCTCCCATTGGGACAGCTCTCACTCACTCCCATCGTCCCATCAGGGCCGCTCTTGGGGGCACCTGGTCCTTGGGACAGCTCCTTGTCCCTGCTCTCTGTCACCTGGGACAATTCCAGCGGGAATTGGCCGCACTGATGGAGCAGCGCTGCCGTTGCTGCCGCCCCGGTGAACTCAGCTCCCCCCAAGCTTTGTCCCAGCTGGGCAATGAGGAGAGCACAGGAAAAACTCGTGTTTCTCCTCCTCTTCCTCAGCACAACCTCCAGGTTTCAGGCAGAGATAATTCCCAGGGGTTATCAGTGTTCTGCAATAAAGGAAGCAGGGACTGACCTGCCTTTACCAAAGTCGGCCTGCCTGGGGTCAAGAGTGCAAAAGACTCATTTGCACTCGTGTCTAACAATACAAAAATTGATTTGCGGGTCCAGTGGGTTCCATTTATCTCTTTGTCCAGGGCAAAGGCACCTCTGAAGCTTTAAGAGGGATTTCTGCTCTAACTATCCTGTTAAAACATGATGTTAATTGCCCCTGATTTTTGAGTACTTAACTTTAACAACACGATTTTTATCCATACAGGCTGTGTTGCAGGTTGCCAAACTTTTAAAAAGCCTCTCCTTTAACTGAAAATAGAACTTTTTAAATGGCCACATTCACAAAAAATTAGAGCAGCACCTCTGTGTTTGCAGCTAAGTCTGAATCAGAACAATCCCTGTTTTCTTTGAGGGGTCTTTCCATGTTTCAGCCTCAGAAGATGTTATGGTGGCAGTTCAAAATCAGAGAGTTTTTCCTTCTGTTTCTCTGCAACTTGGTAAGAGTTGACTTGGAGTTCTCCACCTGGAAAATGAGAAATGAACTCCACTACAAACTCACCCTGATGGAGCACTTTGGGAGGAGCTGTAGTGAAACTTTTCGATTTGATCAGAAACTGCTGGATTTTGTACCTGCTCCTCCACAGATTGAGAAGAGCAGATGAAATAATCAATTCAGACACATTTCTTTGGAAATTAAAGATGCTTTTGCCACCGACATTTGAGACTTCAAGAAATCAGCGCTCGTTTCAAAATGGAAAATGCATTTTTCCCTTCCAAATGAGAGAGGTGTGGCTGAATCAAATCCATTCTGCTGTGCTAATATAGAAATTAGCTTTTAGGAGAATCATCTCTGCAGCACTCCCCACCCTTTTCTTTCCCTCTCTCTGTCTGAAATGACCACAATATCCTAAATTAACACTGAACTCACTCAAACCACACATTTAGCTCTTGTCTTGCCTTCAGTTTTCTTCTCTCATCCCCATCCTGCTGCTGCTTCTTAACACTCTCTTGGAAATTATTGAACTCTCAGTTGGCTCTGGAGCAGCACTTCAGAAAGAAAGTAGTCTGGCACACATTTTATGATGATGTTTTCTGTTAGATTTTCCATGGAATCACGGAAGTTTTAGGTTGGAAGGGACCTTAAGGATCATCCAGTTCCACCTGGACACCTTCCACTACCCCAAGCTCCATCCAACCTGGCTTTGAAGGTTTTTGGATGAGGGATAGCAACAATTCTCTGCACCTGTGACAGCTCTGCATCCTCCTCAGCACCCAAAAGCAGGGCAAAAATGGAGGAAAATTCACTTCAACAGCAATTAAATAAACATGGAATCCTGCACCAGAACACTGGCCATGAACTCCACCTCCAGTTTCATGCTTGAGGTTTGTCTGCCTAATTAGCCAACATGGAAGTTTGGCTTTTTCATTCTTTCCCTCGGGAGAAGTTTGGCTTTAAGTCCAAATCTTGTGGTCACTCTCACTGTATTTCCCCCAGAGCTGTGCTGCTGTGGCTGTCTTAAAATAAATGGAGCTTTTAAAGGAAAAAAAAAAAAAACAACCAGAAAACAACCGATTTTATTTTTTATTATGAAAGGAGAGAAAAGTTTTTCCTGACATCCTCTTTGGAAAGGCTTGAATGGGGTTGTGTGTGTGTACAGTTATATATGAATGTGTTTGGGACTGTTTAGAGGGAACATTGTGGGAGAAGAAAGAAGTGGAAAATACAATCTTAAACCAGGAAAATCAGGGAAAATCTGCAATACTGCCCAGAGAAGTTGTGGATTTCCCATCCCTGGAAGTGTCCAAGGTAGCTTGGACAGGGCTTGGAGCGACCTGGGATAGTGGAAGATGGAATGGGATGGGATTTAAGGTCTCTTCCAACCCAAAACATTCTGGAATTCTGTCCCCAGTCTTCAGCACAGAGATTTCCAATCCTAACCCCATAAAAAATCTCCTTTCCCTGTGTTTATCTTGGCCTGGGTGGCTCAGAAACATCTTCTGTTTTTCCCCTAATTAAAAAAAAAAATTACTGCACACAAAACCTATGACAGAACATTTGTCTTTGAAACCCTCTCAGAGTTCCAGCACGAGCTGTTTACTCTCTTTACCCCAGTGAAAAACAGCAGCTGGTTAGTTTGATTTTTTTTTTGTGTGGTTTTTTTTTTTTTTTTGGTTGTTTTTTTGGGGGGAGGGGGGAGTTGTGTTTTTTTTTTTTCTTTGTCAGGCAGTTAACAGTATTTTATCTGCAGCAGGAAACCAGGGTTACAGTTAGGTCAGGTTGTAGAGTCTCCCAGATCACTGAAGAAAACAATAAACACGCAGACGGCAAACCCTTGGAAAAGGAGGAGGGAAATGTTGCCTCCATGCAGAATAAATCGAGAGTTTTTCCAGGAGAGAGCGCAGGGAATGGATGGGGATGCCAGAGGGATTTCAGGCATGACAGAGAGCAAAGACTCGTGCAGCTCCACGAGGGATGTGGTGAATCCTCAAACCAGGGAATCATGGAATGCTTTGGGCTGGAGGGACCTCAAATCCCACCCAGTGCCACCCGTGCCATGGCAGGGACACCTCCCACTGTCCCGGGCTGCTCCAAGTCCGGAGTTTGGGATAAGGAGAGAGGAAAGGTGCGAGACTGAGTTGTTGGCAAAGCCCAAATTCTGAAATCGAGGGATGCTCCTTGCTCCTTCTGAGCTGGGGTGAATCCAGCATCCTGAGGAGGGAGCCAAGGCTCCGTCCGTTTGGAGCTCAGGCGTTCAATCCCTGATAATTGTTGGAAAAAGAAAAGAGCTTTTCCTTTCCGTGCCTATCCTGCCTCCCGAAAACCAGGATTGAGTGGGGAAAAAGCGACTCAAAGAACACCTAAAGCGGAGCTGTCAGTGGTGAGGGGACGAGGGGGCTTCGTTTTGGTGCTGAATAACCCTGAAAGCAGCCGGGCTCATCAATCCCGGAGTTAATCACCCTGCTAATGAGGTGATATGGGCAGAAATGATAAGGGACCTGATAAAGGAACTAACAAGGGAAAGTACTGATAACTTATCTAAAGCTGCAGAGCTGCGGCTCTGGGACAACTGACTGACACTTTATCCCAGAAAAACCCAGTTTTTAACGGGAGAGCCTTTTCCTTTCATTCCTCCCAGGAGGGGGATTCCTTTGAGAATGAACACAAGTTTAACCCCTTTTCCTTGGTCTGGGTAAATGACATCAATCTCTACTCAATAATTGGTATGTTAATTTAATTAATCGTTCTATTAATTTCGTTGCTTCAATATAGTGCACTCTGTTAGTAGTCGTAGCTGCTACTCTGTAGTAGATCATTCTGATTAAAGTTTTCAGTCTAATCATTGTGATAATATATCAGTTTTTTATAAATATATTTGGGTTGCCATTCTTAATTCTGAGAGGCGAAGTTGTATAAAAATTCAATTAGATTTATATAATCATTTAGATATAAACTGGTGATAATTCTGGGGCTAAGATTGGGTCCAGGTGCACCCGGATTCTTCTCTGAGAAGAAATCCAGGGGGTGATTTCATTTTCATTTCGAGGGAAAGGAGGAGAGGAAATGGCCTCAAATTGCAGCAGGGCAGGCTCAGGGTGGAGATTGGCAAAGAAAATTTCCCTGGCAGAGTGGTCAGGCCTTGGGATGAGCTGCCCAGGGAGGTTTGCAGTCACTGTCTGTGGGAGTGTTCAGGAGCAGGCTGGATGTGGCCCTTGGGGACAGGGTTTGGGGGATGCTGGTGGCACTGGGGTGGCACTGGAGGATCCTGGAGGTCTCATCCCACCTTGATGATCCTGGGATTTCACATGAAACACTCTGAATCACTGCAGCTTTCGCAGGGTGTGTGAAAAAAGAAGAGTCACAAACAAAATTCTCATCATTTCTTCCATTCCTTTTCTCCCACTGAAGGAAAAAAGAAAAGCACAAGAAAAACGACATCAAGAAAATGAAAATCCTCAAAACATAAAAAGCTCCTGGTTGATAACAAATAATCAATAGCAAATTTTACACAATTCCAGTTTTCTTTAATCACACCTGAATAGGGTGCCCAGAGCAGCTGTGGCTGCCCCTGGATCCCTGGAAATGTCCAAGGCCAGGTTGGACATTGGGGCTGGAGCCACCTGGGATAGGGGAAGGTGTCCCTGCCTTAAAGAGGAACCTTAAAAATCATCTTATTCTGGGCAGGGACACCTCAAACATTACCAAATTTGGATGAGGACAGGGTTTGGGTGATGCTGCTGCTGCTGGGGTGGCACTGGGTGATCTGAAGGGCTCCTCCAAGCTGGAAGTTTCTGGAATTCTGTGAGCTGACCTGAAGCCTGGTTGGGCTCTCACAGAGCCCTCATTTCCTGGCATGGGAGAACCAAGAGTTCAGCTCCTGATGCTGATCCCCTGGACTTGTGGAAACCCTCTTGCCAAAGCACCAAGGCAGGTTGGAAATCTGTTTTTTCAGGGGTGCTAAAGCTCGTGAAACTCAGAAAATTTCCAAAACCTGCAGCTTATTTGTGCTGAATTGAATGAAATGATTCCACAGACATTGGAACCACTGGGAATCCCTGCTGCCACATCCTCAGGGAAGTGCCCTGATCTGACCAGGATTTGGGGTTGATGGGCAATTCTTGTCCTGTCACTGCCTCACAGCTGGGATTTAAAGAAGCAAAAATATCTGGAAGGAATTATAGGCATAATTTACCATTTGGAAAGGCCTTTGGGGTACCCAACCCCTACAAAAACATGGTGCAAAATACGATATAAAGCTGGAAAAACACGAGTTGGTTTCAAGTGTCGCTCAGCTCGATAGAGACCATTTAATATCCCATATCCTCAGTTACATTATCCCTAATTCCATGTTGGCATTCCCTGCTCCGTGTGTGTCTGGCTGCAAATCCCTCGGGGCAGGAACCTTTTCCCACCCTGTTTATTCCAGACAGAGACTCGTGAGGTGCTAATGGGATTCCCTGGAGCTCCAAGGATGGAGCTGCTGGAATTCCACGTTTGCAAGAGACATTTGTGGCACCTCACCCATTTAGGAGAGAGGAATTTGCTTTATTATGCGTGAAAAACTCTTTAATGAGGATTAGTAAAATTACCATCAATTTTTTTCTTTAACTGACCTGGGAAGCCACAAGATTTGTTTATAAATTCCCAGCAAAGCCGAGTGTTTACTGTCTGTCTTTACCTGGGAGAAAAGTAACAATAGATATTCAGAATATTTGGGGATGTGATTTGGGGTGATGATAGCACTGGGAGAGCTTGGAGATCTTTTCCAACCTCGATAATTCTGGGATAAGCTGAAAGGATAGAAGGACAGGACAGGGTGCCTCTGTCACCAGTTGTAAATGCACTTTATAACCTTGCACTGGATTGTTTTTCTCCTGTTGGAAACTGAGAATTGGAGATTTTCTGTTCTGCCAGGCACTGACCCCCAGGAGAACTCTGCATTTCACCTGAGGCCGTGGAGAAGCTTCCAGAATGGAATGACAGAACTGGGATCATGGGGGTGTGGTTTGAATAGAAGTGTGTGATATCACATGGTGGAAAACATAGAATTTAAGGGTTTAGAATATAGTAATATATAGAAAGCAAAATGGAGGTTTTAGGGTGGAGGGTTTGTCTTTCTTCTTCACCTTCTTCTTCATGAGTCTGGGTGATCTTGTTTAACTGGATAGAAAAATCCACATTGTGGGTCACACGTGGTTGGTTATTGGGTTAAAAATAAAAATAATTCAGGTGGCTTTTCTTAATTGGACAGTTTGGGCTTAAAAGGCCTTGTAGAGAGAGAGAAATCTCCATTTTTCGTTTGTTAGCTTGAAGTGCTGCAGCACTCACTGTAATATAGATAAGAATTAATAAACATCTGAGTCCAAATGCAAAATACCATCTCCAGCATTTCATCCTCACCCTGGCAAAAAGAAGATAAAACACAATATTCTCCCACAAAACACAAGGATTTGGAAGATGGATGCAGCATTTCCCAGCTCCAGAGGGCTGTGGCTTTTCCAACCCCTCTTGGAAAAGCTCTTTCCAATCCTGGTTATCCAAAGGTGTTCCCACAAAAGCTGCTCAGCCCCTGACTTTGACCATTTGAACACACACGGGACTCGATCCTCACACAGGGACAGGGAATTTCTTGTGGAGAAATGGAGTTTGTGGGAATGCAAGAATCTTCATGGGATCATGGAATGGCTTGGGTTGGAAGGGACCTTAAAGATAATCTCATTCCAATCCCTGGGACACCTTCCACTCTCCCAGGTTGCTCCAACCTGGCCTTGGACTCTTCCAGGGCTGGAGAAGCCACAAGCTGTGCCTGGTTTGAAGGTGAGGAACAATCAGCTTGGATTTGCTTTCCAGCAGATCCTCCTGATCCATCACTCTGCCCTGGGTTTGGTTGAAAGCTCTTGGTTGTTTCCAAAAATCAAGAATTCTTTTTATATCACCAACATTTTGGCAGGATCTGTAGGCAGCTCCTCTGACTTGTGAAGCAGGACAATGAAAAAAAACCCAAAAAAACCTCAGGGAATTATTCTCCCTGTTATCCTGGAGCAGGAATGAACGTTCCACGTTAGTAGAACACGGCAGCTCTTGTTCTCTCTGCCATCCCACAAATAATTTTGCTCCTGGCTAATTAGGAAGCCAACATGGAGTGAAACACCTGTGTGCTGGAAGAGCTTCCCTGGAGATCCATCCTCACTCCTCGTGGAGAGAACTGGAAGGGGAATCCATTAAAAAGAACGAGGAAGGAGGGAAATAAATCAATAATCTAATTAGAAAACATTATCTGAGGTAATGATGCCAATTAAGGAGGCACTGCAGCCATTTCCAGGGCTTGGAGTGTCTGAGGAGGGTGGGCCCTGGAGGGCACAAATCCTGCTCCCCCTGGCATGGGGCTGGCACGGAGCCCTGGCATTCCTTGGGGCTGTGCCGGGAATTGAGGGTGCCCAGGAGGGAATGTGAGAGGGGGGAATAAACTCTCTGCTGGTCCTGGAAAGTCCAGGTGGGCACTTGGACTGAAGGGGAATAAGGAGAGAAGTTTTCAATGCAAGTAAGAAAAAAAAAACCTAAAAATCTTCCCAAAAACAGAGAGGAGAGGTTTGGGAGCAGAGCTCCTGGCTGGGAATGAACAGGAGTAGGGATTTAGGGAATTTGTGGTGGTGGTTGATCCATTTGGTGCTCAGAAATGAAGAAATTCCTTTTCCTTTTCTTCCAGCACCTCCACACAATCCCAGGATTCCAAGGAGCTGTAACATCCTTGGGAAAATGTCAGTTTTATCCCTTGGCAGTCACACCAAAAACGCTTCAAATTTGGTAATGTTTGAGGTGTCCCTGCCCAGAATAAGATGATTTTTAAGGTCCCTCTTTAAGGCAGGGACACCTTCCCCTATCCCAGGTGGCTCCAGCCCCAATGTCCAACCTGGCCTTGGACATTTCCAGGGATCCAGGGGCAGCCACAGCTGCTCTGGGCACCCTATTCAGGTGTGATTAAAGAAAACTGGAATTGTGTAAAATTTGCTAATGATTATTGATTATCAACCAGGAGCTTTTTATGTTTTGAGGATTTTCATTTTCTTGATGTCGCTTTTCTTGTGCTTTTCTTTTTTCCTTCAGTGGGAGAAAAGGAATGGAAGAAATGATGGGAATTTGGTTTGTGACTCTTCTTTTTTCACACACCCTGCAAGGAAAGCTGCAGTGATTCAGAGTGTTTCATGTGAAATCCCACGATCATCAAGGTGGGAAGAGACCTCCAGGACCATCCAGTGCCACCCCAGTGCCACCAGCATCCCCCAAACCCTGTCCCCAAGGGCCACATCCAGCCTGCTCCTGAACACTCCCACAGACAGTGACTGCAAACCTCCCTGGGCAGCTCATCCCAAGGCCTGACCACTCTGCCAGGGAAATTTTCTTTGCCAATCTCCACCCTGAGCCTGCCCTGCTGCAATTTGAGGCCATTTCCTCTCCTCCTTTGCCTTGGGACACAGCAGAAAGCTGAGCTAAACTGGATCCACTCATGAGGCGAAGTTGGTCAATAAATCCACATTTTCAGACTTAAAATTTTCATTTTGGCCTGTGCAAAAGTTTGTTTTTTCTCCACTCTTTTTATGGAATATTTTCAGGAGCTGGAATTGTTGAGCAGGAGACCCCCCTCTCCTATGTTGCTCTATTATTTTTTAATTTACTTCTTCATTTTTATGGTTGTTTTGGTCATAACTCAAGTTAAAAGCAATTCCCAGCATTCCAATGTCAAATCCCAGTTTTTCTCCACCTATTCCTAGAAATTGTGTCTTTTCAACTGAAGTTTTCCCCTTGATTTTGAGCTTAAACACACTGGTGAATATTCACAATACACACCAGAGTGATTTGGTTCAAACAAAGGCTTCCCTTGTTGGTGTTGTACATGAAATCTGGGATTTTTCCTTGCTCCCAGATGTTTCTTCTCCTCTCTCCTTCCCTCCTTGCAGCTCCTCAGCTCCAGGGAAAGCAGCACTTTATCCTCTGCTCCTCTGAGGCTGCTGCTCCTCTCCCCTTCTTCTCCTCTCTCCGATGCTCATGGGGGAGGAAAGCACTTAAGGGTCTCTTTTGGAGCTGTTTCCATCCCTTTCATTTCCCTCTAAATTCTCTAGGATGCTAAAGGGAACCTGAGGGTGTTTCCCATAAATTCAAGGTGTTTTAGTGCTCATTAGACACCTCCTCTCCCTCTTCATTCATCTCGTTGTGTTCTCATCAACAAATGAGGATTTGCGGGCGCCGCACTGATGGCGTTTGGAGTCTTTCCTGCCCTGGAAAAACGCACAGAATTCCAGAATCAGCAGGAATTTCCCCATGGAAAGGGAGCTCAGGCCTTGGCAGGGGCTGCCCAGGGAGCTTTGGAGTGCCCATCCCTGCAGGTGGCACCTGGAGGTGGCACTCAGGGTGACACGGTGGCCATGGGGCACAGCTGGGACTGCAGGGGCTGGGAGGGCTTTGCCAGCCTCGGGGATTTCAGGATCTGTTGCAGGGCACAAGTTTGCCTTTGTCACCACGAAGTTTAGGAAAAAATGACAGAAAAGAAACAGGAAATGAGAAATAAAACAAAAGGGAATTCCATCTAGGAGGTCTTTTCCCAAAGGCATGCAGTGATAGGGAAAGGGGGAATGGCCTTGAGCTGAAGGAGGGCAGGGCTGGATGGGATTTTGGGAATTAGGAATTGTTCCCTGGGAGGGGCTGGGATGGAATTCCCAGAGCAGCTGTGGCTGCCCCTGGATCCCTGGAATGTTCAGTTCCAGGTTGGACATTGGGACAGTGGGAGGTGTCCCTGTCTGGAACAAGATAATCCCTAAGATCTCTTCCAACCCATTCCATGACAATATTCCCATTTATCCCATGTACATGACATGTCTTTATAAACAGACCTTCCCCCAGAGCAGCCTGATCAAGGTGTGATCTTTGCCTTTTCCTCCTTGCAATCCTCATTTTCAGCTACACCTGAGCTGAGACATGCCCTGGATTTCTCCTGTTTGTATTGTCCAGCTGCAACCCAAACCCAGCTTTGCTGAGCTTCCTCATCAAGCCCAGCTTGTCTGGATTTATTTGAAATTTCAGCTTATTTTTAATTGTTCTGCATTAAAAAAATCCCTCTCAAATCACAGGGATCCCGTGAGTGCTCTGTGCTCCCCCTCTGAGTTTTATTTTAAAGGTCTGACTGATAATTCAGATTTTATTCCCGGTTTTCCATGGCTGCTCTTTGCCATGCCAGCAATGGGAAGCGAGCACAGGTTCCAGGAACTGGGGAAATCAGGTGTAAAGCTGTTTTAAGTCTAAATAAACGTGAAAGATGTCAGGGAGAGTGGCTGGGTTAGTCCCTGAAATTCCTACAAGAGATTTAATCTCATAATTAAAGTCACTGCCTGATAATAATAAGCACCAGGCTTAAAACATGATTTTAAAACGATTCCAACATCAGGTTCTTGAGGAATCATTAAGAATGTTTGGCTGGGAGTCAGCCTGTCCCCTTGCCTCCCTATAGAATGTCACTTTATAATTTCCTCTTTTATTTCACACCCAACCCTCCTCAACTTAATGATTTTATCAGGCAGAGAGGGAGGGGGAAATGAAATGCTGGAAACCATCAGGAAAAAAAGTTCCTGCCTGATGGAGCAGTGTTGAAATCACTGACTTAACACCAGGTGGAAAACACGATCTACAAGTCTGCAGGACAATTCCTAAGGGTCGTGAAATCCTCATTTTTTTAAGGCACAGGTTAGGGATTATGGAATATTAAGTTTTATTTTCAAAATACTTCATAAATTCTGGCTAATCCCTCTCTGCAGCTCCTCTGTGAGCTCCATCTGTTGTCGGACTTCAACTGTTCAGTAAAATTCTCATTTATAACAGCCCTGATAATTTATTTGTACAAAGAATATTCATTTGGAAGAGAAGAATGAAACTTGAGGCAAAGGAGAGCAGCAGCAGAATTTCTTGGAAAGCCCTGGGAAAGCAGAGGAAACTGAAGGGCAAGGTGAGAGCTTCACCTGCAGCCAAATTCTGCCCAAAAATTGAGTTTTCCTGACCTAAGCAGATCCAAGTGGGTTAATTTTTCTCCTTCTTTATTCTTCTCTTTAATCTTATTTTTTAATTTTTTTTTGTCCTTAATCAGAACAAATGTTGCAAAATCTAATTTTTTAATTTTTTTTTTTTCTCCTTAACCAGAACAAAATGTCCCAAAGCTGTGTTTAACATTTTGAATCAGGGCAGGAAAAGAGATGAAAATCCTCCCCAAAAAAATTTTGCAAGATGGGAAAAGCATTTCCCAGACAGGTTTAGCAACATCTTCCAGGATTTCCAAAGAGCTGCCCCTCATCCCAATCCATCTGGGCCATCTCCAGTGAAATGAATCCTTACAAATATGAGCTCATGACTTCATTCAATCCCACAAAACTCCTTCCCCAGGAAATCACTTGGAGCCAAGTGGATTCTGGCTACCTGCTGTATCCCATGAACCTCTGGATAATAAAAAATAATAATAAAAAAAAAAAAAAACAGGGATGAAATAATTCTGGGCATTGTGTTGCTCCTTGCCTGTGCTCCCAGTTGGAATAAATCCCTGCAGGTTGTGCTCATTTCTTCCCTCATTTCCTCTGGCAATCCTGGGAGCTGCCCAGGACACTTTGTCTTCCTTAAGAGCGTTCCAGCTGTGGCACGAGGTTTTTCATTTGTATCTGCTCCTAATCCATCTCCTCCTGTCAGATCTGGAAATGGGATCCCTTTGTTAAACACTTCATCTGCTTCCCTTTGCACAGTGGACAGAGGCTGGAGGATTTTCCAACAAACCTGCAAGGTATTCCTGCTTTTTATTCCACTCTCCGTTGTTATTTTTTTCCCCTTTATCTTCTTCTTCTTTTTTTTTTTTTTTTTTGGTTGTATAAAGCATTTCATCTCTTTTAAATAATTAAACTGTCCTTGTAAAGGTGCTCCTGGAGTAGATCCTTGGCTGCCACAAGCAGCAGAACAACCTGGATTTATGGCACTGGATGATCCAGCCCTGAGGATTTGCTCTTTTCTCTCTCATTTTGATTAAAAACCCAACCCTCATGCTTTGTTTCCTAATTGCATGGCTTGGAGTGGAAAAAAAATTCACTCATTTAAGAGCTGACCTGGAAGTTCTTTAAAATTGGAATGAAGAGAGAAACTTGACTTTATTTCTTTGTCTTCATCCTGCATCACCGTGGAGCTCCATGTCCAGGTTGGACCTTGGGGATTGGAACATCCTGAGATAGTGGAAGGTGTCCCTGCCATGGCAGGGCTGGAATGAGATGATTTTAACCCAACTTCAACCCAAACCATTCCCTGATTCCTCATTCTGTGATTCCACCAGCCCGGGGAGGAGCTGGAGCTGCTGCAGAGAGCCCAGAGGAGGCAGCAGGATGAGCAGAGGGATGGAGCAGCTCTGCTGGGAGGAAAGGCTGGCACAGCTGGGATTGTTCAGCCTGGAGAGGAGAAGCTTTGGGCTGAGCTCAGGGTGGCCTTGCAGGGCCTGAAGGAGCTGCAGGAACCATGGAGAGAGACAATTGCCAAGGGATGGAGGGACAGCACCCAGGGAATGGAGGGACAGCACCCAGGGAATGGAGGGACAGCACCCAGGGAATGCAGGGACAGCACCCAGGGAATGGAGGGACAGCACCCAGGGAATGGAGGGACAGCACCCAGGGGATGGAGGGACAGCACCCAGGGGATGGAGGGACAGCACCCAGGGAATGGCTTCAGAGTAGGATTTGATGGGATTTTGGGAATTAGGAATTGTTCCCTGTGATGGGCTGGGATGGAATTCCCAGATTTGCTGTGGTTGCCCCTGGATCCTTGGAATTGTGACCTCCCCACCTAATCCTTGGTGGTGTCAATCAGCAAACAGCAGAACTGCCATAAAAACCTGGGAAATGTCCTGCACTTCAGAGTGAAAAGCACACAAACCCACACTCCTGGCAAACAAAAAAGCAACAAACCCTCCCTTCTATCTCAGGCTGTCAAGTACCTTTTTTCCAGGATTGCTTTTTTCCATCCTTTGGTAAAGTTTGGTTTAAAGCATGAAGGTGCTGCTGATAAAGTGACCATGGAGCCTGGGAATGAGAGAGAGTGTCAGAGTCAGGGGGGTTTGGGTCTGGCTGCAGTTGGAATTATCTTTGCATCATCCCAGCAAAGCCATTTTTGTGATGATCCTGCAAGAAAAGGGAAAGATCCTAAATCTTCATTTCATGGAATCGTGGAATGGTTTGGGTTGGAAGGGACCTAAATCCCACCCAGAGCCACCCCTGCCATGGCAGGGACACCTCCCACTGTCCCAATATCCAACCTGGAACTGAACAGTCCAGGGATCCAGGGGCAGCCACAGCAAATCTGGGAATTCCATCCCAGCCCCTCCCCACCCTCCCAGGGAACAATTCCTGCCCAAAATCCCATCCAGCCCTGCCCTCTTCCAGGGAAAATTTTTTCCCAAAATCCCATCCAGCCCTGCCCTCTTTCAGTCTGAAGCCATTCCCTGTCACTCCAGGTCCCTGTAAAAACTCTCTATCCTCTCCACAGGGATGCACTGAAACATCCCAAATTTCAGATGGAGCTCCCCAAGCTCTTTAAGAGTGGGATTTCAGCAGCCCTGTGACCCAGGTGCTTCTGGAAGCCACATCCCAAGGCTATTGTTGAACATAATTGGATTTCAGGGAAATAACAGGATAAAGTTTATGAAAGCGCCAAACGATTTCGGATCAAAAGTGAGAGACACAAAACATTTCCAAGCAAAACAGTGATATTTTTTATTTAGTCTTGTTCTTTTATCCTTCATTAGGAGCAACTTTTTCCATTTCCAGCCTCGGACCAACACGAGCCTCTGTGTCTGACCCCAGTTCCCAGCACTTGTTTTGGATGGGAGATTTGTGGAATAAACTCCAGTCCCTGGCAGTGCCCAAGGCCAGGTTGGACATTGGGGCTTGGAGCAGCCTGGGACAGTGGAAGGTGTCCCTGCCATGGCAGGGGTGACACTTTAGGTCCTTTCTAACTCTTTCTGTGATTCCTTGACTCCAGTCAATCCCTTGATGCTGAGAAGCTGACTCAGAATTCTGTTTATGCATCAGATTTTCCAATATAAAGACTATTTTCCTTTTTTCCATAAATTATATGGAAAAAAAGAGATATCCCTGCAGCTTTATTAGAGGAAAACAGGACGAAGAGAAAGAAATTATTTGCATTGTTAGAAATATTATTTATTATTTCTATTTTTTTCTTTGCAAAGAAATGATAAGATCTATCAGGGTCTATTATTTTTATCTGATGAGAAAGTCCAGTGTAAAATTCAATCTGTTTTTAAGAGAAGGAAAACTATTATACCCTGGTTTTTCCAGCATGTATTTTAGAACCAGCCTGTAAAATTTTAGAGCTCCACACTTTTGGTTGTCATATCAACTTAACAACTTCTCCAGGCAATATCCCCTGGTTTCTAAATGGTACAAAACCAAACTAATTTTGTCTTTAGTCATTATTTAAAGTAAAATTTCACTCTGTTGTGCATTGAATCCCCCAAGTACAATGTAAGACATGGGACAGCCCTTGAAAAAGAGGAGAAGAACCTTTAAAAAGTGATGTGAAAGGGTTGGGGTTTTTTCTAGAGCAGCTGTGGCTGCCCCTGGATCCCTGGCAGTGCCCAAGGTTGGACACTGGGGCTGGAGCAGCCTGGGACAGTGGGAGGTGTCCCTGCCATGGCAGGGGTGGGATGGGATGAGTTTTAATGTCCCTCCCAACAAAACCATTCCATGATTTCCCTGTTTAGGGAAAACCTAAATTCACAATGCTGTTTCAAGCCAGGCCCAAGTCTGAGCTCTCATCCATTAAAACCAGTGCTGCCCTTACTGGTCACCCTTTCACCAGCATCAAACCTCCCCTCTGGGGGTGGTTCCCACTTTATCTCTGAATAATTTAATCCTGCCTTAGATCAAAGCCACCCAAACACCCCCAGGCTCGGTGTCTGAGCCCTTCAAAGGTCTGAGCTGAAGAGGAAAAAGCAAAGGCTGCTCCAGGGCTGAGCCAGGGCTCTGGGGGAAGGGGAGGAACAGGAGCTGAGGATTTTGGCTCTGGTGACACCTGTGCCCAAGGACATTTAGGATTTGGGTTGCTTTAGGGAACCCAGTTGTTGGGAAGGGTGAGAATGTAACGGAGGAGTTGTGCAGATGTACAGAAGGTTCTATAAGAATGAAAGTTTTGATACAGAAGAACAGAATTGCTGGGCCAGGCTGACTGGGGAAGGAGAAGGCAAAGAGCAAAGTGAGTTGGGAAGGGCTTTGATGGCTTAGAGCAAAGGATAAACCCACCTCAAACAAAAGATGTTTTTACCAAACAAAAGGATTTTCACGGGCAAACAAGAAAGCCAATGCTGCAAGTGGAGAAAAGATCTCAGAAATCTCCACAGCAGAACAATCCCAAAGTTTCACATGTGGCCACTAACTCCAGCGATTGGCCAGTCACTGACATAATGTGGTAATTTCAGCACTTTGGATGGGCTGTGTGTCAGTGGAAAAGGTGCTGTGTGTGATGCTGATGGGCAGCCCTGTATTCAGATGCTCTGCAATGAAAAGTTTCCAATGCACTGTAAGCAGAGCTAGAGGGGCTCCAGGACACAGGGCTTGGCCACAGCCAGCAGCTCTGGGCTCGCCCAGCCCCCCCAGCTGCTGTCACCTGGGCTGTGCCACAAACAGCATTTTCAGAGCTGCCTGGAGCCTCTGTCAGACTCTTCCACCCAGTCACTCCCAGTCTGTGACATCCTCGCTGTGTCTCTTGGCTCAAGTGGCGTCACACTTGGAGTAGCAGCTGAATTTCTGTGGGAAAAGCTGGGAGAGACGAGTTTCCCTCAACACAGAATAAAACTCCCACTCTGTTTATAGTCTGGGGTGGCTTCCTGAAGCCACGGATTGTCCCAGAGCTGTTGCACCACTGCAGGATAAATGTGCACCGTGGGTGTTCAAAGAATTTGTGTGCAAAGAAGATCGAGGTGTCCGAGATGCAGCTCAGCCATAGCTCACACATGAAAGGGCTTGGGGAGTAAGCAGGACAACAAAAACAATTCCCATGTTTTCCCACTCTCTTCCAGCTTCTTGCCACGTGGAATGAATCACCAGGATTCCTGTTGGGAGTGTGTTGTAAATCGGGATTTTGGAGTGGGAGGGAGGGTCAGGTGCAGATCCAAATCAATCCTGAGTTGTGCTGCCACGGGAGGCTCAGGTTGGACACCAGCAGGAATTTTTTTCCATGGAAAAGGTGGTCAGGTTTGGGAGTGTGTGAACCAGAGGCCTCTCCAGATTCTTCAGAGAGAGATCAGAGTGCAAAGGACTGAATTAAAACCTTTGGATGGATTAAAGAATATTAAGCCACTCATACATGAAATAGAGGTGTAAGCTTAAGTAAGTAAATAAGTTTAATTAAGTGAGAATATGTTTTAAGGGCCTTAAGAAATAAAAGCCTTAGAATTTAGTTTAGAAAACAAGTCTTAGAGAGAGCTCAAAAACATAGTTCCAGACATTAGTGTAGCAAACAAATCTCAAAAACAAGTCTCTGTGAGAGCTCAAAAACATTTTAGATATAATAAAAATATAGTAAGAATATTGCTTACATATTTCAGATAGAATGGATAGGCCATATGAGCAGATTATATGTAAACTTCTGTATTAAAAACCTAGAATTCTAATGGGTTTAGAAGAAATTATTCAGATTCGTGGTTTTAGCTGTATTTGTAAATAAGGATCCATGCACTGGGGAGAGACCTGCTCTCTCTCTTCCTCCACCATCATCATCATCACCATCACCACGTGAAGAAGAGGAAGAGGAAGAAGAAAAAAAAAGAAGAAAAGAAGAAGAAAAGAAGGAGAAGAAGAAGAAGAAGAAAAGAAGAAAAATAAGAAAAGAAGAAAAGAAGAAGAAAAAGAAGAAAATAAGAAAAATAATAAAAGAAGAAAAGAAGAAGAAAAAGAAGAAAAGAAGAAGAAAAAGAAGAAAAGAAGAAGAAGAAAAAGAAGAAAAGAAGAAAAGAAGAGAAGAAGAAGAAAAGAAGAGGAAAAAGAAGAAAATTAAGAAGATGGAAAGAAGAAAAGAAAAAGAAGAAGAGGAAGAGAAGAAGAAAAAGAAGAAAAAGGAGAAAATAAGAAGAAAAAGAATAAAAGGAGAAGAAGAAAAGAAGAAGAAAAAGAAGAGAAGAAAAGAAGAAGGAAAGAAGAAGAAAATAAGAAAATAAGAAAAAGAAGAAAAGGAGAAGAAAAAGAAGAAGGAAAGACGAAAAGAAGAAAAGAAAAAGAAGATGAAGAGAAGAAGAAGAAAAGAAAAAGGAGAAAATAAGAAAAAGAAGAAAAGAAGAAGAAGAAAAAGAATAAAAGAAGAAGAAAAGAAGAAGAAAAAGAAGAAAAGAAGAAAAGAAGAAGAAAAAGAAGAAAATAAGAAAATAAGAAGAAGAAGAAAAGAAGAAGAAGAAGGAAAGAAGAAAATAAGAAAAATAATAAAAGAAGAAAAGAAGAAAAAGAAGAAAAGAAGAAGAAGAAAATTAAGAAGATGAAAAGAAGAAAAGAAAAAGAAGAAGACGAAGAGAAGAAGAAAAAGAAGAAAAGGAAAAGGAGAAAAGAAGGAGAAAAAAAACGACGAAGAAAAAGAAGAAAAGAAGAAGAAAAGAAGCAGAATTTCCCCATGGAAAGGGAGCTCAGGCCTTGGCAGGGGCTGCCCAGGGAGCTTTGGAGTGCCCATCCCTGCAGGTGGCACCTGGAGGTGGCACTCAGGGTGCCAAGGTGTCCATGGGGCACAGCTGGGACTGCAGGGGCTGGGAGGGCTTTGCCAGCCTCGGGGATTTGGGGATTTTGTGTTGTTGGATCCCACAAACCTGGGGATTTTTGAGCTTTCTGTGCTTTCTGACCCCCCTGCAGAACACTGCTTTGGACCTGAGGCCTTGGGGAAAACTTCAGAATTTGAGTAATAAAGTTAAAATCGTGGGTTTTTAATTAAATAGAAGTGTGTGATTGCACACGGTGAAGGGTTTGGGATTTGGGGTTTTTATAATACAGTGATAGGGATGGGACAAGCTGGGGGATTTGGGGTGGGGTCTCTTTGGGTGCTCATCTTCCTTCTCCTCCCTGGTTTCAGGTTGTGGTTTCTGGTTGGTCACTCAGTGTCACACTGAGGGCCGTGGGAATTTGGTTCTTGGGTTAAAAGTATCAATAATATCGATATTAATTCTCTGTTGGACTGTTCAGCTTTAAGAGACCTTGTAGTAACTGGGTCTGTCTCCATTTTTTTGCTCAATTTTAGCTGGTGGCTGGAAGTGCTGCTGAACTTTCTGTACTTTAGATAAAATTTAATAAAAAACCAAGCCCAAACACGAGAAAATTCGTTTCCTTCGTGTATTTTTTAATCCTGGCTCTGAGTGAAGGCAGAAGAGACTCCAGACAAACCATTAAAAGCTGCAAAAACACCTCCACCATTATGCTGTGATGCAAAATATTGGATTGAAAATTCTATCAACTCAGTCCAGTGTTTGTGTGAAAATTTGGTCCCTTCTGTTCACGTTTCTAGTTTCTTCAAGTTGCAGTCACTTTTTTTTTTTTTTTTTAGACACTTTTATGCAGTACTAAAGCAAAGCAACTCCAATGAAAGGTTTGCTATTGCTGGAAAATACAAAAAAAAAAAATCCAATAAAGCTGAATATTCCTAAATGATTCCAAACAACAAAATAGGCAGAGACCAAAAATAAACCTTTAATAGAAATTAATTATAAAAAAATTGGAATACTTGTTCTCAGTTATTTATAATCAATAACTGCTATTGGTGAATGCTCTGGGGATCAATACCAACATGGTGAGGATGTGATTTAGGGGTGATGATGGTGGGACTGGATGATCCTGAAGGTTTCTTCCAGTGGTTTTGGGATGTTTGGATGGTTTTGCTCCATCTCTCCTTGCAAAAAGGGGGGAAAAGGAACAGAGTGGAGGCCAAAGAGGGATTTTATGATATTAGAAAATGGAAAGTTCAGTGAAATTCCATTTGTCTTGGAGATTTGAGGAGCTGTGGGAGTGAAATCACCTTGGTGGGCTCTGTAGCCATCACTCATTAACCATTTAATTATTCCCCATAAATCCAACCCCCTGGAAGGGAGAATTGAACCCCAATCCCTGTCCAGGGTAAGACACAACCTCAGTTTTCCCCAAAGACTGAGATTTTGTTAAAATTTAGGAACGAGGCAAAGAGGTGAGGAGCACAAGCTTGGATGAAAACCAGAAAATTCTGAATTTCCTGGAGGAAACTCCACCCCAGAACTCCCTTCTCCTTCCCCCAGGCTCTTTTTTAGGATTTTTTTAGGTCTCCTAAACTTGACAGGGGAAGTCCCTTCATCCTCTCTAACCACAGCAATCCAAAACTTTTTCCAGCTACAGGGGGAAAGTGACAACAATTTTATCAGGTGAAGGAGAACAGGAAATTCCTGGGGGAAATTCAGTTTAGATTTTAGAATTTTTTTTTTTTTTCCCTGCCAGAGCAGCCAGGGAGTCACTGTCTCTGCAAATGTCCCAGAGGATTCTGGATGTGGGGACAGAATTTAGGGATGAGAAACCCCCAGGAAATAAAAAGATTCCCACAGGCTGCCTAATATTGAGGAATTGGTCTTGATTTATTTATTTAATGCTTATTAAATCCTTTTTCCAGTGATTTTCCTGGTTTTTTTTTTTGGTTTTTGGGTTTTTTGGGGGGTTATTTTGTTATTGTTGTTTTGGGTTGTTATTGTTATTTTGTTATTTTGTTGTTGTTGTTTTGGTTTGTTTTTTGTTTTTTGGGTTTTTTTTTGTTTGGTTCTTTTTGGGTTTTGTTGGGGTTTTTTTGTTTGGTTTTGTTTTTTGTTTGTTTGTTTTTTGTTTTGTTTTGTTTTTTGTTTTGCTTTGCTTTGCTTTGGATTTTTTGTGGGGTTTTTTTTTTTTTAGTTTGGTTTTTGTTTTGTTTTGTTTTGTTTTGTTTTTAATATTCTTAATTCCACCAGTCCTTGCACCTTCAAGCTCTCCATCAAACACAAACCCTGGCAGGAGAAAAATCACCTTCCACTGGGGAAGAAGGAACAAAGTTGCCTTCGATTCCTTTGGAAAAACCCTTTATTTTACAGAAAAATGTGGATACAGCAGTGCTGCTCATCAGTATAAAACTATTGGGCTGACAAATCGTGAGGAGCAGAAAAATCTGTGCTCAGAGGAGAGAAATTTCTGTGCAATTGTGCCAAATATTCCCTGTGTGTCCCTGTGATCCTACAAAAGCTCTGGAATCTCTCAAAAACTGGGACAGGCTGAAATCTGCCCCCGTGCTGCAGCGTGGAAGTGCCTTTCAATGGGATCAGGTTTTCATCCCCTTTTTCCTCCTTTCTTGCCATTTGTGTTGACCCAGCTAAATCCTAAAAGTGATTTTTTTTTTTTTTTTTTTTTCCTCCCCAAGCTGGAAGGATCCTGCTGGGGCTGCATCCGAGCAGACAAAAATATCCGTGGTGGATAAATGTGCTGAGTGCCAGGGCTGGGTTGGTTTGAATCAAACCCTGGGTGCCCTTTCAGGGGCTCTGTGGCTGCATCAAAGCACTGCCAGAACCCCAATTTACTGATAATTAAAGAACTAGAAAAATATATAGAAATGTGAGGGGGAGAAGAGGGATGAAAAATGTAATTTTTTTTTAAATTTTTTTTTTTTCCAACCGAGTTTTCTTATCAGAGAACAGATGCTGATTGCAGAAGAGTTAAAGAGGGGGAAAGAAATGAAGTGTGGAGTGGACTGGCGGGAAGGAACATCCACGTGGCTCCAAATTTTTGCACGGGGAACAGGAGAGTTCAGTTTTATTGTGATTATGTTGCCAAAAACATGAAATTAAATGCACGAAAGGGGATCAGCAAAACTCGTTGAGCCAAAGGTTTCCTGTTACTCAAGACAATTCCTGCTCCTTTTTAAAACAGCATCGTCTGAGTGATGGAATGGAACTTTAATTTGAGGGATTCTGCTGGAAATGCTGATTTCCAGGTCACTCTCGCTGTCTTTAAAGCATTTTCTGCCACATGCAAGAGCTTCCAGAGGGGAAGATTTCCCTCCAGATTTCCCTGAGGTGGGCACATCTCCCTGCAGATAAACCCTCCCCCCAATTAGAACCAAGACCAAAACATCCCAGAAATATCGAGGTTGGAAAAGGCCTCCAGGATCACCAAGTCCAAGTTGTGCCCAATTCCCACCTTGTCCCCAGCCCAGAGCTCTGAGCCCCCACACCAGGCACAACTCGCTGGGTTTGGTTTGCCCAAGGCTGTGCTGGCTCCAAGTTAAATTCTGCTGCAGTGGCTGCAGGGACATCCCTTGGCACCTTCAGCACCTCAGGAACACGCTGGGAAGACTCATTGAATTCCAAATCCCAGTGGTAGGCTAGAAGGAGCTGGAGGACCTGAATTTGGGGCTTCATAATTGGAATTTCTGCTGAGTCCCTAAAGAGCTCAAGAAATATGGAGAGAGAATTTTAAAAGGGATGGAGCAGGATCACCACGATCCCACAGTTTTGGGAGAGCTGGGAATGTTCCCCTGGAGAAGAGAAGCTGCAGGGAGAGGGGAGGGGCTCCAGGAGAGCTGGAGAGGGATTGGGGACAAGGATGGAGGGACAGCACCCAGGGAATGGAGGGACAGCACCCAGGGAATGGAGGGACAGCACCCAGGGAATGCAGGGACAGCACCCAGGGAATGGAGGGACAGGAACAGGGAATGGAGGGACAGCACCCAGGGGATGGAGGGACAGCACCCAGGGGATGGAGGGACAGCACCCAGGGAATGGAGGGACAGCACCCAGGGAATGGAGGGACAGCACCCAGGGAATGGAGGGACAGGAACAGGGAATGGCTTCAAAGCAGGATTTGATGGGATTTTGGGAATTAAGAATTGTTCCCTGTCAGGGTGGGGAGGTCACAGATGCTGTGGCTGCCCCTGGATCCCTGCAGGATCCAGGATTTGAGATCAAGGGTTTGAGACCAGGCTGGGAAGGGGCTCGGAGCTGCTTCAGTGATGCCACCCCTGTCCCTGGCAGGGAGTTGGACCTGGATGATTTTAAAGCCCGTTCCAATCCAAACCATTCTGTATTTTTTATGCAAAGCAGCGTTTACAAAGGAAAAAAAAAAATCATAAAGTGGATACAAGCCCTACTCCTTAATTGCTCAGAACTCGAGTTTCTCACTGCCAGCCAGCTCTGGCATCGATTCCTCCTCGCTGTTCCCTCAGAGATCAGATTGCAAACCTAACACACTTGGGCCCTTTCCAGCTGGAAATTCCCCGTGGCACATTCTGCCCCCAGAGTGGCTGCATCCCTCTCCAGAGAGAGCTGGAACAGGAATTTCAGCTTGTTTGATGTGGGCACTCCAGTGGCTCTGGAGCCAGGAGAGGCTGAACCTGCCTGAGGAAGGATCTGCAGCCTGAGAGGGGCAGAGCTGACAGAAAACTGTGGGAAGGACAGGGAAAAGTGGCCAGGATTTCGGCTTTTAGGGATGAAAACAAGCTGCTGTTTAATTCCCAGCTCAGCAACTTGGGTTGAAAACTGGAACAACCATAATTATCCACAACTTTCCGAGCCAGACAATTGAATCACTCTGCTGAGCAGACGCCTCTGGGGATTTGCAATAGAGCTGCATTTTTATTTATTTAATTTTTTTTTTTTTTACTCTTGTAGCACATGGAGAGGCTGTGTGGGAGCATAAAACCCTTCATGGGGTGGCCCTGTCGTTGCTGGCAGAGCTGTCACCTCCTAGCACTGATCAGTTTGGGTAAAGCAGGAGATAAAACAGGAGATAAAACAGGAGATAAAACAGGAGCTGCTCCCACTCAGTGCTACCAGAGGGGGATGATCCCAGCCCTGCTGAGCACGAGGACTGGGAGCTCTGGGGTGTCCATGGTGGGATCCTCTCACTCTACAGCTCTACAGAATTCCCAAATCCCTGAGGTTGGAAAAACCCTCCCAGCCCATGAAGTGCCCAATGCCAGCCTTGTCCCCAGCCCAGAGCACTGAGTGCCACATGAAGGTTTTTTTTTTTTTTTTTGGACACCTCCAAACCCTCCAGGGCAGCCCCTTCCAAGGCCTGACCACCTTTTCCATGCAGGAATTCTTCCTTCAGGTGTGTTTTACAGCTGTGAGGTGACACAGGTGGGTTTCTAAGCACACCTAAACAAATGGAAGAACCCCACTCTGCTGGAACACAGCATCTCTTAGGCTGAGTTAATCACTTCGAGAGCAGCTTAATTGCAGTTTTTTTGGGTTTTTTTTTGGTGAGCCAACCCCGGTTTGTTGGAGGCTTGGAAGCTCACTGAAATTTCTGGTGGAAACTCCCCCTGTACTCCTTTTCCCCGTGCAGTCAGAGAGGATTAGCTCCAGGCACTGTGGACACACACATTCCCAGGGGAAAAACTCTCCTAAAACTCTCCTGGTTTTGTTCACAGCTTATTGCAAAGCTGCCTCTTTTCCACAAGAACTACTCCAGCCCCAGAAAAAAACCACAGTGGGACTGAAATGCCAGAAACCTCCCCCTGATCATTTTTTTTTTTTTTTTTCTTCCGAAGCGTGGTCATTTCCTTGGTGTGAGCCTCCATTTCTAGACCCTGGCAAAAAGGATCTCATCCCGTTAAAGATCTCGGTGCTGTGTGACTGAGCTGATGTCCCACTGTGGATATTCGAGTTTTAAAAGCGAGCTGAGCCCTGATAGCGATCCCACATTAAACACATCTCCTATTGATCCTTTCTAACCTTGCAAAAAGAGCTGCTCTGCGTTAAGTACCTTTTACTCCAGAGCACAGATGTTAAATGCCAGGCTGAAAAAATCCTCAAAGGTCAGCAGAGAGGGCAGCTGGGAGGTCACCAAGTGAGAATTTTCTGGGATAATGGCAATGTTTCCCTCTCTGCCTTCCAACTCGGCCCGAGGACAAGGCCAGCAGCTCCCCTCTGAAAGGTGTTTGCAATATTTATAAATAAAAGGCAATTAATAAAAAGCTCTGCTTCCCGCCACACCGGATTTGGAATGTGTCACAAAGCAGCTTGATGTGTCCAAATTATTGCACCGATGACAAGAAGGCTTTGAACAGAACAAAGGTTGGCTTTCCAAAGGTTGGATTTTCAGCTCAGTCCTCCCCACTACTAAAGGCCACCTGCTCCACACAAAGACCTGAAAGGAAATCACCTGCTCCAAATTGAGGGGTAAAAAAATCCCTCTGTAACTAATGAGAGACAAAAAGCCAGGCTGCTTTTCAACCCTTCCTTTTGGCTCTCTGCTGCCTCTGGACACGGGGCTGGTGTCTTCCTTTCTTCTGGAATTCTCTGGGTTTGGTTTCCAGCGTCACTGAGGATGTGGCATTGCTGCAGAGGGGGCTTTGCTGAGCTCTGCCAGCTTCCCCACAGCCACCCAGGGGGATAATCCAGATTTTTATAAGCTGGAACGTGGCAATTTTTCCCACGTGAGGAGCTGCTCTGCAGGCTCGGCCAGGAGTTTGAAGAGTTTTATTTTACCAGGAGCATGGAGTGACAGGACAGGGGGTTTTAAACTGGCAAAGGGCAGGGCTAGAAGGGATTTTGGGAAGGAATTCCTGGCTTGGAGAGGGTGCCCAGAGCAGCTGTGGCTGCCCCAGGATCCCTGGCAATGCCCAAGGCCAGGCTGGATGGGATTTGGAGCAGCCTGGGACACTGGTAGGTGTCCCTGCCATGGCACTGGATGAGTTTTAAGGTCCCTTCCCACCCAAACCTGGGTTATTCCATGGGGAATATTCCATTATTCTGGGATGTTCCACGAATCTTGACAATCTGGTGTTTTTCTGCTTGCATTGGACAAAGGAAATATCCAATTTTTCTCATTTAAGTTCCTCATTTTAAAAAGATCCTTCAGTGCATATTTTCTCAACTTTTGGTAGCTGCTTTTTGCCTGCTCTTTGTTTTTGTTTTTGTTTTTTTAGCTTTGCTTGGTTTGGTCTTTCCCCTTCTTTGTCTCCACCAAGATTTTGTAAACAAACATTCCCCCCCCCCCAAAAAAAAAAACCAACAAAGGAGGGAAACAACAAGCCTGGGTTTGGTACAAGCAGCAGCTTGAAATGAGGTGAGGGTGCAATGGAGATGTGAGAATCCTGGTGCCTGCCAAAATTCCCATGTGAGAGAGGAAAATTAAACCAATCAACTCATGCCAGGCACCTCAGAGGTTTTTTTGTGGGAACCAAGGGGGTGGACATTCCCTGGCTGGAATAATCTGTGTGTGTGTGAGTAATTCCCTCCATGAATTTGGAGTAAGTCCTTAGGAAACTGCTCTGGTTTGGGGATGGGAATGGTGCAGTCTGAGATATTCCTTGGCTTGAACTCTTTAGGTAAAATTATTCCCAAAGATTCGTTGGTTTTGGTGCAAGTATCAGGTGGAGGGAGAGCTTCTTGTCCTGTAAAAGTTTGGAGGATGGAAATATTCCCTTCCTTAAACAGGGAGGACAACGAAAACCTCAAATATCCCCAAGGCAATTGCCTAAATGGGAATTTCAAAATTAAACGTCTCAGCTGAGGGGTTTTACTTGCACCATTCCCATTTTTAATGTCATTTTGAGTCAGCTCCTGTGAGTCACTGATAAGCTGAGTTTTCCTTCAGACCAGGAGCTGATTCTGTCACAGATGGAGAAACAATGGAATTATAGATGTGTCTGCCCTGGAAGGAAACGGTTCTGTTTTCTTACTCCTTTGCTTCTCTGAAATAGCATTTTCCAAGCAAAATCAACTTCTCCAGCTTCACCACTGACTTCCCTGTATTTGTATCTAGAGGAGTTCTCTACTCTGAGTGGTTTTTTTTTCCTTTTGAATAGATTTTAATGCAGCATTGCTCTTTACCCTCTGCTTGTTTTTCTTTTTTCTTCATGATCTCTTCTGCTGAAACTGATAAAAAAAAAACCCTTTGGAGCAGACAAGCAGATGATGCCCATCACATCCTTTTTATTATATTCCCTTTTTTTTTTTTCCCCTAACAGACAGCAAAAGCACCAACTCTTTTTTTCCAGCACTGCAGGCTTTGACCCTTGGAGATTTTTCTTGTCCAAGTGCTGGCCTTAATTAGAGTCTCACTGTCCTCTCCAAGTGCTGAGGTGAGCTCAGCTCATTCCTCTCATCACTCTTGGCTCCTTTTATTAAAGCAGAGCTGCTGAAGCCTCTTCCCAGTCTCCTGAACTGCCGCTGTTTTAATTCTTCCGTTTATCTCCCGTATCAGGATCTTTGCTTTTTCACACTTTAATTTAAGCAGATTGCGAGTCCAAGGCTCTTTGAGGCCAAGTAAATCTCCTTTAACCTTTCCACACTCGCTTTCCCCAGCTCTGTCCCCTGCTGAGCTCTGCCTCTGGGTTTATCTGCCTCAAAAGGGATTGGTGTAGGGATAAAAAAGGGATTTGTGTAGGGAGATCTCCCTGATAAGAGGGAAATTTGTAGCGTGGCAGGAAAACACATCCCAGCAGCACACACAGAGGGATGACCCTAATAATGACCCTAATTAATAATGACCCTAATGATGACCCTAATAAGTGCCCTAATCGTGTATCACTGCAGCACCATGGGGTTTATTTGTCTTTTTTCCTCACAGAAGCAGAAATTTTGGCAGAGGCAGTAGGGGCAGAAAGGTTGGGTTATACTGGGGAGGTCCTTTTTCCTTTGGTTCCCCTTTTTCCCCCATCCTTGCATTAGGAGCAACAGAGCATCCCAAAAAAAATCCCAGTGGGGGATTCCCCAAGGGAGAGAGGAAAACCCTTCAAGGAATTCCAGAATGGTTTGGGTTGGAAAAAACCTTAAGAAAAAAATAAAAAAGGAGAAGCTCCTCAAAGTAAATGAACTTCTGCTCTATTTACTTTGACTCCCTTATCTCCCTTCATGGGATCATGGAATTCCAGAATGCTTTAGGTTGGGAGGGACCTTAGGGATCATCCAGTGCCACCCCTGCCATGGCAGGGACACCTCCCACTGTCCCAGGCTGCTCCAAACCCTGTCCAACCCAGCCTTGGACACTTCCAGGGGTGGCAAATCCACAAATTCTGAGGATCCTGAAGTTCCCTGGCTGTCCAACGGTGGGGCTGCAGACATTTATGGAATCTTGCAGGGTGGTTTTCTGCCTCCTCCTGCCGTGAAGCACAAAATGTTTCGTCTCCTCTGTGGCCTGTGCTGAGCACACGGTTCCTGTGGGAATCCCTTGGAAAGTTTCTGTGTCCTCCAACAGCGACTTGAAGGTGCTGGAAGTGAAACCTTCCCGATTTGTCACCTCGTGGGATTGAATTCTTTCTTTCCTCCGCCAGCATTTTCGTGTCTCTGCGCTGAGAGATCAAAGAGGAAGCTCAGCAGAAGTGATCTCGGAGAGAAATCTTTTTGACTAAAGCCACTCCATGCCCGGTGATCAAGGCTTTAGGGGGTCTGCACAAAGCCAGGGGAAAGAATTGGGAACGAAAAAACAGAGCCCTTATTTCCCTTCATTCACTAATTGCTTTCCTCCTCATTAATCCCGACTGGGCACTGATGGGATCTTTTGTGTCTTCCTGGGGAATCAAAACGCTTCAAACTTTGCCCGCTCTGCTGTGACTGTCCCCAGCAGTGGTGGCACAGCCCTGAGTGCCCGGAATTCCTCGGTATCCAGCGGGTTTTTGTGTCCCAGGGAAGCAGGCAGGGCAAAAAGGAAATGCTGGTCACGAAGAGAAAGCAGCAGGGAAGAAGAGCAGGAGGAATTTGCAGAGCAAGCACTGAGGGTTGAATTTCCAGGCTAAAGAGAGCATTTCAGGGAATTAAGCAGGGAAATCAAGCATCTTCCTCAGGGATGACCAAATTCCTCTGAACAAACCAATTCTGGTGGGTTCAGCCCGAAGCATTTCAAAGTTATGAGTCAAAGTGAAAAAAATCTCACAGATTTTTCCCTAAAACCAAAATTAAGAAATGCTAGATTTTTTTTTCTAATCGTCTTTTCCTGGTGGAGCACTAAGATTTTTGACCCACATTTTCAAGGCTTTTCCAGGTCTCCTTCCTTTGTGCTGATCCTGGAAAAGTGCTGGGACTTGATGGTAAATATCAAATGCTGCAAAATTCCTGATTATCTCATGAGAGGTGGTGACTTTGCAATCCCTTTGCAGGCATTTGAAGGCTTCTCTTGCAGTCCAGAAAAAGCCAATTTTGAATTTTGCTGCTTTTTCCAAGGAATGTGATTGTCCAGAGTTAATCCTTGATACCATTCCAGTATCTAAGGGGGGCTTAAAGGAAGGCTGGAGAGGGATTTTTCACCAGGGCATGGAGGGACAGGAAAAGTGGGAATGACCTTAAACTGAAGGAGGGCAGGGATGGATGGGATTTTGGGAATTAGGAATTGTTCCCTGGGATGGAATTCCCAGATTTGCTGTGGCTGCCCCTGGATCCCTGGAATGTTCAGGTCCAGGTTGGACATTGGGACAGTGGGAGGTGTCTGTAACAGTGGAGATGTTTTTGCACCACTTAATTCATGACTTGTTTGGAGTCTTTTCTCCCTTCACTCAGAGCCAGGATTAAAAAATACACGAAGGAAACAAATTTTCTTGTGTTCAGGTTGGTTGTTTATTAAATCTTATCAAAATTACAGAAAGTTCAGCAACACTTCCAGCCACCAGCTAAAATTGAGCAAGAAAATGGAGACAGATCCAGTTACTACAAGGTCTCTTAAAGCTGAACAGTCCAACAGAGAATTAATATCGATATTATTGATACTTTTAACCCAATAACCAAATTCCCACGGCCCTCAGTGTGACACTGAGTGACCAACCAGAAACCACAACCTGAAACCAGGGAGGAGAAGGAAGATGAGCACCCAAAGAGACCCCACCCCAAATCCCCCAGCTTGTCCCATCCCTGTGACTGTATTATAAAAATCCCAAATTCCAAACCCTTCACCGTGTGAAATCACACACTTCTATTTAATTAAAAACCCACGATTTTAACTTTATTACTTAAATTCTGAAGTTTTCTCCAAGGCCTCAGGTCCAAAGCAGTGTTCTCCTTGGGGTCAGTGCCAGAAAGCACAGAAACCCCCAGGTTTGTGGGGTCCAACACCAAACCATTCCATCATTCTGGCATTTCCCCCCCTGCCATACTCACACAATTTGGGACAATTTTAAACCTGAAGTGGGCTCAGGGCACAGATTTGCCAACAAGTGCTTTGTGCAGGTGTCAGCCCTGGCTAATGAGCAAACTTCAGAGGGATCCTGCCTGCAAAAAGTGCAAAAATGAAGTTCCTTCCTGAGAAAAATAAAAGCTTGGCCTTGGCATGACCCCAGCTCTGCTGGCATCGTGTTTTCAGAAAGCTTCTGCTTAAATATCTCAAGTGTTTGCTCAGAGATTGAGTTTCAACTTTGGATTCTGTAGAACCAGAGCTCAGCCATTCCCTGAGAAATGGTGAATAAAATTCCTGCTGCTTTCAGAGCAGGATTAACTATTTAGGGTTGAAGGAGGGCTGGGCACTGGAGACACTGAACTTTTGGGACTGCCAGTCAGTTCTGGGAAAGCCAAAAATGCTCTGCTTTTGGCTGTGGCAAAAGGGGATTTTCAAAATCACTCTTGGTAAGGAGATGAGTGAAGAATTGTGTCCCATGTTCAGTGACAGGCTGGGGACTCCCCATCCCTGGAAATATCCAAGGTCAGCTTGGAGCAACCTGGGATAGTTGAGTGGAGCCCATAAAGACAATTTTAAATAAGAAGAGGAACAATAACAGCAGCAGAATCAAGCAAATATTTCTTGAAAGATTTTGAAAAGGTTTTGAAAGATGTGCAGGTGATTCAGCTGCAATTGCAAACTTAACCAAAGTAATTTCCTCGAGCCTGTGCTGTCAGGAATAATATCCTGGTGACCTAACCCCGGGCTAGAAGAAATCCTCCTGCTTTAAACAGTTAATTGGAAAAAAGATATATGGCTCAAATGTCTTTGTTTTGTAGATTTGGAGTAACTTTGATCTCTTTGTTCTGAGATCAGCATTAAAACTGCTCTGAGATCAGCTTCTCTTTCTGCTTAAATTCTCTCGCAGAACAGCAAATGTGATAAATAATCAGCGTGACACTTCCACAAGCCAAAAAAAAAAAAAAAAGGTGGGGGGTGAGAAATGGTAAATAACTTTAAATTATCTCCGGGGCTCTTTGCTATTTGGTTTCATTTATTAGTGGAAAACACGAGGGCACCGTGTCGAGTCTGAGGCCTGAGGTGGCTGGGAGAGAAAAGAAGGGAGGGGGGAAATGAGAGGATCTTGGTGCATTAAAAATCACTTTCTGTGGAAACAATTAGTGCAGTAAGTGGATTCTTGAGGCTGGGCAGGGAGATCACTTACAAGCAGCAGCTCTGCTAAAATGCCCATAAAGAATTCCGCACTTCTCAGAAGTGGGCGCGGAGACGGCGATTATTGGAAGTGACAGAGCCCAGGGCAGCCATGATCCTTGGAAATGGCCCCATGGATATGGACACATGGAAATGGACACATGGATATGGACACATGGAAATGGCCCCATGGAAATGGCCCCATGGAAATGGCCCCATGGAAATGGACACATGGAAATGGACCCATGGAAATGGCCCCATGGAAATGGATCCATGGATATGGACACATGGAAATGGCCCCATGGAAATGGAGCCATGGAAATGGCCCCATGGAAATGGAGCCATGGAAATGGCCCCATGGAAATGGAGCCATGGAAATGGATCCATGGGAATGGATCCATGGAAATGGACACATGGAAATGGCCCCATGGAAATGGCCCCATGGAAATGGCCCCATGGATATGGACACATGGAAATGGACCCATGGAAATGGATCCATGGAAATGGCCCCATGGAAATGGCCCCATGGATATGGACACATGGAAATGGACCCATGGAAATGGACACATGGAAATGGAGCCATGGAAATGGACACATGGGAATGGACCCATGGAAATGGCCCCATGGAAATGGAGCCATGGGAATGGACACCTGGAAATGGATCCATGGAAATGGATCCATGGATATGGACACATGGAGATGGCCCCATAGAAACGGACACATGGAAATGGACACATGGAAATGGCCCCATGGAAATGGACACATGGAAATGGACACATGGAAATGGGCCCATGGAAATGGACCCATGGAAATGGATCCATGAAATGAATTCGGAAATGGCCCCATGGAAATGGACACATGGATATGGACACATGGAAATGGATCCACGGAAATGGCCCCATGGAAATGGATCCATGAGAATGGACACATGGAAATGGTTCCATGGATATGGACACATGGAAATGGCCCCATGGAAATGGACACATGGAAATGGCCCCATGGAAATGGATCCATGGAAATGGCCCCATGGAAATGGATCCATGGAAATGGACCCATGGAAATGGACACATGGAAATGGCCCCATGGAAATGGACACATGGAAATGGCCCCATGGAAATGGATCCATGGAAATGGACCCATGGAAATGGATCCATGGATATGGACCCATGGAAATGGTCCCATGGGAATGGGCCCATGGAAATGGATCCATGGAAATGGACACATGGAGATGGACCCATGGAAATGGCCCCATGGAAATGGCCCCATGGGAATGGGCCCATGGAAATGGCCCCATGGAAATGGCCCCATGGAAATGGCCCCATGGGAATGGGCCCATGGAAATGGATCCATGGAAATGGCACCATGGAAATGGCCCCGTGGAAATGGGCCCCTGGAAATGGCCCCATGGAAATGGACCCAAGGAAATGGATCCATCGAAATGGCCCCCTGGAAATGAACTCGGAAATGGCCCCATGGAAATGGCCCCATGGAAATGGACACATGGAAATGGATCCATGGAAATGGACTCCTGGAAATGGCCCCATGGAAATGAACTCGTGTTTGGGTCCTGCTCAGCCTCCCATATGACCCAAATCCCCAGGGAATTGCTGGAGGGAAAGCTGCTGCAGTGGAGACACCACAAATGGGGGGCAGGCAGTGTCTGCTGTGCTGTGGTGGGCTGAGGTTTGAGATAAGCTGAGGTTTGAGATAGGTTGAAGTTTAGGGTGACCTGAGGTTTGGGGTGGGCTGAGGTTTGGGATGGGCTGAGGTTTGAGATGAGCTGAGGTTTGGGATAGGCTGAGGTTTGGGAGGAGCTGAGATTTGAGATAGGCTGAGGTTTAGGATGAGCTGAGGTTTGGGGTGGGCTAAGGTTTAGCATAAGCCGAGGTTTGGGAGGAGCTGAGGTTTGGGAGGAGCTGAGGTTTAGGATGGGCTGAGGTTTGGGATGGGCTGAGGTTTTAGGATAGGCTGAGGTTTGGGATGGGCTGAGGTTTGGGATGAGCTGAGGTTTGGGATAGGCTGAGGTTTGGGATGGGCTGAGGTTTGGGAGGAGCTGAGGTTTGGGATGGGCTGAGGTTTGGTGTGGGCTGAGGTTTGGGCTGAGCTGAGGTTTAGGATGAGCTGAGGTTTAGGATGAGCTGTGGTTTAGGATTGGCTGAGTTTTGGGGTGGGCTGAGGTTTAGGATGAGCTGAGGTTTAGGATGAGCTGAATTTTGGGATGACCCGTGTGGGGTCATGGGCAGTTCCCACCTCCCCTGAAGCCTTTCCAGAGCCGTGGCTCAGATAAAAGTCTGGGTTTCCCTTCCCCACATCTGTAATTTGTGACCTGGGAGAGCTGGGCTTTGTAAAACCTCAGCTGCTCGAGTTTTGACCCTGGGAAACCAAAGCAAGGCCTTGAACGAGGGTCTGTGCTTCCATTTTTGTCCATTTTTCACTTGACCCCGTAATTAACACTGTAAATATCACCCAACAAATGTCAGCTACGAAAAACCTTTACCTGTTCCAAATTAACCAATAATTGCCCACTGCAGAAACCCTTCCAGTGATAAAGTCCTGGCTGAGCTGGATTAGATTTTAGACCTCACTCCCTCTCCTTTTGGCTTTGAACCATCAGCAAGTGAGAAGGATTTTAGGCCAGACCTATCAGTTCTTGCAGCAGGGAGAAGAATCAGGGAATTCTTCTCCCACCCAGCAAGAGCTCCAATAAATTTCTGAGGTGAGCTTGTTCTCCATCACTGAAATGTTTTGGGAACAGGTTTAAACATTGCTCCTGATCCAGGTTTTTTTTTTTTTCCTTTCTATCATTTGGAAATTAACTTTAATATCAGTTTTATGTCCCCTTGCTGTGGTGAGCAATTCCATTTTCCCACTTCTTGAATGCTCTACCCAAAAGCTGATGCTGTTCTTCAAAGGAAATGCTCAAATTACTTCCTTCATGGGAGTTCTTGGATTTTTATATGTTTAAATCATTTTTTATCATTTTTATCATTTTAATAAAATCATGACTCATTCCACGTGGTTGGGGCTTTGCTGCTGAGTCTGTCCCTCCTCCTCAGCAGCACAGGGCTGTTACAGGGAATTCCACATTTATGGACGTGAGTTGTGCAAAAACAGGCAAAAAATTTGGCTTTTGAGTGAATTTTTCTGGAAGGGATCTTAAATTTCATCTCATTTCAATCCCCCTGTGGTGAGCAGGGAGCCTCTGACTATCCCAGGTTGCTCCAAGCCCAATTCCAACCTGGCCTTGGGCACTTCCAGGGATGGGGCAGCTGCTCTGGGCACCCTCCCAGGGAACAATTCCTAATTCCCAATATCCCATCCATCCCTGCTTTCTGGAAGTTTGGAACAATTCCCCCCACAACCACCTCTCATAAATAACCTCTCCCAATCTTCATTCTCATCTTTCTTGTTCCCATTCCACTTCTTACCCCAATCTCTTCCTTCACCTGCATGGTCCAAATCTGAAATCTGATGGTGGGAAATCTGAATTTTTGACCACTCTTTTGAGAAGTTCTGCACCAATTTTTCTCCCTGCTGTTCCACAGCCAGGGTGGAATGAATTGCTGCAAAAATCCCACCCCTCTCCTCTCTTAACCTCGGCTTAGCTAATGCAGGGGAGCAGCCCAAGCAACTGGGTTCAAACCAGGCTAAGCCCAAATCCATTTTGCAATTAGCTGGAAAGAATTTTTGCTGCACATTTGGCCTAAAAATAATTTGTAAATTGACCAGAGCCTCGCACACGGAATGGTTGCAGATATTTCGAGGATTGATTTCGCATGAATAATTCAAGTGGAGTGCAGAGACAAAAGTCTCTTTTAAATATGTGGGGGTTTTTGAGATACATTTTGAAATAAGGAGAGGAGCAACTTCATTGTGATCAGTTTTTGGGCTGATTCTTGTCACTTGAATAAGGAAAGAATAGGATCAAATCCTATTTTTATTATGATTTTACCCTCTAGAGTTATGAACCTTTATGGGATCCTTTCCATGCACCTGCTGTTTCTGGGTTTGTGCAAAAATACTTTTGACCTGTAGGATTTTGTGTTTCCTGAATATTCCAGATATTAATGGATGTCCCTCCACTGCCTTTGATGATTCCACTGGCATTACAAAAGCTAATTTTGAGTAGGACAGACTGGAAGGTGGAGCCCAAAATAACACCGTGATGTAGAATCCCAGGAAAAACAGAAAAGTCCTCTTAAAATCCTTTAAAAAACCTTTAAAAATCCTTTAAAAGGCAGCTCTACTCTGATATTCCATAGAACAGAAGGTTGAATTTCACACTGGTGCAAAAACACCACAAAAAAAACCTGCTAAGAGCAGTCCTGGTGAGCCTGAGATCACCTTGATCCCAGGTAGGGCAGAGCACCTGAATTCCTTCCCCTGTGCCATTGGGAGGAGATGGAAACCGGGCCAAAATTTAGGCAAGAATCCACAAATTCCCACCTGGAATCTTGGAAAGAAGACACACTCATCGTAGCATCAGCTTTTGGGGTTTTTCAAAAAATAAAACCAAGGCCTTTATTCCGTCATTTAGAGGGTTCTGTTCCTCAGAGCATAAAAGCTAAAATTCCTGAGAATGGCATTTGCTGCGAATTTTCTGTCAGATTTTAATGCTCTCCAATACCCAGAGTACAATTAACATCATGCCTAATGGATAGTGGGGATCTGTGGTACCCTGCCCACCCCCCCCTCCTCCTCTCCCTGCTCTGTAATTCCATGGAAATTCCTCTGGGATGCTCCTGGGAATGATGATTTTAATTGCTTTGCCTGGGACTGGCAGAGGGGTGGGATGGCATTACACAAACGAGATGTGCTGCCCGTTTTGTGTCAAGGGCATTTGCACTGTCAAACTGATTTGCACTGCAGGGTTTTCAGATTTCTCGTTCTTTCCTCGGCCTGATTCCTCATTCCTGTTTTTTTTTTTTTTTTTTTCTGCAATAATAAATGGTTTTTCATGAAGCAGGTGAAAGCTCAGAGCTCCTGTATCTGCCACATGTATCCCTCAGTTGACACAAAAATTAAGATTTTTAGGGTGCAGCTCATCTCTTGGTTTACTCAGAGTTCATTTTAGTCCATTTTTCCTTTATTTTCCAAATTAGTTGTCAAGGAATTGCTGATGGGATTTGATGACTGGGGATCATCTCGTTCAAACCCTATTTTAGGGTAATTCTCGTGTTGGGAACCCATTGGAAATGGAATTTTCTGCCTAAATTCCTCCTGGCCCAGCTCCAGCTGCTCCCCCAGGTCCTGTTGGGTCAGAGGGAGCAGAGATCAGAGCTGTTCCTCTTTCAATGTCCCATTGCAAAGAACCTGGGATGTGCAGGAAGGCATTGGAGTGAAAATTCCTCACCCTCAGAGCATCCCCTGCCTTTCCTGGCAGGGTTTTTAATCACAGAAATCTCACTCAGATCTGACTTCTGGTGATTTTGGTGCTCTAAAAATCACATTAAAATCATCATAACTGCTGCAGATTTGACTCAGTTTGATCTTTTCTCCAGGCTGAATAAAACTTCCAACATTTTCTATTTCCTTCTTGCTCATTCCTCTTGATTAGGGCCAAGTTCTCATCCCAACACCAGGATCTAAAGCTGAAAGCTTGATTTCCAGAAACAGACCCATCAAATTATCCACTGAATTCTAACTGTGAGCTGTTAAATTTAGGAAAACTTTATCCACAGACTTGCTAGGAAGTCTGAGTGTTTTCTCAGAGTAAAACCTTTGCCCAGCTGTTCCATGCTCTGCAGACCAAACTCAGTCTGACCTCAGGGTAGAACTTTATTTTGGGGCAGCTTTTCAAGGTTTTAACATTTTAAGTGTATTTTGAGTTCATACTGGAATGAAAACAAAATTTTTGGAGCATGTTTAGAAAACCGGAATATGTCAAGACATCCCTTCTGAGACAGGTCTTTATCTTTTCTACTGTGCAAACCTACTTATTTTCCATGTAATCCTGGAACATGGATGTTTCTCTGTTGGAGTTTGAGCAATTTTTCATCCTATGTAGCTTTGAAAGAGATAAAGCCAAGTCTTAAATGAGTTTAGAAATGGTTTGGGTTGGGAGGGATCTTAAATCCCACCCAGTGCCACCCCTGACATGGCAGGGACACCTCCCACTGTCCCAGTGTCCAACCTGGAACTGAACAGTCCAGGGATCCAGGGGCAGCCACAGCAAATCTGGGAATTCCATCCCAGCCCCTCCCAGGGAACAATTCCTGCCCCAAAAAATCCCATCCAGCCCTGCCCACTGGCAGTTTAAAACTGTACTGGTTTGAAAGCAAAAGCAGTGAGAGACTCCAAGTCAGAAATACAATTTAATAGGAAAAAAAAAAGAGAAAAAATCAAACACATGCAATAGTAGAAAAGAAAAGCAGTGTCAGAGTGAGAATCCAAGGTGCCCCCGTCAGTCAGTCAGGGTTGGTGCAGTCCCATTCCATGGTGGCTGATCCTCCTGCAGGGACAGATGTGGTTCTGCTGGAGCAGGGCTCCTGCACAAGGTGCACTTTTCCTCCAAAGCTGCAGGGATGATGTGCAAGGCTCTGGTTTTCCTCTGGGATCCAGTGGGAAAAGGCTGCTCTGCTGTTCCAAATCTCCCCTTTGATCTGGGTAGGAAATGCTCGGCTCCTGCCCTGGCTGGAGCATCTCCCCATGGGATGATGGAATTTGATCAGCCCTGCCCTGGGACTGCATGGCCATGGACAGGAGAGATCTCCTGGAGGGAGGATGGGCTGTGGGGAAGAGAAAGAACACTGCAACAGCTGGGTGAACAGCTGGAACAGGAACAGCAGAGATCCCCACAGGGATCAGGATCACTGCCACAGCTGGGTGAACAGCTGGAACAGGAACAGCAGAGATCCCCACAGAGATCAGGATCACTGCAACAGCTGGGTGAACAGCTGGAACAGGAACAGCAGAGATCCCCACAGGGATCAGGATCACTGCCACAGCTGGGTGAACAGCTGGAACATGAACAGCAGAGATCCCCACAGGGATCAGGATCACTGCCACAGCTGGGTGAACAGCTGGAACATGAACAGCAGAGATCCCCACAGGGATCAGGATCACTGCCACAGCTGGGTGAACAGCTGGAACAGGAACAGCAGAGATCCCCACAGGGATCAGGATCACTGCCACAGCTGGGTGAACAGCTGGAACAGGAACAGCAGAGATCCCCACAGAGATCAGGATCACTGCCACAGCTGGGTGAACAGCTGGAACAGGAACAGCAGAGATCCCCACAGAGATCAGGATCACTGCCACAGCTGGGTGAACAGCTGGAACAGGAACAGCAGAGATCCCCACAGGGATCAGGATCACTGCCACAGCTGGGTGAACAGCTGGAACAGGAACAGCAGAGATCCCCACAGGGATCAGGATCACTGCCACAGCTGGGTGAACAGCTGGAACAGGAACAGCAGAGATCCCCACAGAGATCAGGATCACTGCCACAGCTGGGTGAACAGCTGGAACAGGAACAGCAGAGATCCCCACAGGGATCAGGATCACTGCCACAGCTGGGTGAACAGCTGGAACAGGAACAGCAGAGATCCCCACAGAGATCAGGATCACTGCCACAGCTGTGTGAACAGCTGGAACAGGAACAGCAGAGATCCCCACAGGGATCAGGATCACTGCCACAGCTGGGTGAACAGCTGGGGACAGAATCCAGACTTTGGGCACATCTTTACAGTGTCACCCAGGATAAAAACCATTTCTCTTTTTCCTGCCACTCCATTCCTCATGGAAAATCCCTCTTCCATACCGAGAAGTGTCTGTAACCTAAAATCCCCACCTTTCCTTCTCCTCTCTTCTCCCCCTTTCCTGTGACATTTTCCATTCCTCTGGATGAGGAAATCAGAGCTGCTGGGTCTCTTTGTACCAATTTCTCTGCAGGTGCCACAGGGAGAAATTGGTCACAGCTGGTGACAAAAACCTCTGTCACCCTCCCCAGTCAGCTGAAAGCCCAGTGGCATCATTGGCCTTGGTAAGAAGATTATTCCATGGATTGTATTAAAACTCCATTCCCCATTCCCCATTCCCCATCCCATATTCCCCATTCCCCATTCCCACTCCCCATTCCCCATTCCCCATTCCACATTCCACATCCCACATTCCCCATTCCCCATTCCCCATTCCCCATTCCCACTCCCCATCCCCCATTCCCCATTCCCCATTCCCCATTCCCCATTCCCCATTCCCCATCCCCCATTCCCCATTCCCATTCCCCATTCCCCATTCCCCATTCCCCCATTTCCCCATTTCCCCATTCCCCATTCCCCATTCCCCATTCCCCATTCCCCACTCCCCATTCCCCATTCCCATTCCCCATTCCCCATTCCCATTCCCCATTCCCCATTCCCATTCCCCATTCCCCATTCCCCATTCCCCATTCCCCATTCCCCATTCCCCATTCCCACTCCCCATTCCCACTCCCCATCCCCATTCCCCATTCCCCATTCCCCATTCCCCATTCCCCATTCCCCATTCCCCATTCCCCCATTCCCCATTCCCCATCCCCCATTCCCCATTCCCCATTCCCCATTCCCCATTCCCTATTCCCCATTCCCCATTCCCCCATTCCCCATTCCCCATCCCACATTCCCCATTCCTCATTCCCCATTCCCCATTCCCCATTCCCCATTCCCCATTCCCCATTCCCCATTCCTCATTCCCCATTCCCCCATTCCCCATCCCCCATTCCCCATTCCCCCATTCCCCATTCCCCATTCCCCATTCCCCATTCCTCATTCCCCATTCCCCCATTCCCCATTCCCCATTCCCCATTCCCCATCCCACATTCCCCATTCCCCATCTCCCTTCCCCCATTCCCCATTCCCCATTCCCCATTCCCCATTCCCCATCCCACATTCCCCATTCCCCATCTCCCATTCCCCATTCCCCATTCCCATTCCCATTCCCCATTCCCCCATTCCCCATTCCCCATCTCCCATTCCCCATTCCCCATTCCCCATTCCCCATTCCCCATTCCCCATTCCCCATTCCCCATCCCCATTCCCCATTCCCCATTCCCCATTCCCATTCCCCATTCCCCATTCCCATTCCCCATTCCCATTCCCTATCCCACATTCCACATTCCCCATTTCCCCTTCCCCATTCCCCATCCCACATTCCCCATTCCCTATCCCACATTCCCCATCCCCATTCCCCATTCCCCATTCCCCATTCCCCATTCCCCATTCCCCATTCCCCATCCCCATTCCCCACTCCCCATTCCCCCATCTCCCATTCCCCATCCCCCTTCCCCACTCCCCATTCCCCCATCTCCCATTCCCCATCCCACATCCCCCATTCCCCATTCCCCATTCCCCATTCCCCATTCCCCATCCCACATTCCCCATTCCCCATTTCCCTTCCTCCATTCCCCATTCCCCATTCCCCATTCCCCATTCCCCATCTCCCATTCCCCATTCCCCATTCCCCATTCCCCATTCCCCATTCCCCCATTCCCCATTCCCCATCCCCATTCCCCATTCCCCATTCCCCATTCCCATTCCCCATTCCCCATTCCCATTCCCCATTCCCCATTCCCCATTCCCCATTCCCCATTCCCCATTCCCCATTCCCATTCCCTATCCCACATTCCACATTCCCCATTTCCCCTTCCCCATTCCCCATCCCACATTCCCCATTCCCTATCCCACATTCCCCATCCCCATTCCCCATTCCCCATTCCCCATTCCCCATTCCCCATTCCCCATTCCCCATCCCCCATTCCCCACTCCCCATTCCCCCATCTCCCATTCCCCATCCCACATTCCCCATTCCCCATTCCCCATTCCCCATTCCCCATTCCCCATTCCCCATTCCCCATTCCCATTCCCCATTCCCCATCCCCCATTCCCCATTCCCCATTCCCATCTCCCATTCCCCATTCCCCATTCCCCATTCCCCATTCCCCATTCCCCATCCCCATTCCCCATTCCCATTCCCCATTCCACATCCCCATTCCCCATTCCCCATTCCCCATTCCCCACTCCCCATTCCCCATCTCCCATTCCCCATTCCCCCATCTCCCATTCCCCATTCCCCATCTCCCATTCCCCATTCCCCATTCCCCATTCCCCATTCCCCATTCCCCATTCCCCATCCCACATTCCCCATTCCCCATTCCCCATTCCCCATTCCCCATTCCCCATTCCCCATTCCCCATTCCCCATTCCCATCCCACATTCCCCATTCCCCATTCCCCATTCCCCCATTCCCCATTCCCCATTCCCCATTCCCCATTCCCCATTCCCCATTCCCCCATTCCCCATTCCCCATTCCCCCATTCCCCATTCCCCATCTCCCATTCCCCATTCCCCCATTCCCCATTCCCCATCCCCATTCCCCATTCCCCATTCCCCATTCCCCATTCCCCATTCCCCATTCCCCATTCCCATTCCCCATTCCCCATTCCCATTCCCCATTCCCCATTCCCCATTCCCCATTCCCATTCCCTATCCCACATTCCACATTCCCCATTTCCCCTTCCCCATTCCCCATCCCACATTCCCCATTCCCTATCCCACATTCCCCATCCCCATTCCCCATTCCCCATTCCCCATTCCCCATTCCCCATTCCCCATCCCCCATTCCCCACTCCCCATTCCCCATCTCCCATTCCCCATCCCACATTCCCCATTCCCCATTCCCCATTCCCCATCCCACATTCCCCATTCCCCATTCCCCATTCCCCATTCCCCATTCCCCATTCCCCATTCCCCATTCCCCATTCCCATTCCCCATCCCACATTCCCCATTCCCCATTCCCCATTCCCCATTCCCCATTCCCCATTCCCCATTCCCCCATTCCCCATTCCCCATTCCCCCATTCCCCATTCCCCATTCCCCATTCCGCATTCCACATTCCCCATTCCCCATCCCACATTCCCCATTCCCCATTCCCCATTCCCCATCTCCCATTCCCCATTCCCCATTCCCCATCCCCCATTCCCCACTCCCCATTCCCCCATCTCCCATTCCCCATTCCCCATCTCCCATTCCCCATTCCCAATCCCCCATTCCCCATTCCCCCATCTCCCATTCCCCATTCCCCCATCTCCCATTCCCCATTCCCCATCTCCCATTCCCCATTCCCCATTCCCCATTCCCCCATCTCCCATTCCCCATTCCCCATTCCCCCATCTCCCATTCCCCCATTCCCCATTCCCCATTCCCCATTCCCCATTCCCCATTCCCCATTCCCCATTCCCATTCCCCATTCCCCCATTCCCCATTCCCCCATTCCCCATTCCCCATTCCCCATTCCCCATTCCCCATTCCCCATTCCCCATTCCCCATTCCCCATTCCCATTCCCCATTCCCCATTCCCCATTCCCCATTCCCCATTCCCCATTCCCCATTCCCCATCTCCCATTCCCCATTCCCCATTCCCCATTCCCCATTCCCCATTCCCCATTCCCCATTCCCCATTCCCCATTCCCCATTCCCCATTCCCCATTCCCCCATTCCCCATTCCCCATCTCCCATTCCCCATTCCCCATTCCCCATTCCCCATCCCACATTCCCCATTCCCCATTCCCCATTCCCCATTCCCCATTCCCATTCCCCATTCCCCATTCCCCATTCCCCATTCCCCATTCCCCATTCCCCATTCCCCATTCCCATTCCCTATCCCACATTCCACATTCCCCATTTCCCCTTCCCCATTCCCCATCCCACATTCCCCATTCCCTATCCCACATTCCCCATCCCCATTCCCCATTCCCCATTCCCCATTCCCCATTCCCCATTCCCCATTCCCCATTCCCCATTCCCATTCCCCATTCCCCATTCCCCATTCCCCATTCCCCATTCCCATTCCCCATTCCCCATTCCCCATTCCCCATCCCCCATTCCCCTTTCCCCATTCCCCATCTCCCATTCCCCATCTCCCATTCCCCATTCCCCATTCCCATTCCCCATTCCCCATCTCCCATTCCCCATTCCCCCATTCCCCATTCCCCATTCCCATTCCCCATTCCCCATTCCCCATTCCCCATTCCCCATTCCCCATTCCCCATTCCCCATTCCCCATTCCCCATTCCCCCATTCCCATTCCCCATTCCCATTCCCCATCCCCATTCCCCATTCCCCATCCCCCATTCCCCATTCCCCATTCCCCATTCCCCATTCCCCATTCCCCATCCCTTGCCTTTGGAGTGCTCAGCATTTCACCAGGATCTTGTAGCAATTATTGCTGCTGGTGTGATGCAGATGCTGTGTTGACTGAGCCAATTAAGAGATCAATTAGTGCAGACAGAGAGGAGCTCTGAGGTGACTTTGGATTTCAACCCTGGCTGCTTGCAGAGGTAAAATCAGTTTGTGCTGATTTTTTTACAGTGGCTCTCCAGAATCAGAATCCCAGAATAATTAAGGTTGGAGAACATGTCCAAGATCAAGGCAAATCTTTGATCAATCAATTAAAATTTGGGTTCCTTGAACACCCCCAGGGATGATGATTTGATGGCACTAAATAGGGATTTCCATTTATTACCAATTGGAATATATTTTTGTGCCCTAAAATCTGAATAAAATTTGCATAAAATCAAAGATTATAACGAAGTTCGTAATGAGCCAAACACATCCCAATTTTCAACAAATCCAAGTCACTTTTTAATGGGAAATGGCCTTAAATTCTTCATTAAATCCTTCTTATTTGCCTGTTATTTCCTGGTTAGAAGTTTCTGGATGAAAATCCCAAGTGGACAAAATTCCATCAGCTTGGTTTGGTTTTCCTAAACAGATTTTTGGGAAAACTCCTGAGCTCTGCTGGAGCTGAGTCACTGCAGCAATTTCAGGAGGAACTTGGAATTTCTGGAAGTGCAGGGGCCAGCAGAGGTGAAACTCATAAGAAAATCTCAGGAAATGATAAATTTCAGGAACACCATTCCTGCTTCCTTTGAGAAACAGCGTTGGGGGAGTTCTGGGTCACCAGAAGGGCTTGAAAATAATTGATGGAGGTCCTGACCGAGCAAAACCACATTTTAAAAAAGGTGAAAATTAATTATTAACCCTAAATCCTGCATTTCAGGCACTTTTAGTCTTGTTCCAGTTGGAAATTTAATTTTGTTCCTACGGAAACGTTCAAAAATCAAGAAAATAAATAATTTTTAGTCCATCTCTGTGTTTACTTTACAAATAAACTGGGGTTTGGTTTTGTTTCTTTGGTTGATTGTTTTTGGGGTTTGTTTTTGTTGGTTTTAAATTAATTTTATTGTTTTAGTGTTCAAGATTTAAGAGAATACCACAAGATTTTATTTCACTTGGATTTTAAAAGGGTCAGGCACAGCAAACTCGATATTCAGAGGTTTGGACAACACCAGAATCCTTCCTGGAGCTTCAAAAAAAAATCCAACCGAAACAACCAAAAATAAAATCAACTCCAAAACCTGTGGAAAACCAATTTTTTTCATTATTCATAATAATGGCTATCAGTGATTAATAAAAATGGAGCAATGACTTCCTCTCTTTCTGCCCACATGAACTAAAGGAATATTTGGATTCCATTCCTGCTGGTGCCACATTGAGCACAGGGTTTAATTCCAGGGATTTTGTGGAGTTCAATGGGAGATTTATTCAAAATGAGGAAAATTAAGGACAGGACCAGACTCTGGTTGAGGCCTCTGAGGGCTGTGAGTGCACAATAAAATGTTGATTTTTTTTTTGTCCAGTGATGGGAACACCAGTTTAGGCCACATGGATCAGGCTCCCAGTTGTTTAGGGAGGGATCTTGGAAAAATTATTTGTGTGAGCATCACATCCCCAAATTTAAGCATCTGGGTTGAAATCTTTCCATGCCTGACTCCCTTTAAAACCACCACAAAGTTTGCTAAAAATATGGAATGCAAGACTGGAGCACTGCACTGCTGATCCTTTCCCATCATAAATCGGGATTTGTTCCAGAATTTTCTTAAAATTCCCTTCCCTGCCCAGTTTTGGGTCATTCTAAGGAATTGTTTGGAAGATAAGTTGGTTATTGAGGCAGCTGGGAATGTTCACCTGGACAGGAGAAGGATCCAGGGAGAGCTCAGAGTCAATTCCAGGGACTAAAGGAGATCCAGGAGAGCTGGAGAGGGACAAGGGATGGAGGGACAGCACCCAGGGAATGGAGGGACAGCACCCAGGGAATGGCTTCCAAGCAGGATTTGATGGGATTTTGGGAATTAGGAATTGTTCCCTGGGCTGGAATTCCCAGATTTGCTGTGGCTGCCCCTGGATCCCTGGAATGTTCAGTTCCAGGTTGGACATTGGGACAGTGGGAGGTGTCCCTGCCGTGGCACGGGTGGGATGAAATGATTTTTAAGATCCCTCCTATCCCAAACCACTCGGTAATTCCATGATTTTATCATCCCGTGGTGTGGAATCAGTGTCCCAGGAGCTAAAATGCCAATTCCTGGGCAGGGGTGCTGATCCATCTCACTCTGGATTCGGCATTTCTGGGTGGAGTTTTCATTCTCTATCCCAAAGGAATTTCACTCTATCCCAAAGCCATTTCACTCTCTATCCTGGGAATGTTTCACTCTCTATCCCAAAGGAATTTCACTCTCTATCCCAAAGGAATTTCACTCTCTATCCCAGGAATGTTTCACTGTCTATCCCAAAGAAATTTCACTCTCTATCCCAAAGGAATTTCACTCTCTATCCCAAAGGAATTTCACTCTCTATCCCAGGAATGTTTCACTCTCTGTCTTAGGAATATTTCACTCTCTATCCCAAAGAAATTTCTCTCTCTATCCCAAAGGAATTTCACTCTCTATCCCAGCAATTCTTCTCTCTCTATTCCAAAGGAATTCCACTCTCTATCCTGGGAATGTTTCACGGTCTATCCCAAAGGAATTTCACTCTGTATCCCAGGAATGTTTCACTCTCTATCCCAAAGGAATTTCACTCTCTATCCCAAATGAATTCAGCAAAACAAATCAAGTTCCCAGCCTTTCACGTCCTGGGAATTTTAAGGTCACAATTCCCAGCTTTGGGATCACGTTTGGCTTGCCATGAAAGTGGCCTCTGGAAAAACAAACCAACCTTTGAGGACACAATTCCCAGCTTTTCCTGCCCTCTCACAAACCAGGGAACAGCCACAGGAGCATTTCTGAGTGCCCCTGGCCAAAAGATGGGATCATCTCTGCCCTGGTAGGGTTGTTGGCCTTAAAAAAAGCTGGGAATAGGAATGGGAATACAGGCTCAGAAATTGTAGCACCAATAGGTGGCAGGCAGAGCTCAGACGTGTTGGGAATCACCAGCTCCAGGATGGGATGAGGGATTTGGGAACTGCTGGAGCTGGGCAAACCCTGGGAGAATTCTGGGTGATGGCAGCACCTCCCAAGTTCCACCTTCCTGAAGGGAATTCTGATGGATTGGGACAGGAATAGTTGGGGTTTAGCAGCTCCTGGGATGGGAACACTTGGAATGTTTGGTTGTTTGGAGGTGTCAGCCTGTGCTGAGCCAAACATCTCCTGCCCTGGTCACCCTGGAACTCCAGGAAAACTGCAGCAGTCACAGCCACCTGTGCCAGTCTGAGAATTCCAGAATTATAAAGGTGGGATGAGACCTCCAGGATCCTCCAGTGCCACCCCAGTGCCACCAGCATCCCCCAAACCCTGTCCCCAAGGGCCACACCCACACTGTCACCCTAAAGCTCACCTGAACTTCACCTGATGCCTTTGATTTGTAGGAACCTGAGCTTTGGCTGGGAGGGACCATCCTGGAGACTCCTCACAGCCCCCAAGGGCTTGGGGCTGGGAGCAGATGAATTGTGAGTTGGAGCAGCCTGAATATTTGCTGGATGTGCAGGTGCCTTTTGCTTTGATTTCATGGAATGCCCAGGCTGGGAAGAGCCCCTCAGGATGAGCCAGTGCCACCCCAGTGCCACCAGCATCCCCCAAACCCTGTCCCCAAGGGCCACATCCAGCCTGCTCCTGAACACTCCCACAGACAGTGACTGCAAACCTCCCTGGGCAGCTCATCCCAAGGCCTGACCACTCTGCCAGGGAAATTTTCTTTGCCAATCTCCACCCTGAGCCTGCCCTGCTGCAATTTGAGGCCATTTCCTCTCCTCCTTTGCCTGCCCCTCCTGGCAGGGACTTGTGCAGAGCCACAAGGTCCCCCCTGAGCCTCCTTTTCTCCTTTCCCATCCCAGCTGCTCCTCCCAGGATTTATTTTCCAGCCCCTTCCCAGCTCCATTCCCTCCTCCAGACACACTCCAGCCCTTCAATGTCCTTTTTGAAATATTCCCACAATTTTAAAAATACCGAAAAACCCCATCCCAAAACAAACTTAACAAAAAAAAGGGCAGTGGAGAGTACTGTAAACTTAAAATTTGCTTGTTCAAAACTCCCCAGTTTCACCCAAAATTTGTGATTCTGAAGGAACACAACATTTATTGACTCCTCCCCAGTCCAGATCTCTCCTGTGAACGCAATTTTCAGGCAGGACTGAGCAAACGTCCTGACCACAACAGGAGCACAGCTTTGGGCAGGGTGAAGTGGAAATTAGGAAAAATCCCACATGTTTTCCCAGCCAATTAAAGCACCAGGGAAAGTTTGTTTACTAATTAAACCTTTCCCATACATTGAGAAAGAAGTGGGATAATTTTAGGTTTTTAGTGCCTTCTAAAGGTTTTTTTTTTTTTTCTGTTGTGTTAAGTAATTTAAATAAATTGTTTTCCCAAGGAGCTGGGAAGTGATGAGTTTTATATAATCATTGATAAGTGGCTTCACAGAAAGGGTGGGAATTATCATCCCTTTATTGCAGGGATGGGAGCATGGAGAAAGAAATGAAGAGCTGAAGGACACCCAGCAAGCCTGGAAATGTTTAGGTGGAGAAAACGAATTTTTTCTTCCTACAAGGACCTGAATGCAGTAAATGTCTGTACAAATCCCAGATGTATCAATCATGGAATTCCAGAATGGTTTGGGATGGGATATCAAAGTTCATTTTGTTCCAATCCCCTGCCATGGCAGGGACACCCCAATGTCCCAGACTGCTCCAACCCCAATGTCCAACCTGGAATTGAACATTCCAGGGATCCAGGGGCAGCCACAGGGAACAATTCCTAATTCCCAAAATCCCATCCAGCCCTGCCCTCTGGCATTGGGAAACCATTCCCTGTGTGCCCTGTCCCTCCAGTTCCTGATGAATTGTCCCTTTCCAGCTCTCCTGGAGCTCCTTCAGAGCCTGGAATTTCTGTGAGGTCTCCACACAAACTCCTCTCCTCCAGGCTGGACATTCCCAGCTCTCCCACCCTGTCCCCCCTAAGGAGCTTTGTGGCCTCCTCTGAACTTTTCCCAACATTTCCATGCCCTTCTCATTTTGGAGACACCAGAGCATTCCAGGTGGGATCTCAGAAGTCTGTAGTTTTTTGCAGAGCATAAAATCCAGCCCAAAGGAGGCTGAAAAGCAAATATTGTGCAATTCTCAGCATTTCCTGTGCAGAGGGAAGAGTGGAGAAGCACATGGAAAAACCAGGAGGATTGAGAGCCCTTGGGTGTTTATTTGGGGACTGGGGTTGGTGAGGAATCAAGAAGAAATGCTTGGAAAGAGGAACTTGTGAGTGCTTTGAGCTGGGGATTAGGATGATTTTATGTCTCCTCTATTGCTTGCATCAAAAACAGACCCAGCCAGTGACTGTCATCAGTGGGGAAAAAATATTCCTGGGTTGATGAAGTGTCTCTTTTTTCTCTAGTGACAGGGACAGCACCCAGGGAGAGGCTGGAGCTGGGCCAGGAGGGATTTAGGATGGATTTTAGGGCAAGGCTCTTCCCCCAGAGGGTGCTGGCACTGCCCAGGCTCCCCAGGGAATGGGCACAGAGCTCCAGGAGCTGCCAGGGATGCCCAGGCTGGGATTGTTGGGGGGGGTCTGTGAGGATCTCTTCCAGCTCAGGATATTCTGTGATTGTATATAAATTCAAAATATGTCAGTGTGTCAGAATTTGGAAAAAAAAAAAAAAAAAAAAAACAAAAAAAAAACCTGTATAAATCATATACAAAATCCAGTTGCATCCATTCCCAGCATTAGAAAAGTTGAAGTTGTGGCTGCCCCTGGATCCCTGGAATGTTCAGTTCCAGCTTGGACATTGGGACAGTGGGAGGTGTCCCTGCCATGGCAGGGCTGGCACTGGATGAGCTTTAATTCCCTCCCAACTCAAACCATTCCATGGTCCTTTGATGATCTGATCCCATGCAAAGCCGAATTTTCAAAGAATTTGAATTACCAAAGTGCCTTTTTTCCACATTTCCAAGATTTAAGAAGGATCCTGAAATGGGAAAGAAATATTTGCCCTAAATTGGGGCAAATCTGGACGTGGATTTTGCAAATCTTTACAAGTTTTATAAAAACCTTGTGGAAATGCCAGTTCTCCCCTCTGAGCTGTTCCAGAACGAGTGCAAATTCCTGCATGTGGGGTTTTCTCCAACTGGAAAAGCATCTCAGGGGTTTGGTGCAACCCTCTCGGTGTGCCTGAAACGAAATAAAACTTGGTCTTATGTAATTGCAGACATGTTCCATCAGGCAGGTGAACGTGGGGCTGAGAGTTCAGCAGCAGTTTACCTGCAGAGGGGGAGGAACAATTCCCTCAGCCTCACCTTCCTGCGGATAAATCCTGCTGAAAGATGCCTCCAATTAGGGCTGAGCTTTTCTCCAAGAGCTCGGGATGTGCAGCGCATTTCTCTGCGTCGTCCCCAAAGGGCAAAAAAACATCCTCGGGCTTTTGGATGCGAGTGTGGAGCAGGGAACGGGAGCGGGGTGGGATGTGGGAGCTCCTGGGGTCGCCCTGAGCTCCGGGAGGTGATTCCAGACATTTTTCATCACCTTGGCTCTGAGTCTGCCTCCAGTCCTGGGCGCTGAGCCGAGACAGAGCCGGGTTTCAGCCTGAGCCAGACTTAATGCTCCATTACCCTGCCCACCTCTGCGCAGGAGAGAACAGCCTGAACATTAGGATTTAGCTTTTTAAAGCCTTGTAAATTATCCAGGGGCTGGACTGTGGAAATGTTTCCCCATGTGTGGCCCGTCCATCCCCTGTCCCACGAGGTGGGTGGGACAGCAGGAATTGTTTCCTCCTCAGCCATTCCCTGTCCCCATTCAGAGCCTTTGAAGTGGGTTCAGGACAGTTTATTTTTTTTCCAGTTTACCCACTGCTGATGTGGATTTCCAAAGGGATTTTCCTGGGATAGTTACCTGACATTAACCTGCTGGATGTGAGACGCTCATGTGAAAATCTCGAGGCTCCAAAGGGAAAAATCCTGAGGATGGGAGTGAATATTTCCCTACTCAGAGAAGGCACAAATTCCACAGAAACAAAGCCATTCCTGGGAATGCCAAGGGGTAATAAACCCATTCTTTCCTAGGAGAAAGGGAAGGGCAAGGAGCAGGTCTAGGATGTGCAGGGAGGTGAGAGCTGCTGCCAAGCCCTCACCCACACGGAGCAGGGAGAGGCTGGGCTGCCACAGGCACCCTCCAGATCAAAGCCAATTCCTGCTCTGGATCCTGGCAGGATCACACCAAATTCCCAGATCTGGATCCCTGTAGGATCACACCAAATTCCCAGATCTGCATCCCTGCAGGATCACACCAAATTCCCTCCCCTGGATCCGTGCAGGATCACACCAAATTCCCAGCTCTGCATCCCTGCAGGATCACATTCCCTGCTCTTCATCCCTGCAAAATCACATTCCCAGATCTGGATCCCGGCAGAATCACACTCCCAGCTCTGCATCCCTGCAGGATCACACTCCCTGCTCTGGATCCGTGCAGGATCACATTCCCAGCTCTGGATCTCTGCAGGATCACATTCCCAGCTCTGGATCCCTGCAGGATCACACCAAATTCCCTGTTCTGGATCCCTACAGGATCACACTCCCTGCCCTGGATTCCTGCAGGATCACATTCCCAGCTCTGGATCCCTGCAGGATCACACCAAATTCCCAGCTCTGGATCCCTGCAGGATCACATTCCCTGCTCTTCATCCCTGCAAAATCACACTCCCAGCTCTGCATCCCTGCAGGATCACACTCCCTGCCCTGGATCCGTGCAGGATCACATTCCCTGCTCTGGATCTCTGCAGGATCACATTCCCAGCTCTGCATCCCTCCAGGATCACATTCCCTGCTCTTCATCCCTGCAGGATCACACTCCCAGCTCTGGATCCTTTCAGGATCACATTCCCTGCTCTTCATCCCTGCAGGATCACACTCCCTGCTCCAGAGCCACGGGCAAGGGATGACACATGAGATGCTCAAAAGCATCCTGAGGAGTTTTGTGACTCAGCCCCGTCATAGCTCCTCCCTCCCTCTCTTTTCAGGATAAGCAGCTTGTCAGGAGCACCTCACCTCTGGATTCCCTTCTGGGAAAACAAGAGGGAGGTGTCACCAATTTTTCCTTTTTGCTTAACACACTTCTGCTCCAGTCACACACCTTTGTTCCACCGCCTGGAGGTTTTGCCATGCACAGGGAAGCCAAAGGAGTGAAATTCCAAGTTGGAGAGCACTGGTGAAAATGTCATCGTGCTCAGCTGTGCAGCCAGAGGGCTTTTGGCTGCTCCTGAGGTTTTATCTGGGTCTGGAAGAGTTCACAGTGGCATGAGAAAATAAAGGGAAAAATAAAGTGTGAGCAGCAGGAAAGGGATTGGGATTGTGTCCCTGTGTCCCCTCAGGTGTGACCCCACCTGCAGAGCTGCCCCAAACCTGGATCCCAGCCCGGGGAGGAGCTGGAGCTGCTGCAGAGAGCCCAGAGGAGGCAGCAGGATGAGCAGAGGGATGGAGCAGCTCTGCTGGGAGGAAAGGCTGGCACAGCTGGGATTGTTCAGCCTGGAGAGGAGAAGCTTTGGGCTGAGCTCAGGGTGGCCTTGCAGGGCCTGAAGGAGCTGCAGGAACCATGGAGAGAGACAATTGCCAAGGGATGGAGGGACAGCACCCAGGGAATGGAGGGACAGCACCCAGGGGATGGAGGGACAGCACCCAGGGAATGGAGGGACAGCACCCAGGGGATGGAGGGACAACACCCAGGGAATGGAGGGACAGCACCCAGGGGATGGAGGGACAGCACCCAGGGGATGGAGGGACAGCACCCAGGGGATGGAGGGACAGCACCCAGGGAATGGAGGGACAGCACCCAGGGAATGGAGGGACAGCACCCAGGGGATGGAGGGACAGCACCCAGGGAATGGAGGGACAGCACCCAGGGAATGCAGGGACAGCACACAGGGAATGGCTTCAGAGCAGGATTTGATGGGATTTTGGGAATCAGGAATTATTCCCTGGGATGGAATTCCCAGATTTGCTGTGGCTGCCCCTGGATCCCTGGAATGTTCAGTTCCAGGTTGGACATTGGGGCAGCCTGGGGTGGTGGGAGGTGTCCCTTCCCATGGATGAGTTGTAACAAGATGATTTTTAATATCCCTTCCATCCCAAACCATTTTGGAATTCCATGATAAGCAGACTGTGAGGGTGAGGAGAAATCAGGGATGGAACCATCCCACAGCACAGGGAACACTGAATGCTCAATGGGATGGAAGAAAAGATGCAGGAGAAAACCAACTTTGAAAGGTGTGGGATGATCAGAAATGTTGGGATTCCAGAGTGGGAAAAGCAAAACTTTTGGGAAGGACAACCAGCCTGGATGCTCTGGCTGGGCATGAGCACACAGAACACAGCCTGGATTTCTCATTCCTTTGGGATTTTTCTCACTGACCATTTATTTCAGAGAGATCCCAACTCTGCACACTTGACACTTTGTTAGTCAGCCTCCACCCGTGCTCAGGGGATGTTTTGGACAGCGAGATTTCTCCTTCCTTTGGGAAAGAGGGATAACCAAGAGCTCTAACAAGTGTCCAGGCTATCCCTGTGAGAGTTGACTCCATCAGGAATGGCAGGAAATAAACTTCTCCACATGGAAAATGCTGCCTTGTAGAGAGAAAAGACTTCATTAAAACCAGGCTCAGCAGAGCCTGCTTGAAGGATTTTATAGCCCTTCAAATGTAAAACATATTTAACAGGGGCCCTTTCGCAGTGTTATAAGCTTATTTATTAGCCTGTGTGTGTTCATAAATCCTCCTTTTATCCTCCTTTCTGTTTTTCCAAATTAACACGTTTTCGAGGAAGGAGATTACAAGAGAGATGGTGAAGTGCCAGGTTTGATCTCCCAGGTCTTTTATGCTCCTGAAGAGGAAAAAAAATCACTAAAAACAAAGAATGAATGAGGCAAACAGCACAGAGCTTTGCTGCTGGGGGTGATCAGGGTGATAAGGATGCCTTGTTCCTACTCCTGTCCTCAGCCAGTTTTGGGCCAATATTCCAATAAATATTCCAATATTCCAACTCATTCTGCACAAGTCCCTGGCAGGAGGGGCAGGGAGGGGGGGTCGGGCTCTGCTCCAGGGAACAGGGACACGAGGAGAGGGAACGGCCTCAGGCTGGGCCAGGGCAGGCTCAGCTTGGACAGCAGCAGGAATTTCCCCATGGAAAGGGAGCTCAGGCCTTGGCAGGGGCTGCCCAGGGAGCTTTGGAGTGCCCATCCCTGCAGGTGGCACCTGGAGGTGGCACTCAGGGTGACAAGGTGGCCATGGGGCACAGCTGGGGCTGGGAGGGCTTTTCCAACATTAATCCTGGGATTCCAGAGAATTCCACTCCTCTGAATATCCTTGCCAAGCCTCACTCTCTGCACAGCTCCTTGTGGAAATGGAGATACTGGAGGCAATGTCTGATATTGGCACTGACAGACCCTTCCATGAGAATATTCCAGGTTTCTGCTGCTCACAATTCACTCCCAGCACCCAATTCCATGGTTTTCCAGTAGTAAACAGGGACCAAGAGCATCTTTTCATCTCAGCCTAAAGGCCATGCTGGGACTGAGAGAGAAATCCAGCTCTGGGAGAAAAGCTGCATCATGGAATTTGCAATCGTGAGCCCAGCATGGAGATAAATCCAGCTGGGTGGATTTTCAATTCCAGGTGGAATTTGGGGGAACCCATGGACAGATCTCACCCTTCTGGGTTGGCAAGTGGTGATGGGAGATTGTTGAACCCCTGGAAGGGGAGTCCCAGGAAAATGAGAGGTTTGGGAACACCTGAGCGAACACCTGGATGGGTTGTGCACCTGGAACAAGGCTGGGTGTTGGACAGGTGAGGAAGGGGAGCAGCTCTGTGGGAAGGGAAGTTGGGATTCTGCTGGATGGAAAGGAATGGGAGCCAGGAATGGTCCTGGGAGCCAGAAATGGTCCTGGGAGCCAGGAATGATCCTGGGAGTCAGGAATGATCCTGGGAGGCAGGAATGGTCCTGGGAGTCAGGAATGGTCCTGGGAGGCAGGAATGGTCCTGGGAGTCAGGAATGGTCCTGGGAGTCAGGAATGGTCCTGGGAGCCACGAATGGTCCTGGGAGCCACGAATGGTCCTGGGAGCCAGGAATGGTCCTGGGAGTCAGGAATGGTCCTGGGAGTCAGGAATGGTCCTGGGAGGCAGGAATGGTCCTGGGAGTCAGGAATGATCCTGGGAGCCAGGAATGGTCCTGGGAGCCAGGAATGGTCCTGGGAGCCAGGAATGGTCCTGGGAGCCAGGAGAGCCAACCCTGTCCTGGGGGACAATCCAGGCACAGAATTCCCTGTTTTTCCTAACATCCAATCCAGCCCTGCCCCTCCTCAGTTTAAAACCATTCCCATTGTCCTGTCACTCTCTGTCCCTATAAAAATCCCTCTCCCTCCTGTTCCTAAACCCCTGGAAAGGCTCTGAGATCCCCCCAGAGCCTTCTCTCCCCCGGGTGAACACCCCCAGCATAAACATTTCCCTTTTCATCTGCTTTTAAAAACATTTCTGGTTATTTGTGTGCTGCCTGAAAAGGAGAATTTTGGGAAAAGCTGCTGATTTAGTGGGAACAAGTGAAATATTAAGAAATGTTGGTTGTTCCTTTATTAACAGTGCAAATCCCCTGACGAAGCCCAAAAACTATCAGCAGGTTTTGAGATGTTTGCAATCGATCATTGATAAATCTGGTTGTTTTCATCCTTAAATAATCGAGGCTGTAAACCAAAAAAACGGAACAAAACAAAAAATAAAACAAAAAATAAAACAAAAAATAAAACAAACAAAAAATAAAACAAAAGCCCCTCTAAACCAAACCCACCCCCCCCCTTTCAGCTTCATTAGAGCCACATTCCCCCAATTTGCAGCTGGGCATTTTTTGAGACGGGGCTGCAGCTCCTTCCAATTATGCAGAGCAATTAGAGAAGCTCATCAAGACATTCTGAGGTCTCATTAGGGAGAGCGTTGGTTGCTGCAGACATCTTCAGAGATTTCTGCAGTGTCTGGTGGGGCTCATCTCCCCCCTCCCAGCCCCATCCCCATTCCTTGGGAAGAGTCAGACCGTGACTCCCTGCTCCTTAAACGCTGCTCAGTGCTCTCCATTTATACTGAATATTCTTCGTTTATCTTGGATGATTTAAAAAAATGAATAAATAAAAAAAATCTGATTTTCTTCATGCTGTCAGAGGTTTGAAATAGAGAAAAAAAACCCAACTCTACTGAATTTAGCTTTTTTTTTTTTTTTTTTTTTTTTAGCTTTCATAATTCTGCTTTCTCGGGGAGATAAATACGATTTCCAAGGCAAAACCGTTGGGTATTTCCTTATGGGAAAATAGTTAACAGCCTGTGGCTGAATGGTGAGAAATATAAATTTATGAATTCGGGTGAAGAAAAAGAGCTGAAAGAAATAAAAATGGAATTAAATTTATAAATTTATAAATTCGGGTGAAGAAAAAGAGCTGAAAGAAATAAATATGGAATTAAATTTGTAAATATAGATTCGGGTGAAGAAAAAGAGCTGAAAGAAATAAAAATGGAATTAAATTTATAAATTTATAAATTCGGGTGAAGAAAAAGAGCTGAAAGAAATAAAAATGGAATTAAATTTATACATTTATAAATTCGGGTGAAGAAAAAGAGCTGAAAGAAATAAAAATGGAATTAAATTTATACATTTATAAATTCGGGTGAAGAAAAAGAGCTGAAAGAAATAAAAATGGAATTAAATTTGTAAATATAGATTCGGGTGAAGAAAAAGAACTGAAAGAAATAAAAATGGAATTAAATTTCTAAATATAAATTCGGGTGAAGAAAGAGAGCTGAAAGAAATAAAAATGGAATTAAATTTATAAATTTATAAATTCGGGTGAAGAAAGAGAGCTGAAAGAAATAAAAATGGAATTAAATTTATAAATTTATAAATTCGGGTGAAGAAAGAGCTGAAAGACATAAAAATGATATTTTCTTAGAGGTTTCATGGGAGATTTTGAACTGGATGCAGAGGATCCTTCTGCTTGTGGAAAACAGTGCTGGAGGTCAAAGGTAAAATAAGAAACTTTGCTTAAAAAGTTGTTTTTTATGGCTAAAAATTGGTTGTATTTCCCTTTATTTGCATTGGTGCATCCATCCCCTGCTGTTGTTCGGGCTCTGGTTGTGGTTTTTTTGTTTTTGTTTTTTTTTTTTTGCTGCTGCTCTCTCTCATGGAAAACATTGCCCAAAGCCAGAGAGCCAAGAGATAAGAGCAGAACTTTTCCAGGATATTTCGGTTCGTTTTGGAATTCTGCATTGAAGTTTAGGGGGGGGGGGGAAATTTATGGGAGAGGCCAAAAGAAATGATTTCAGGGAGAGTTGATTTTTCATTTCAGGAGGTAGAAGGATGGGGGAGTAATTCCAGAGGATATTCCAGCTGGCAGGAGTGGCAATTCCTCAGCAGCTGCACCTTGGATGGGCCCCAGGGATGAGGTTTCTGACACTCGTGGTGCTGCAAGGAAAAAAAAAATCAAATTGAGAAATGTCATCATTGTCACTTTAATCCCTTCCCTTGGGTGTGACTCTTAGACAGTCACACTAGAATGGGTTTGGAGTGGAGAAAAAAGGAAATTAATTCATGCACACAATTCCAAACACCTTTGCTGCTGTTTCTGTGTATTTAAGACCAGTTTTATTTTAGTTTGACACCCCAAAGCTCATCCCAAACTGGGATTTATAAAAGATCTGTGGTATGAATATTTAGAGGTTTTTGGGTAAAAAAACACTGGCCTGTGAATCAGGGATTGACAGGATGGTTTGGGATGGAAGGGACATTAAATATAATCCAGTTCTAATCCTTCACCATGGCAGGGACACCTCCCAGTGTCCCAGTGTCCAACCTGGAACTGAACATTCCAGGGATCCAGGGGCAGCCACAGCAAATCTGGGAATTCCATCCCAGGGAACAGTTCCTAATTCCCAAAATCCCATCAAATCCTGCTTGGAAACTATTCCCTGGGTGCTGTCCCTCCATTCCCTGGGTGCTGTCCCTGCATTCCCTGGGTGCTGTCCCTCCATTCCCTGGGTGCTGTCCCTGCATTCCCTGGGTGCTGTCCCTCCATTCCCTGGGTGCTGTCCCTCCATCCCCTGGGTGCTGTCCCTCCATTCCCTGGGTGCTGTCCCTGCATTCCCTGGGTGCTGTCCCTCCATTCCCTGGGTGCTGTCCCTCCATTCCCTGGGTGCTGTCCCTGCATTCCCTGGGTGCTGTCCCTCCATCCCCTGGGTGCTGTCCCTCCATCCCCTGGGTGCTGTCCCTCCATTCCCTGGGTGCTGTCCCTCCATTCCCTGGGTGCTGTCCCTCCATTCCCTGGGTGCTGTCCCTCCATTCCCTGGGTGCTGTCCCTCCATCCCCTGGGTGCTGTCCCTCCATCCCCTGGGTGCTGTCCCTCCATCCCTTGGCAATTGTCTCTCTCCATGGTTCCTGCAGCTCCTTCAGGCCCTGCAAGGCCACCCTGAGCTCAGCCCAAAGCTTCTCCTCTCCAGGCTGAACAATCCCAGCTGTGCCAGCCTTTCCTCCCAGCAGAGCTGCTCCATCCCTCTGCTCATCTCCTCAACATCCTGGGATTCCCTAAAACTCCTGGAGGTTTTTTTTTCCAGTCCCAAGTAGGGCAAGGTGTTCCCATATTTCCCTGGGATGCTCCTGAATTTCTGCCCACGCCAAGAAGTTTTGGGTTTCTTCCCAGAGAGCTCTGGATGCATAAATGGAAAAAGAGGATTTTAAAAAAAAAAAAATACAAGAGGGAAATCTTGAATGTTAAACCTGGGAGATGTCACTTTGTTTGTCCCCTCATCCTCATTAATTTGTGGCACAAAATTGGAGTTTCCTAATGAGGACAAAGAAAGCTGAAGCACCAGGACACTGAAAATCACTGTGGAGATTCCCAGGATTTTAAAGATTTCAATTTTGGGGTGGAGGGCAGCAAACCTTGGAGCAAGAGAATTCTTTAATAAAAAATGAATATTTTTTATATGAATCATTTCTTCAGCTGAGACAAATCAGAGATATTTATTTTCCAGACAAAAGTGTCCCCAGTTTGGGGCATTGATTCTGATCTGGGGGGAATTTATTTCTGTCCCTTCTCTCATCACGAGACAGGAGTGAATCACAATTGATTTCACCATGGATTAATTATATTTCAGCTGGATTAATCACTAATGAAGGTATGACTGCTTGGATAATTTGCTCTAGCACCAAGCTCAGTCTGAACATGAGGAAGAATTGATTTATTTGGTACAATCCACCGATTTTTTCCTCATTTTTTTTGCCATCCATTCCCACCCTCTGCCTCTGCAGTTCCCAAAAATTGCTGTGAATTTGGTTTTTTAGGTGCCTGAGAGTTTGGGGAAATTATTAACTACTAATTTTAGGGGGAATTGGGTGGCTCAGATCCTCCTTTCCAGAGTGCCAGGAGAACATTTTGGATATGCAAAATGACATTTTGGAGCCCCCCTGGCTGAGCTGAGGGGTGACCACATTAATCTGCAGCTCCCATGGATGGAGCAAGAGGAAACTCCAGGATCCTCTCCTGATTTGCTCCTTTTTAAACTCAGGGAGATTTTGCAGTTTCAACATCAGAACTCATCCATCTTGGTGGATTTTTCCAGCCTAGGCTCAGTTTTAATCATAATCTGCCCTCAAATATGTCAAGATCAATTAATTTCGAGTCTAACTCTTAGACAGTCACACTAGAATGGGTTTGGAGTGAAGCAAAAATGAAATTAATTCATGCACATAATTCCAAACACCTTTGCTGCTGGATCTGTGTATTTAAGACCAGTTTTATTTTAGTTTGAGACCCCAAAGCTCATCCCAAATTGCTTGGATGGGGCTGGAACTGGGATTTTTTTAATCCAGAAGAAATTCTGCTCCTCCTCAGTTCAATTTTTATTTCAATTCCCTCACACGACTGATCCAATAATTCCCTTTTCAGCCCAGAAGTGAGAGCTGCCTCTCTGTCACATCCCAGGGAGTTTTGTCTTTGCCCACTGAAGCTTTTGAAAGAGTTCCACCTCTCAATGAAACCCAAGAGCAATAGAAATATTTTCTGTGCATTATCTGGGGATTTTAGACAAGTCTCATCTCAGTTTGAGATCCCAAAGCTCATCCCACGTTACCTGCATGGGGCTGGATTTTTTTTTTTTTTAACCCAGAAGGAATTCTGCTCTTTAGTTCCCTTTTTATTTCAATTCTTCCAGCCCAGAAGTGAGAGCTGCCTCTCTGTCACATCCCAGGGAATTTTGTCTTTGCCCCACAGACAAAAAAAAGAGTTCCATCTCTCAATGAAACCCAAGAGCAATATAAACATTTTCTGTGGATTATCTCTGGATTTATTTTAGTTTGAGACCCCAAAGCTCATCCCAAGTTGCCTCGAACTGTTTTTTGGGTTTTTTAACCCAGTAGAAATGCTGCTCCTCAGTTCAATTTTTATTTCAATTCCCTCACACAACTGATCCAATAATTCCCTTTTCAGCCCAGAAGTGAGAGCTGCCTCTCTGTCAATCCCAGGGAGTTTCATCTTTGCCCACTGAAGCTTTTGAAAGAGTTTCACCTCCCATATGAAACCCAAGAGCAATAGAAATATTTTCTGTGGATTTTAGACAGGTTTCATTTCAGTTTGAGATGCCAAAGCTCAACCCAAGTTGCCTGGATGGGGCTGGAACCGGGATTTTCATGGATTAAACAAAATCTGGGCTGTGATCATCAAATCAGCACTCCTGGAGCTGTGGTGGCCAAAAGCTCCTCTGTCCCAGGGAAAGAGGGAATAGGGGAACATTCCCAGCCAAAATGCAGGGAAGGAGGAGGAGGAGAAGGAGGAGGAGGAAGAGGAGGAGAAGGAGGAATCCCATCACTGCTCTCCTTCCCTGGAGCCACGGAATCCTCACAATTCCCCATCCCATGGGTGAAACTGATGCCTTACATTTTCCTTTTTATATTTTCCACATTCTTTACTGCTTTGGTGCGTGACTCTGACCTTCATGTCGAGTGTCAGCAAGTTCTCCTCATAATTGAGTTAAAACAATTCTTTTCCAGCCCCAGAAACCCCTGAAGCTCCAGCCCCAAAAAGTGCAAAGAGCAGAGAACTGAGGAGAGAATCTGGGAGGATGGGACTGCAGAACCTGGAGCTGGGATTGGACAATAAACCCCAATATGGAAATGGACCAAAACTTATAAAAGTGTGAGAATCCACTTTTATAAATCCAAACCTGATAAAAGTGTGAGAATTCCTGACTCAGGGTCCATCCTGGGTGTAGCCACAGCCAATCCCCTGCACTGCCCAAGGTGAATCCTTTGAAAGCTTTTTAATAAATCCCTAATTTATTAATATTTTAACTCTGTCCAGCCTCTGTTCCAGGCCAGCCTCTCCAGGCTCATCCTTCTTCTGCAGGGATGAAAGTTCTCCCCTGCCATGTGCAAGCAGCGTGTGGAATGCTGGAAATGAGAACTCTATCCGGCCAGGAAATGTTTTCCTGAAGTCATTTTTCTATTTTTAGTAAATAAACACCTGGCTGAGGGAGAGGTGTTGTGCAAGGCCCTGGCTCTGATTATTGTACCTTTAATCCTGCAAATTTAGGAGGCCCTTGTGGCTCCACTTGATCAAAACGAGCAACTTTGAACCAGTAAAGAGCTCAGTTTTCCAATGGGAAACCCCACATGGAAGAAAATTGGGGAATTCTGGGGGAAACACAACCTGTGCTGCAGTTCCAGGAGAGCATCCCTGAGTGCCATGGGGCAGCAGGAATCCACAGGGATGAAGAACAGGATCAAATTTATATTTTTTTTTCCCAAGTTGGACAAACCCAAGGAGCTGAATTCATGGGGGCAACTCCAGGTTTTACTCACCTGCTTTTTATTCCCAGCAGGAATAAACTCCACTCTAGAAGAAAAGGAATCCATTTCCACCAGGGGAGGTTCAGATTGGATATTGGGGGGAAAAAACAATTCCCTGCAGGAATGGTCAGACCTTGGAATGAGCTGCCCAGGGAGGTGGGGGAGTCTGGAAATGTTCCAGAGGCCTGGATGTGACCTTTGGGGATTATGGGGCTGGATGATGCTCAAGATCTCCTCCAGCCTTGGTAATCCTGTGATTCCCTAATTATTATAAATTTACTTGCGTGTTTCCTCCAAGCAACCCCAAATCCCAAAGATAACAGCAATAAAAAAACCCCAGTGGTGCTCCCCAGCAGAAAAAAACCCAAATAAAGAATGTGACAGATGCTAACAGGGAATATTTTGACAAGGAACAGCAGGAAAAAGCAAAGAAAGGTGTGCATTTCGTTTTTTCTCTCTGGTTTTGGCAGCAGGGAAAATGTTTCTATTGCTCTTGGGTTTCATTGAGAGGTGGAACTCTTTATTGTCTGTGGGCAAAGACAAAACTCCCTGGGATTGACAGAGGGGCAGCTCTCACTTCTGGGCTGAAAAGGGAATTATTGGATCAGTTGTGTGAGGGAATTGAAATAAAAATTGATCTGAGGAGCAGCATTTTTACTGGGTTAAAAAAAAACCCAAAAAACCCCAAAGTTCCAGTTCCAGCCCCATCCAAGCAATTTGGGATGAGCTTTGGGGTCTCGAACTAAAATAAATCCACAGATAATGCACAGAAAATATTTATATTGCTGTTGGGTTTCAGTGAGAGGTGAAACTCTTTCAAAAGTTTCTGTGGGGCAAAGACAAAACTCCCTGGGATGTGACAGAGAGGCAGCTCTCACTTCTGGGCTGGAAGAATTGAAATAAAAAGGGAACTGAGGAGCAGAATTCCTTCTGGGTTTAAAAAAAAAACCAGTTCCAGCTCCATCCAGGTAACGTGGGATATGCTTTGGGATCTCAAACTGAGATGAGACCTGTCTAAAATCCCCAGATAATGCACAGAAAATATTTCTATTGCTCTTGGGTTTCATTGAGAGGTGAAACTCTTTCAAAAGCTTCAGCGGGGCAAAGACAAAACTCCCTGGGATTGACAGAGAGGCAGCTCTCACTTCTGGGCTGAAAAGGGAATTATTGGATCAGTCGTGTGAGGGAATTGAAATAAAAATTGAACTGAGGAGGAGCATTTCTTCTGGATTAAAAAAAATCCCAGTTCCAGCCCCATCGAGGCAATTTGGGATGAGCTTTGGGGTCTCAAACTAAAATAAAACTGGTTTTAAATACACAGATCCAGCAGCAAAGGTGTTTGGAATTATGTGCATGAATTAATTGTATTGTCCTGATTTTATTCGTTCCTGCCCCCTGCTCTTTTTTCTCAGAATTCCAATTAAAAACCAAAAAAGGCCATGGAAGGGTCAACCCTAAAAAAAATCTCCTCTGCTGTTTGAAACAGAGAGAGCTCAGGTACAAAATAAACCACAGGAAAAAATGATTGATGAGATGAGGATACCTTTAAATCCATGGGAGGAACAAACCAATCCCAAACCAATCCCCAACCAATCCCAAACTAATCCCAATCCAATCCCAATTCAGTCCCAAACCAATCCCAAACCAATCCCCAACCAATCCCAAACTAATCCCAATCCAATCCCAATTCAGTCCCAAACCAATCCCAAACCAGTCCCAAACCAGTCCCAAACCAGTCCCAAACCAATCCCAAACCAATCCCAAACCAATCCCAAACCAATCCCAAAACAATCCCAAATCAATCCCAATCCAGTCCCAAACCAATCCCAAACCAATCCCAAACCAACCCCAAACTAATCCCAAACCAATCCCAAACCAAGCCCAAACCAGTCCCAAACTAATCCCAAACCAATTCCAAACCAATCCCAAAACAATCCCAATCCAATCCCAAACCAGTCCCAAACCAATCCCAAACCAACCCCAAACCAATCCCAAACCAATCCCAATCCAGTCCCAATCCAATCCCAAACCAGTCCCAAACCAGTCCCAAACTAATCCCAAACCAATCCCAAACCAGTTCCAAACCAATCCCAAAACAATCCCAGTCCAATCCCAATCCAATCCCAAACCAACCCCAAACCAATCCCAAACCAATCCCAAACCAGTCCCAATCCAATCCCAATCCAGTCCCAAACCAACCCCAAACTAATCCCAAACCAATCCCAAACCAGTCCCAATCCAATCCCAATCCAGTCCCAAACCAACCCCAAACTAATCCCAAACCAATCCCAAACCAATCCCAGTCCAATCCCAATCCAGTCCCAAACCAACCCCAAACTAATCCCAGTCCAATCCCAAACCAGTCCCAATCCAGTCCCAAACCAACCCCAAACCAATCCCAAACCAATCCCAATCCAATCCCAATCCAGTCCCAAACCAATCCCAAACCCTTCAATGGCCTCTGACCACAGAATTTTAACTCCCATTTTTCACACATATGGAAAATATTCCTGATATTCCAACTCCATCTTTCCTAACCTAAAAACCTTAATACAGAAGAAATTTCAGGCACCAGTAAAACCAATCCTATTTGAGGATTTAGGAATAAAATCCTCACTGACCTCAAGCTCGTGCAGCTTCCAAACAAAGACCAGCAGGAGAAATTCCACAACACAAATCATTCCCAATGCATTTAATTAAGAAAACATCAATTTTTTAATATAATTTGTGGCAAATAAATGTTTGGTTTTTTTTTTTTTTTCCCCTCTTGAGGAAATCAGGAGGAATTTCCCCATGGAAAAGGAGCTCAGACCTTTGGAAAAGCTGCCCAGGGAGATTTGGTGTCCCCATCCCTGTTGGTGTCACCTGGAGGTGGCACTCAGTGCTCTGGGCTGGGGACAAGGCCTGGGAGGAAATAAAAAAGCTCTGGGAGAGATTTTCCAACCTTAATTCTGGAATTCTAAACAAGAGGAGTCAGGAGAAACATCAGTGAGTCAAGAGGGCACTGAAACTGAAACTTCTCCAGTTTTGCTGCCTTTTTAAATTTCTCTTTTTCTGTGGTTCCTAGGAAGGCAGGAAGTGCTTGGGCCAGACACTTCCCACTATTAGGAGCCAAATAATTGAAAAAAAAAAATAAAATTACTTATTTTAGGTAAAAAGCGACTTGTTGGATTGGATACCTGAATTTCTCAGGTACAGAGGATCCTTTTGGGAACCTGGCACAGTTTGACCCCAGGGAGATGAGGGAACACAAATTATTTCCCTAGGCTGGGAAAGGGTTAATTATGGGGGGAAAATGGGGTTTGCAAGGAAAAACCCCAGGAAATTAAAGGGTGTGAGGGGGAACTGAGCAGCACATCCCCCTCCTCCAGCCCAACCAACCAGCCTGAAACCAAATCCCAGGCTCAGAGCCACGGGGCCACACAGAAACCGAGCCTAAATTTCATGTACTTCCCTCAAACGGTGATGTCATGCCAAACTTCTCCGGAGTTCAGGAAAATTCATGACTCAGCGTCTTGTTCCAGCTCCCTCCAGCCGTGCTTTCAGCTTTGGTCAGCATCAAACACGGATTTTTTGGGGGGCTGGGAGGGGAGGGGGGGTCAGGGAGTCACCGTCTCTGGCTGTCGTTCCCATCAAATCTGTGTCACAAACGTCTCCCAACTCCCTCTTGGGAACAGCACTCGTGGCTTTGGTGTCCAGTAACATCCTGGAGGAGAGAGGGAAATAGCAAAGGAAGAAGGGAAATGAAAGCAGGCACAGGGGAGAAAAAAAAAAAAAAATCCCACGTAAAAATAGGGAAAATGTGAGTGAAATGGAGATTATGATTCAGTTTTCTAACCACAGCTTCAAGGTCCCCATTTGGATGTGACTTCATGCTCTTCTGGGGACCAGGAATCAAAAATGGGTGAGCAAATCCTTCTGAGCCTTCAGGTTAATTCTATTTGGGGAAGAAAAATCCCTCAATCCTTCCCACTGGTGCATTTGGAGTCCCAGAGAGTTCTCAGGACACAAATCTGATCTCCTGCCCTGTTCTATCATTTCTGAGCAGAGCCTGCTCCTTCCCTGCACCTTTAGGAATGATGGAAGAACAAATGGTGGCAGCTGAGATGTCCCAGTGTGACACTGCCACTGCAGCCCTGGGTGACACGAGGATTTTCCTGGATTTTCCAGCTGGCAGGAATCCTCCCTCAGCCTCTGCCACAGAGTTGAAATTGCTGTCAAAGAGGTGAACCCCACATGGCCCCACCTTTGAAACCCGAATTTTGGCACCTGGTTTGGGATGAGGAATAGTGTGGCCAGCAGGAGCAAGGCAGGGATTGTCCCCCTGTGCATCTCAAACTCTGTGTTTGGTTTTGGGGAACGACCTGGAGGGGTTGGAACGTGCCCAAAGGGCAATGGAGATGGGAAAGGAGCTGGAAAATAAATCCTGGGAGGAGCAGCTGAGCTGGGAAAGGAGAAAAGGAGGCTCAGGGGGGACCTTGTGGCTCTGCACAAGTCCCTGCCAGGAGGGGCAGGCAAAGGAGGAGAGGAAATGGCCTCAAATTGCAGCAGGGCAGGCTCAGGGTGGAGATTGGCAAAGAAAATTTCCCTGGCACAGTGGTCAGGCCTTGGGATGAGCTGCCCAGGGAGGTTTGCAGTCACTGTCTGTGGGAGTGTTCAGGAGCAGGCTGGATGTGGCCCTTGGGGACAGGGTTTGGGGGATGCTGGTGGCACTGCGGTGGCACTGGCTCATCCTGAGGGGCTCTTCCCAGCCTGGGCATTCCATGAAATCAAAGCAAAAGGCACCTGCACATCCAGCAAATATTCAGGCTGCTCCAACTCACAATTCATCTGCTCCCAGCCCCAAGCCCTTGGGGGCTGTGAGGAGTCTCCAGGATGGTCCCTCCCAGCCAAAGCTCAGGTTCCTACAAATCAAAGGCATCAGGTGAAGTTCAGGTGAGCTTTAGGGTGACAGTGTGGGTGTGGCCCTTGGGGACAGGGTTTGGGGGATGCTGGTGGCACTGGGGTGGCACTGGGGATGATTCTGGAGGGCTCTCCCAGCCTTGGTGATTCCATGATCCTGCGATTCTGTCACTTGCTGCTTTGAGCCAGTTGGGTTTGGGGCCTCCAGCCCTTCCTTTCAGCCCAGGGAGGTTTGGGGTTGTGTTGGTCCTTCTGCCCTCAGAGCAGATTTCCTCCTGTCAAAGCTTCCCCAGGCTCAGGAACGATGATCCAAAGGTGTGGGAAGATGCTGTGCCTGGAGTTGGGGTAAAACATCAACACCCCCAAATCTGCAAAGCTGTCAGTGGTGAATTGCTGATTTTGGGGTTGGAAACCAACCCCAAACTGAAACCAGCCTGACTCATCAATCCCAAAGTTCAACTTCCCAACAGAAACTGGAACGAGGGAGGATTTGGCAGGCAGAGCAGCTGATAAATGATCCAGCAAGGGAAAGAACTGATAACTTATCTCAATCTGCTGAGCTCACTCAGCTGACTGACACTTTATCCCATAAAAACCCAATCCCACTTTTTAACTGGAAGTTCTCCCAACATAATAATAATAATTTTTCTTTGGGAGTGTGTGGAGATTCCTCCCTGGAGAGGGGACACCCTCTGAGGTCACTCCTTGAGCTGAGTGAGATTTGCCCCCTTTCCTTGCTCTGGGTGAGTAATATCAAACTCTACTCACTAATTATTTTTCCTAATTTTAATATAATTGCTTTAAAATAGTGAACTCTACCTCGAGTTTTGTCTACCTGTGCTGTGTAGTAAATAACTCTGGTTAAGGTATTTTATAATAAACACCATCATAAATTATTTATATATAAAAATATCAATCCTTATATCCTTAATCCTATGGGACAAAGCTGCATTAATTATATTAATTACTCCTCTATAAAGTGTTAGACACAACTGTGTTTTTCAGGGCATTCATTCATTTTTTGTGGGGTACCAGAGGAAAGCCTGGGGTCTGAACTGAGCTTTGGGATGGGATGGGATAATGGGATGGGATAATGGGATGGGATAATGGGATGGGATAATGGGATGGGATAATGGGATGGGATAATGGGATGGGATGGGATGGGATGGGATGGGATGGGATGGGATGGGATGGGATGGGATGGGATCATGGGATGGGATGGGATGGGATAATGGGATGGGATGGGATGGGATCATGGGATGGGATGGGATGGGATGGGATGGGATGGGATAATGGGATGGGATGGGATGGGATAATGGGATGGGATGGGATAATGGGATGGGATGGGATGGGATGGGATGGGATAATGGGATGGGATGGGATGGGATAATGGGATGGGATGGGATGGGATGGGATAATGGGATGGGATGGGATGGGATAATGGGATGGGATAATGGGATGGGATAATGGGATGATGGGATGGGATGGGATAATGGGATGGGATAATGGGATGGGATAATGGGATGGGATAATGGGATGGGATGGGAGGCGCCCAGGATCCCAAACCTGGGAGCCTGGGTTATTTCTCAGTGCTGTGTGAGGTGTCCTCGTTCCTCTCCAGCCTTTCCTGGGTCACATTTCCTCCCCATGGGATGGTTCCAGCAGCTCCACCATTTTTTACCTCTCAAATCCACCACCACACACCTCAGAGTCCTTTTTAAAGTCTCAGAATGTGCTCTGCATTTTATTTTCTCACCTCCCCAAACGTGATGAATACAACCCTGAGATTTGGAGCAGATCCCATCACCCTCCACACCCAAATCTCCCAATTTTATATCTTTTTTTTTCTTCCTTATCCCAGATCAACCCCAATCCAACCCTGCCTTTCCTTCCTCCGTTTCTTCTCCCTCTGCTCGAACCCACGAGACATTTCCAACATTAGCAATGGTTCAGTGCATAATGGTTTTCAAAGCCTCGCTGTATCTCCTCTAAATGAGAAAAATAAATATCTGGGGAGCTCTTGCACATGTCAACAGTGAAGCAATTTGTGTAGGCAGCTCTGGAAACAGTGACAGAGTGAGGAGCTGTGCATAGCTTGGTAATAATATCATCACTGTCTAGACAACTCCACAATTAACAGCCAGACAGACCCAGGCCTTCTTTAAGGAGCCTCCAACAATAAAAAATATTCCTCCACAGGGAAGGAAGCCACAGCTCTCACTCCCTGCTACCTTGCACAGGCACACTGGAATTAATTCCATTTAAGAGGCTTTCTAAGAGGAGCTGCTTTTCTCAAGTGTTTGCAAAAATTGCCTTTGGTGAGGATCTTCCTGTTAAAACATCTGGTTTAATATTCTCTGAGATGGTCGTTCTGGGCTGCTTCTCCTTTTTTTATTCACTTTAAAAAAAATAAATAAATAAAAGGGTTTTTTTTTTTAAAGCTGTAGCAATGTTGGGGAAAGCTCTGGATGAATAAAGCTTTCTGCACAAAGCTTCCAGAGGGATTCCAAAATCCCAATTTTGACTCTTCACTCATTCATAGGCCCAAGGCTGTTCTCACTTTATCAGGTTTTTATCTCATCCCCAACCAATATTCCATAGGGAAAAGCCCAGGGCCGAGGGTGAGTGGTGCCCTCACATTTTATTCTTTAATATAGAATAACTTTATTCTTTATTCTACGTCCTGCAGATTTTGTCCTGCAGGCAGAAATGACAGCAGATCCTTCTTATTAAAAAAAAAAAAAAATCTCACAGAAAGAGGGAAGAAATTCTCCAAATTCCCAGTTTTCCAATGGAAGCCAATGGAAATTATCTCTTCTGTCTTGACTCGACCAAGGGTCGTATCCAGGGAGTGACACTGGAACAAGATGATTTTTAAGGTCCCTCCCAAGCCACCCCATTCCCTGAGTTTCAGCCTTTTGTAGGAGCCGGTTTTTGGCTTCAGGGTTTGGGAATGGGCAATTCCAGGAATGCAGTGAGGATATTTCCCTTTGGAGCTGCAGTTCAGGGCACCAGCAGCACTTCCAGGGCAGGGCTGGGAAGTGATGTCAGCTCAGGAATGTTTTCCCTCAGTGCTCCCAGGCCAAGGCAAACAGGGCTTGGGGTTTATCCCATCCCACAGCAGCTGAGTTTTGTTAGGAACCACATCCCAAGGTGCTTTTTTCCTCCCTGGGGGGGGGGTTTGCAGGATGACTGTGGAGTTGGATTTTTCATCCTGCAATGGTTTGAGGAGCAGCCCCAAAGCTGTGAGTGCTCACACCATGAATCAGCTGCTGCTCTGACTTCAGCTGGTGCCTCCTGCCTGGAATTTTGGAAACGGTTCTGCTCGGCTGCTTTTCCAATGAGGAACATGAGCAACACCCCAGAGATGTGGGAAGGTCATCAGAACATGACAGGGTGGTGGAATAAAGACATTTTTTGTCCACGCTTCCCACACTGACATAAAAGAGGAGCAGGGTGACGTGGTTTTAAAGCAGGAGTTGGCTCTGCAGATTTTGGGAGTAGAAGAAACCAAATCCCACTTTTTTTTTGTTTGTTTCTTATTTTGTTTTGTTTTAAACTCTTTGTTCTTAGCACAGACAACATCTCCAAGGAAGACAGGGCTGGAAAAATGTGTCTTTTCCTTGGACATCTGCAACATCCATGGGAATGCTGCACTCCTGAAATCAAGAGGGTCAAGGGTTGAGCTGAGCTTTGCTGAACTTTTGTTCATGACCAAGACCAAACCCATGCCAGGGAAACTCCCACCCCGAGTTCTGGGGATGACAGGAACGTTTTGTGGAAATGTCTCTCCACACCCAGAGCTAAGGAAAGAAACTCTGGTCAAAATTCCCAAGGCTCAGGCTGGGGAGGGGATGGGGCTCAGCTCTGCTCCAGCCTGGAGCCAGGTTTAGATGTGGGCAACTGAATGTGGTATAATAAAAAAAAAAAAATTAAAAAATAATTTAAAAAATAGATTTTTAATTAAAAATTTTAAAATAAAAATCTGCTCATTCTCACTGCCCCTGGTTTCACAGGGTCATGGAATCCCCAGGGTGGGAAGAGCCCCTCAGGATCCTCCAGTGCCACCCCAGTGCCACCAGCATCCCCCAAACCCTGTCCCCAAGGGCCACACCCACACTGTCACCCTAAAGCTCACCTGAACTTCACCTGATGCCTTTGATTTGTAGGAACCTGAGCTTTGGCTGGGAGGGACCATCCTGGAGACTCCTCACAGCCCCCAAGGGCTTGGGGCTGGGAGCAGATGAATTGTGAGTTGGAGCAGCCTGAATATTTGCTGGATGTGCAGGTGCCTTTTGCTTTGATTTCATGGAATGCCCAGGCTGGGAAGAGCCCCTCAGGATGAGCCAGTGCCACCGCAGTGCCACCAGCATCCCCCAAACCCTGTCCCCAAGGGCCACATCCAGCCTGCTCCTGAACACTCCCACAGACAGTGACTGCAAACCTCCCTGGGCAGCTCATCCCAAGGCCTGACCACTGTGCCAGGGAAATTTTCTTTGCCAATCTCCACCCTGAGCCTGCCCTGCTGCAATTTGAGGCCATTTCCTCTCCTCCTTTGCCTGCCCCTCCTGGCAGGGACTTGTGCAGAGCCACAAGGTCCCCCCTGAATTTTAATTTAAGCTTTAATATTTGCACCAACTCTGGCATCCCTTGATTTCCCTGCTCCTCATTTGAGTCAGCAACGTCAGCCTGCAAAATGCAGGGCAGGAATTGCACAGGGAGCAGCTCCTGTCCTATTCAAAAATCTCCTTTTCCTGCTGGATTTGGATGGTGGTGGCTCCAATTTTGCTCCCCATGCATGAGCACGTTCCTTCCTGAATGATCTTCAGCAAATCGGGGTTCACTCTGGAATTAAATCCTGTGGGAGATTTGACCATTCCTGTGCTCTTCGTTTAGGAAATGAAGGAATTCCTGCTCTAACATCAGGATTATTGTGCTCCCGATTATCCCAAAGAACTCCAGGAGAAGCTTTCTCTTGGAGCACAGTAACCCTTTACCTCAAGAAGAGCACAACACTCAGAACTCCATTTTCCCTGGTGTTCCCTGAGACGTTCCATGGGATGTGGGGCAGAACAGAGGGAATTCCAAGCCCAGCTGGTCTCATTCCAGGTTTAGGGGAGTGTGGAAGTGGAAGCAGAGAGCAGTGGGATGATGTGAGTGTGTGTGAGGGGGCAGCAGGTGAGAGCAGAGCTGCCTTTGGATGCTGGAGCAGGCTGGGAATGCTTTCCCTGATGTCTTGGCCACTGATCTGAAATCTCTTCTAAGGGAAGTGCTCGAGCCTGGAAAATTATTGTGCTGCTTCACAGACATATTTGGGAAATCAGAACATCCCCACGGAGGACATGAGTTCATCCCTCCCCTCAGAATTTCCCCCCCCTGCAATATTTGGGGAACACTTTGGACAACGAGGAGAGCAAAAGGAGACAGAGAACTCCACCACTTCCCAAAATTGTGGCCCTGTTCCAGACCAGCTATTGGCCTGGAGAAAAAGAAAAAAAAAGAGAAAAAAAGAAGGAGATGCTGAGTTTGAAGCGTTTTTCCCACTCCTGGGTAGGGAGCAGCCAGTTTTTGGGGAATGCTTGAATTCCTCACCGTCTGCTCCTCTGAAACATCAGGTTGGGAGAAGGGAGGGGATCAGTGGAGCAACTCCCAGACCAAATTTCCAAACAATCAAAGCACAAAGAAGTCCTTGAAAAGCTCCTCTTTAAAGAGTTTTTTTTTAAATTTGTCCGTGGAAGCAAAGGCTGGGAAACTCTTCACCAATTCAAAACCCCTCGTGTTCCTTTAAGAGGGGTTTCCTATCAAATCCTGGCTGCTGAAGGCAGCAGATTCCAGCAAAACTCCTTTCACCAATGGATACAATTCATTCTATTTAAAAAAAAAAAAAAAAAAAAAAAAAAAAAAAAAAAAAAAAAAAAAAAAGCAACCCTGGCTGTCCTGGCTGTGTAGGTGGGTGAGAAAATGTGAACAGCTGCTCTCGCTGCAGGAGCAGCCTGCCAAAAATCCTTGTGCTGTGAACAACTGTGCTAAATTTGGTTCCCTGCTTTGGATTACTCAGTAGCCAGGCTCTCTCCCTGCTCTCATCCCAAAAACAAACCCCTCTCTATCAAAGGCAGATGATTCCAGAGGCTGTCATCAGGCACCTGGGAATGGCAGCACTTCCCAAAAATCCCCTTCTGACAGATGAGGAGGAAACAAATCATTTTTGGCAAGTGACTCTGGCACTGGGGACACTCCTGGGCACAGCTGAGCCTCAGGGAAGTGGCCCTGGTGTCCAGCAGGGACAGGCAGGGGTGACACATTCCATGTTCCTGAGCCTGGAGTGCTGGGAGAGGGGTTGGGATGGAGCCACATCCAGCAAAGCCCCCCCTGCCAGGGGCAGGCAGAGCCCCCCTCACACTCCCTGTGTCCCTCTGGGATGGATCAGCCACGTCCAAATGGGATGGAAAATGTCCAGGGCAGGGAAAGGAGCTGGGAATG